>CM056194.1:79956775-80426775 GCA_029692085.1 Gymnothorax javanicus | reverse complement strand
AAAAAAGGGGGATGGAGGGCAAAGAGATAGAGGAAAAGAGGGGAAGAAAGAGAGGCAGAAAGGGGGAGGAAGAGAGAGAGAGATGGAGAGAGAAAGAGAAAGATTTAAATCTGATGCCCCTTAACAAAAACATCACGATGAGTTTCTTACAGTAAAACAGACAGTCATGCACAAACCAGCCCAAGAACAGCAACACACGCGGCTTCAAACAAAAGCATCGACGTCAAACGGGGCAGAAGAGAAAATAACCAATCGCAAATCATCACCGCAATCTCTCTGACTGACCGCACCCCCCGTCATGGCACGGCGGAGGAGAGAGGGAGAGAGAAACCAGAAAAAAGAGAAATAAATAAAGAGAGAGCAAAGGAATGAACACAAGAGAATAAATTACTTTGTGGCCTTAAAACTGAATTCACCATTATTTGATAAAGATCCAAGAATCTGAATAAATACAGGCTTAAGGGACCGCGGCCAGGCTATCAAACACAGACGATGTAAAAAAAAAAACAAAAAAACGCTATTCGCAAGAGAAAAAAAAAGAATCACTTCACAACCGCTGCGATCCGAGAGAAGCTGAGACTGCAGTTCACTCCCAACTGAACTGTAAAAGCGAACTCAAGCTGTACAGAAGAGAGATAGAAGAGTTAGGCTCCGGGCCAAAAACAAAAACCTCCGAGAGACAGGAGGTAAAGACTGAGTCTGCAGGAACTGAGCAGAGGGAGATGAGCAATGATGCAGCACAGATCTGCCCCTGTCTCAGCACTTCTGCTCATCAGGGGTCCAGATTATAAACGGGGTCGGCTACTGCAGCTCCTCCAACCGGGAAGTGTTTAGGGGAAACTACCAGTTGGGTCTGTGACAGAGGGGCACAGAAATGCCCTTAACTGAGGCAGCTCCATACATAGAAAGGGTGCGGATTAAAGGTCAAGGGACAGTACTTCAACCAGCAGCTGAAGTCACACCTGTACTGCAGAGAGTATGTCTCCAGTCTGCATGACTGATGCACACACATTCACTGCAAAGGCACAAGCACACACACATTCACACACACACACACACACACACATATACACACATGCACTGCGAATGCACGAGCACACATACACACACACACATACACACATGCACTGCAAATGCACGAGTACACACACATTCACACACACACACACACACACACACACACACACACATACACACATGCACTGCAAATGCACGAGCACACAAACATTCACACACACACACATACACATACACACATGCACTGCAAATGCACAAGCACACACACCTTCACACACACAGGTGCACGCTCTCATTGCAAACACACAAGCATATACACACACACACAAACACACACACATACACACATGCACTGTAAACGCACAAGCAGAGACACACACATATACAGACATGCATGCAGGCTCGCATTGCGAACACACACACACACACACATGCACACGGACACCTACACATGCATTGCACACGCAAGTTCAAATACAAACACACGAGTTTGCGCATACACTCATGCACACATATCCATGCACATAGACACACAAACACCTGCATTCACGCCCGTAACAGAGCACGTTCCAAACAGAAATAATCCATCTTTCCTCCAGCACTAAACACGTCTGCGCCGAGGTCTGATTCACTCTGGGATTAGCGCTCCTCCGAAATCCCCTTTTCGCCCCTTCATCTTCTTCTTTGGTGTTTACTTAAGTTAAATCGGCCGTGAGACTGGTCAGGGATCTTTGTGTGGCGTGTTTACGTTACGGTTTCACCCCTATCAATACACATCCCCCCCAACCCTTTGGTTTTTTTAGAGAGGATGGGGGGGGGGTGCCCCCCCTGCTGTATTCGGGAAAAAGCCACAGGTCCCTGTGGAGTTCCCCCCCGTCCCCCCATACAGAGTCAGGCCCAAACTCTGCATTACTTCTCGTAGACTAAATAAAAAGGGCCCGTACAAGGCTGCTACCCGCGACAAAAGCCCACCTTCCCCCTGGCACAGAGCCAAGCCCCGTCCCAAAGGGGGGGACGAAGGGACTGGTCAGTCAGGCGGGCGCATGGCACGAGTCCACAGAGGAAGTTCGGCGACACGGAGCCGCTCCCAATTCGCCCATTCTGCCACTTCCAGCCTCTCTGGCTCGACCTAACCTCCGCCCCGCGCGAACCTGAACCGCAGCCAGGCCACACAGACCCTCTCTCTCCCGACCGCAGCGGCGAGCCTGGGCCTGGGCCGCATTACGACAAGGCCACAGCCCGACGTTAGAAGTGGGGTGAACTTCGTGCAAAAGAGAATTCCTTTTGTTTTTTAAAAAAAGCAAGGCAAAATACGACAACTACAACAAAAAGACCTCAAAAAGAAACAATCATTTTCTCCATCATGTAACAACACGTCCCAGAACGCACTTGGATACGGACATGAAAGCCAGCGGAGATCTGGCATGAGGAAGAGGGCTTTGTTAGCATAACAAAAGCAGCTACATGACAAAGATGATCAGCAAGAAAAGGATCTTGAGAAACTTAAGACGGCTGACAAAGACAGAGAGAGAGAGAGAGAGAGAGAACAGATTTACGAACACTCGCCCACACATTCCCGCAGAAGAAGGCCCATCCATACTCGCCACTCGAAGACATATTTTTCAGATGTACTTTCTGCCTTATGTCAACCGAAATAAATCAGGGAAACATGCAGCGGCCACTACAGAACTGTAACGTATGGGGGAACATGAGGAAACAATTAGGCCTGACACATGTTTGCAGCCTTTTATTAATAATGAAGTCAAGCCATGAAGCGATTAGCTCCGTATGGCCGAGGCAATGCTGGGGCCACTGTGTCGAGCGGGCCCGGCACGGGAGAGCAATCACTACAGCGCAACCACACCAGTGCTGTGCGACCACAGAGATAAGAGTTTAGTGTTTTTGCGTACATATGAGCGTGTGAGAGGCTAATTGTGAGAGTGAATAATGTGTGAGAGAGTGTGTGTGTGAGAGACTAATTGTGTGAGTGAATAGTGTGTGAGGGAGTGGGTGTGAGACAGTGTGTGTATGTGTGTGTGTGTGTAGACAAATTGTGTGTGTGAGTAATGTGTGAGGAAGCGTGTGAGAGAGCGGTGTGTGTGTGTGTGTGTATATGAGTGTGTGTGTGTGTGTGTGTGTGAGAGAGAGAGAGAGAGAGAGAGACAAAGTGGACGTGTGAGTAGTGTGCGAGGGAGTGCGTGTAAAATTCAAAGAGTGTGTGTGTGTGAGAGAGAGAGAGACTAAGTGTGCGTGTGCGCATGTGTGTGTGTGTGTGTGTGTGTGTATGTGAGAAAGACAAAGTGTGTGTAAGAATAGTGTGTTTGGGAGTGTGTGTGAGAGATTCATGTGTGTGTGTGTGTGTGTGTGTGTGTGTGTGTGTGAGAGAGAGAGAATGTGTGTGTGTGTGTGTGTGTGTGTGTGTATGTGAGTAGTGTGTGAGGGAGTGTGTGACCGCATGTATGCATGGAAGCGTGCTCCTGTATGTACCAATATCAGCTTAAGTGTGCAGGTACACATGCATGTTTGCAGGTCTGTGTGTGGAGAGTGTTTGTGTGCACAAACATGTGTCTGTTCACACTCTGTGTGTTTGAGCATGTCTGTGTATGTGCATGTCTGTGAAAGTATTTGCAAGTGCGTTTGTGCTTACATATACAAGTCTTTGCATACACACGCATGCGCATGTGAGTATGTTTGCAACAGGTGCGACACAGACAGGACTCCACGGTGAGCACAAACACACCTGTCCCTCTCTGACGGCCCGCCCTGAGCACCAATCACCCGCCGTCTGAGATACAGGAGTGATGACCAGCAGATTTCCCAGCGTAAGAGAGTTTAGGGTATAAATGAGGCCCCTGTGTCTTCTGTGGGGGGGTCTGGCACACTGAAGCCAGGTGACCGTGATTCTGAGTGAGCAGAGGTCAGGGGTCAAGTTTGCCCCCTCTCTCATACCCCTGCAGCCCTAATGCCCTTCTGATTGGAGGAATGTCTTCCAACTGCAGCCTTCAAAGTAATATTCTCAGTCCCATCCTAAGCAATACGCACAAGTTCCCCTATTGCCCGAGCAGCGATATGTTCATGAGGCGCTCCAGTGTATGTAGTCTTCACCTCCCTGATTCATCCTCGGGAGTCAGCACTGCATCAGGATATAAATATCCAGGGATTATATGAACTCAAAGGCCCACAGAGACCCTGAGCTTTACTGCAGTGGAGATGCCCACCTCGGTTAACTCTATGCGGGCAAGACTTTTTGCCGAGCCCCTTATCCCGATGTCCCTGCCCTGACAAATACACTAAGACTGGATTCTGGCCCAGAACTGAACACGACTGATACCCAGCATTACTGGAGCTAGAAATTATGAGCGCAGCATGAGGGCCAGTTCATGTATACAAGCCAGGGGTAAGTACTGCCCTTGGGTGAGGTAATTCAAACAGGCCTATGGCAAATACTGCTCCTGTGCGGGGTAAATTATGCAGATGTGGGGTAGATAATGCCCTTGAGTGGGGTAGTTCATACATATCTAGTGTTGCTACTGCCCCTGGATGGTATATTTCAGACAGGCCTGGGTTAAGTCCTGCCCCTAGGTGGGGTATTTCATTCAGGTCTGGGGTAAGTACTTCCCATGAGTGGAGTAATTCATACAGTCCTGGAGCGATTGTGGTTGTGGTTGGGCAGAAGGCCAGGTTAGAGCCCTATCACTATGGAAACAGTAGTAGACTGGCCTCCATAGCCTAGAGATAAAGATCTTGAGAACTTCAGGCCTCGGAGTGACGTCCCAGGCACTGACCGCCAGTCAAGGCTTTTTCACACGTCAGAGGGGGATGAAGGGGGTGTTTTTTTATGCTAGTTTCCCAAAACGATTTCTATTTCTCTGCTCCAGAAACAAAGAAAAGAAATCCGTGCAGTTTCTGCAAACAGAGCTCGGCACAGGGTTTGGCATCTTCGCGTTCCAGCCACACAAAGATGTCTGGTTTGCACAGACCAGTGTAAAATTACCGCACACTTCTCCCGAACTCTGTACTGTGTCGACTCAAGTCTGGGTCAGAGCCAGCAAAACCACAGTGACAGGCAAACAGTAACAATACAGAAAGAGATACAGTAGAAAAATCTGAGGGAACAGATTTGTGTGCCCGTTCATGCATGCGTGTGTGTGTGTGCGTGTGCATGCCTGTGCACTTTCGGGGCATGTATGTGTCACGTGTGCTTGTGTGCATATGTGGTGGGTATGTGGGAACATGTTTTGTGCATGTGTGTGCACATATTTCTGCACACGCCTATCAATGATGAGCATCTTATATTTAGAGTGTCTCTGTAAGCATGCGTGTTTGCGCATGCCTGTTACATGTATGTTTGTGTCACTGTGCGTGCGAGTGCAGGCATGCACATATGGGTGTGCGTGTGTGCGCATGAGTGTGCGTGCCTGCAGAGGGAAACAGGTGCTCAGCTAATCAGCCCCAATCACCGACACGGCATCCACACCCCCTCCAGTGCCCTCGGAGGGCGAGGGGTCACAGCCTGCGGAGGTGATATCAGCGCTGTACCGCTGCAAGTATCACATCTCCCCACAAACACTCACACCGGGCGAGCAGGGGAGGCGAACACCAGGCCGGAGCTAAATAAATCATCGCACATCCACACCATCACTCCGCCACACGGCAGCTCTTTCACTGGAGGGGGTGGTAAAATCACAACATGGACAAATTCAGAGAGCAAGAATGTGGAACAAAGGGGAAAGAATTGTGTGTAACACCCACATTAATGATGCAGAGATACTGCAAATGAAACTGTCAGCAAGGCTTCTATAACTGGCACAGTCCCCCACCCCTCCCAGAACCTGTGCAGGCCCTAACGAAATGCCCATGATCCCCCACAGATGCTTCCTACTTGGAAATCATTAATCCAAAATAGCAAAAAGGCAGAATCTGGATGTCCGGAGGGGTGATATTCTAGGTTGAGAGATGTTTCAATGAAACCATTACAGTTCAGTAGTTTGCCTGCATATGGCAGACTAAATGCATCCTAGCCTAACGTAAACTGTATCACCAAATCCAAGACAACAATTCAAAATTTATGCTGCATTTACGTTTACACCAGATGTGCTCGCTGGTAAACAGCAGAAGCATTGCACTGAGCAGTCATTGGCCGCTGTCGCCTCCGAATAACAGAACACCGTACAGCTGGGCTACTGAATGTCATCATGCAGAACACAAAAAACAAAACGGACAGACAGGAAGACAGACAGACAGACAGACAGTCAGACAGGCACACAGACAGACATGCCTACCCCGAGTTTCCACTTTGACCCATTTTGCTCGCAATAAGTCTCAGCCCACAGGACAATTAATTAACAAGAAATACAGCCTCCCCTAAGTTCGCAACAGGACATGGGACACCCCAAAATCACTTTCAGAGATGATGAAAATCAAATAATTCTTGACTGTGGGAAAAAAATGTTTCAGGGAACAAATGACAAAAGACAGATGTGGCAGGAAGCCAGAGGAGAAGCGGGGCTACATACTGTCGCTAGGAGGGGGGGCATATGCGGGTCAGACGAGGCAGCTAAGCCTGAATTTTTACCATAAACGTAAGGGAGCGGCTACATGCGGATACTCCATAGGTTCCTGTCGATAGGGCAGGGTAGCGAGGGAAACGTTGTCGAACAGCCGTGGGCGGCTTTATAAAAGAACAATGTGCAAATGACGCGAATTAAAGTGGGAAGAAGGGAAGGCAAGGAAGCAGGGAGGAGAGAGAGAACGAGAGATGCTAATCAAAGGAGGGGGCGCTGAAGAATTCGCGTTAAGCAGCAACAATAACTACATGTATTGGCATAAGGACTCCGAATGCAGATGCAGTCAATATTATCGTTAGCCTGCCGCTAATTCTGTCAGGGATCTGAAGCGATCCGCGTGATCCCGACCAAGTTCATTATTACACTTCACCTCTCAATGTTTAAGAAAGAAAATTAACGGCATTACGAAAGGGAGTAAATAGGTAGTCTCAGGGAGAAAGGGGGAGAGAAAAAAGAGAGAGGGAGAGAGGGATGAATATGAAGGAAATGGGGGGAGGATGTCTTCTCTTTCAGTGTAGTATAGCACTTGGTGAACAGACAGACAGGGAAGAGTTTCAGTCAGTGGGAGAGCAGTGTGGGTCATTAGGGATGGTCTATTGTACCCGCGTCTTTCAGTCATGTTCAAAGCAAGTATCAGAGGCTCCGTTAAAGAGGACCTGAGTCTTTTCATTTGTTCAACCAGAGGAGCTCCTTCCAGGATAAAGAAAGTTCCACTCGGGTTCATTGGAAATGCAAGCGAAATACCTGACGCATCATCAAAAACCCCATTGGAGCCACTGAAAAGCACGGAAAGAGCTTTTAACACGTTTTTTTAACAGCAGGGCTTAGAAGACGCTCTCAAAATAGTGCGGCAAGGAACAAATGTGCGTGTGCGAGCATGTGTGTGCGCGTGCGTGCAAGAATAAGAACAAGTTACTCAGTCCATTTGCCAGATTTGCTCAGATTTGCTGCTGAGCAGTTATACCAGGGTGTAAGCGGAGACATTTATATCGCTGCTTTAAATACTCCTATATCTTTGAAACAATCCGCAAAGATTGTTCATTCTCTTTGATATTCATTGGCTCATTCTTTTGCTTTCCTTTTATTATTATTAACATAAGAAATGTAAAAGCTGACTCAGAATTCCCATAGCTACAAAGTATCACAAAAGCTTTTGTCTTAATACCGAATTACAGCAAAAAATAATGACAAAAGGAAATTGTGAATTTCATTTCTAATGAGCTCTGAAGTGAAACGGGCCTGGGTCGGGCGGTATAGGTGAGGTAAGAGTCTGGGGAGCTGGCGATGGGGTTCAGTTAACAAGAGAGTGAAGGTCAAAGGTTAATCACCCCCAGGTCTGTCTAACAGCTCAGTGCTGCCCTCTCCATACACACTGAAATGAACTGAGTGCGTGTGTGCGTGTGTGTGTGAGTGTGCGTGCGCGCGTGCGCTGGGGGGGGGCTGCACAGGAAATAGCTGCTGTATTCACCCCCCCATGTCTTCCTGCTCAAAGTGCCTTCACCCTTGCTAACAAGGGCAGGCATATTCTTCGTGCTCACGAATGCCAGGTCGGTTTTGTAGCAGTTTAAACTGGTCAGCATCTTCCCTTTAAGTGCACCAAGTGAATGCAGGATGCAAATTAAACAGTTAAAGAGTTTATAAAAAATATACACCGTTCTAAAATATAAATGCCCCTTGTCAAATTTTTGAGTTTTTATTAACAAAAAACTGGAAACGGGATTTGTCTGTGAATGGCACTCTTCTCCAGCGTACCAAGGGCTATCGAACGTGTGCGTTTGCCCATGCGAGTCGGTTCCGACGCCGGACAGCGGTGAGATCCAGACCACGGTGAGGACGCCGAGCGTGCAAGTTGGCTTTCGCAGGCGATTACGGACTGTCTGTGGTGTGATGCGTCTGTTGTGCAGACCAACAGTCTCATCCGCTGTGCGTGTCGCTGATCTGAGCCGATCCCGCAGGTGGACGAGCCGGATGTAGCGATCTTGTGCTGGTGTGGTCACACTTGGCCGACGTGGATAAGGTCGATTTGCAGTACTGCCCGTCTATCGGAAACGAACTCTCTAACGGTATTGTCCGATAGTTAACATTCAGCTGCACAGTGACCTCTCTGGTGGACATCCCTGCATCCAGCATGCCAATGGCATGTTCCCGCATGACCTGAGACATCTGAGGCATGATGACTTTTGACAAAATTTGACATTTTGGGGTGACCTTTTATTGTCCCCAGTATAAGGAGTGTCTGGGTACTGCTCATTCTGTCTGATCACTGTCTGGAAATGCCACACCCATGTACTGAGTGGAATAACTGCATCACTGAGCAAATGCTCACTGACAGAGAGATGGATTAAAAAATGGTACACAAATCAAGAGAAATATCCCTATTGTACAAGTAAAAGTCAGCTTATGCTCACTTAGAGTTGTTAACTCCATGTGGCATCAATATTTGACATGGGGCGTTTATATTTTTGTTCAGTGTAGTACGGACCATCTGCATTGAAATGAGATTAAAGTGCTCAATCAATGCTGATTTAACACTGAATATTTTGCTTTGCGTCATATCCATACGTAAATTGGTTTCATGGTACAGCCTGATTCAGTTCTTGTCCCGTTTCATTACTTCTAGCGGCAGTGGCAAGAGAGACTCAATGTGCATCTGCCTCCACACTTTACTAAAAATTATTACTCTATGACAGCTGCTCTGCAGTCTGTAAATGTTTATACATCTGTTTCCAAAGCACACCTGCTTGACCATAAGCACTGTGAAAACTTTAGTGGGTGTCCAGCTATAACTAGAATCAGATATTTGTACATGAAAAGGCCACCGTTGCCCAACTGCTCTTTATTTTTTGTTTGACTGAGAGCCTAAAGCAGGAACAGCGGAGTTACCAGAGCAGAGCACCTGCTATGGGACTGAGTGACCACACAGAAACTCCCATCTGGGCCAGAACCCACACCCCCCTCTCCCTATACCCTCTCGCCATAAGCGCAAAACATGCAAACACGCAGAAGTTACTTCCTGCTTCAACCAGCAAACAGGAACCAAACGCAGCGTTCCCAGCTGGCGGTATTTAATAAACATGTCTGGCGAGATCGCGTAGGAACGGACGGCCGCGTAGCCGGTGGCGGACAACGGCCAGCCAAGGACACCTGCAGACCACCGAGAGACCGAAACGATGAGCACGCTTCGCGTGCCGGAACTGTGCATGAATTTCAGCCTAAATATTTGCACTTAGCGATAATGATATCCACTCCTGCCCGGTTCTTGACTTGCTCTGGATTCGCTTTCCGTGACAAGCG
Source organism: Gymnothorax javanicus (assembly GCA_029692085.1). NCBI lineage: Eukaryota > Metazoa > Chordata > Actinopteri > Anguilliformes > Muraenidae > Gymnothorax > Gymnothorax javanicus. The sequence continues at coordinate 80,416,897 of CM056194.1, read as the reverse complement.
CACAGTCTGCAAAGAAGGGGACGAGAGGGCAGGGTACTTCCACCTCTGTTCAGTCTGGGGTCACGTTCTCAAAACAGCCCGCATTACCACTTGCCCTCCGCAATGCGCAGACGCAAGATACACAGGCTAGACATAGGAACCAGTGAGGTCATGCACCATTCTCAAAAACGTGCGTGCATATTCGATTAAAATAAAGAATGGTAAAGCATGCATAACATCAAATAAATCTCAATAAACAATCCAGTTTTCCCTTCCTGAGCGACTTGTCTTACGGTGTGCACTTGTAAGTTGATGCAATGCATTAAAGTGCTGCAGGTAGATGTAAGCGTTGGATTTATGGAGGTAGAACAGTGACAGAAGATGAGGTCATACACCCTCTTCAGGAAAAAGGGCTTCTTAGATCCTAATACCACTCTCTGACAGCTGAGATGTCACAGATGGCGACGATACCGCGGAACGGAGCGTGCTGCTCCGCTGTCCAGAAAGAGCGATGGCCTCGTGGGGACACAATGAGGTAAACTGGGCGCGCAAGGCGGCCCAGAGAAGTCGGTCCACGGCACGAACAGGAAATGGAAATCCAGTGTCAAAAAGACAATCAAACCAGGTAGATGGAGTGAAATAGCGCTGAAGTGCAGAGAGAAAGACAAATAGAACTACACAGACTTGAACAAAGTGATGGAATTCCACCAAATATATAAACATAATGAAATACTTACAGAGACAACTTGAACTTCATCTGTAAATATGTGAAGTTCAAAAAATACCGAACGAAAACGTTAGAAACCTCTATAATTTAAATTCACATTCTGGAATAAAATTAAATTATTCTACTATAACAATATCATGAAGAGTGTGTCAAAATAAATATGTTTCCTAATTGCCCTCTCATGTTGCGGCAGCGTGCCCGAAGCACATTTTGTGAGCGTGTGTGGGCCGTCATATAGCCGCGCAGTACAGTCTCGTTGACAGTACTTCGAGACTGCAGTACACCGACCCCCCGCGACCAAGCAGACGAAGGGTGAGTGAAGTGAAGTCAACGGTCGGGCTAGTTTCTCATGCAAATTATAGCAAAGCTAAACGTGTTATTTCCCGTTCATTAATTCAAAACGCAATGAACAGTAGAGTCTGCCGTCCTAGTAGGTGTTATTGTGGATATTGGTATTATTATTACAATTACAATTATTACATTATTACAAGGTAAACGCCGTTTTACATTCAATGTGCAGAAATAGACCAGTATAAATTTTCGAATGCGGAGAGCGATAAAGTATCCTTCAAACTACTCCAATAAGAAGATAATTTAAAAACTTATCTTGGATTGTCAAAAATTGCAACTAAATGAAATATATTTTTGAACATAGCCTACCACTTTCCGCCATGCAAATCAAACATATTTGTTTATCATGTTTTAATTCAAACATCTGTACCTTCTTTGATAGAGAGAGCCGGAGACTCCGAGCGGCTCTTTGTGTAGTTGTGTCCCGGGTGAGTACTTATACAGTCCGGTTCCCCAGGTCCCTTTCGCCCCGGAGCTAAGCCACAGAACCAGCACAATCCAACGGAAACTTTTTCGGCAGAGCGCGGTCACGCCGTCCCCCTGACACGCTTCCATTTCCGCGGCGTCAAAGGCAGACCAGCTGCCCAGAAAGACTTCGCAAGAAAGCGGGCTCCAGTGGAAAAACAGATGAGTTGTATTTGATTTAGTGCAGAAGCGAAGAAAGCGTTCATCAAAGACCCGACCTGCAGCTCAGTGGAGGGATGTGCATCCCATTAATAACATCTGTTAACCTACATGGAGGGAAGCACTGATGCATTCGATGCGTTATGTAGTGGATAAAAAGTAACGCACGGTTTAAATATATTTAAATAAAAGCGAAAACAAATTTAACAGAAGAAAAGCTAAGTGGGACCGAAAAGCCCTGCGATGTAGCTCAGAGACTAACTATTCTAACCTCTCTTGACTTTCCACCGAGTCTCCTCGCGTGCCCAAACAGTGGGCAGTGGTCTAACTGAAGCGAACTATATTCGTTTAAGTGACTTGCCGGTCCCCCAATCTCTCTCTATCTCCCTCTCTCTCCCTCTTTCTCTCCCGCTCTGCCCGCCTGTGACTGCCTTTTCAAGTCGAGAAGCACACAATGAATGAAAAAAGACGTTTTATATAGTCGTGCCGAGTCTTTTAAAAGCTTTGCCCGTCGTGTCTTGCTTTTGTTGACCTTCTCATTCTGCGCTTCGCCCTTTCACCAAGGACAAGGGGCTCTACGGAGCTGGCTGCTGAGTTGTTAAATGACCTCAGACGGGTCGGTTACTCTTTAACCACATATTTCTGGGGTATTTTAGTGCAGCAGGGGAGGGTCAGTGCAAATTGGCAACTTAACCCGTGCCGAAGTGAAAGCAAAAAAGAACAGCACCAAGAAAATGGGATAAATCTGTTTTTCAGAGAACAGTAAGATATGAGGAAGACACGCATGTAGCCGATTGGAATTCAAGTCAGTTCCACTGCCATTCAATCTCGTCAGCAGCTTGCACAAACCGCATCTCCCCTGGGCAATAACCAAATTTTTTAGCAATTTTATGCAAGTTTTTTTTTTCTTAACTGCTGGCAGCGCAAATACTACTCATTGCGTCAGATCCAGTCCAGTGAAACTAAATCCCCACATACAACCGTCTTTTCTCCGTGCACTGCTGCGCTGCAGTGCTGTATCATTAAAAGATCAGGTGGCTCTAATGGGAAGCGCGCTAGCTTGCACTTTCTATCAGTTCTCACTCTGTTGGACCTTGGGTGCCATCCAACACAAGCGTAACAGCCGTTGCAGCACAAAAACCTGGACATTGAGAGAAACATGGTATGGAGAAATCACTCCGGTTGGCGATGCTAGGAAGAGGCAAACAATAGGATAACAGGACGTGTAACAGCAAGGGTTTGAGCATTTAAAAACGCCGCGCAAAAGTAACTTGTCTGTGACTAGCGCTGATAGCACGACTATAATCCATCAAACTTTTGATCAAAATCCCTCCACAAAATTATAAATAAATAAATAAAACTGAATAACTTTTTTTTTTTTTAATTCATAGCACTGTTATATACAAACGGTGAGGTATGAATGGCCTATGTGTACGTGGAAGGTTGCCATTAGTTGCAGCCGTTTGAGTAAGGAACAGCACTGTTTGAAAATACTTATTAGAAGCGCCCTGTGTAGAATGTTTGGAATGGATGGCAGATAACATGACAGTAATGCAATTAGCGTGGGCGTTTCCAATTGCATCACTGTCGATGCCAGATTCGCCTTTCTAAGTAAGACATCAACTGCGAGACCTACAGTTCGGAAGGCGGAGTCCACATGTCCATACAATTATTATATACACAGAGCAGCCACCTGTAAGCACTTCATGTAATTTACTGATGTACTTTTACCCGGTCCCGTTGGATAGGCTATGATTTTTCCCATCACTGAGCACCCCCCACAAAGCGTAATCAATCCATCCAAAATCTATCCTGTTTTCTCTTGGGTAGGGTCCAAGTTCCAGTCAGTTGTGCTTTTGGGAGGGGCTGGCGCCTGTCCTGGCCTCCAATGGGAGAGAGGCAGAAGGCAGGAGTACAGTCAGGTCAGTTCAGCCAGTCCGTTGCATGCTGTCCACTCCATTTATTTCCGTTCATTTTCTCTGGTTTCCTCCTTCAACCCAATGCGTCAGAGCTGATTGGAGACTATTAATTGGCAATAGGTTTGAGTGAGTGGGTGAATGAGTGAATGGTGTGTGTGATCCCGGGCGGGGAAAGTATGGGAAACGGCCCAGGTTGTATTTCTGTCTCTCGCCTGTATTTGAAAATGGCTCCAGGAACCTGGCCGGGAACAAATTTTTTTTCTACCCGTTATCCACCTTATTCCCACGTCCCATGATCCCTTGGGCGAACATTGGGCGTAACTTCTGCTGCATCCTGTCACTGAACTGTTTACTATGGTAGCGGCTCGCGCGAATCCTCTTTTTTTAAGCGATTGGAAAATAATACATGAGGGAACATCACCTTTTAGCCCTCAGCCGGGATAAAGTTACAGTACCGCTTCCTTCTACTATCGAAGAATGGGAGAACGACCTGAAGCAGTGGCCACACTAGCGCATTTGGATACATTAGCGACTCCGTTGCCACAGACTGCGAAGCTATGAACAATCTACAAAGCTCCGAAGCGTATGCAGTAGGCTACTTCCACAGCAACAAGGTCAGTCGCGTTTTGTTAAAGGAGGTAGTATACGACCTTATGTACCTTAAAACAGATATACAAGTACTTTCTGAGAATATTTATGAAGGAAACACTATATTTCAGTGGTAAATATTACTCTACATATGAAACGTAATGGATTGTTATACAGAGTAAATTAAGCCATTCGACAGTACGAGTCAAATTAGCTCTACTCCAGCCAACTACATTATACGGTATTAAGTTGCTAGCTAATCCAATACTATAACATGTAAAACACAGTGAATCCATTTTCCCCATACTTTTAATTTTAGTGAAATGAGGTTTGGAGTGCAAGACTATTGTTTGGAACAGAGTAGGCTATTTTCAAATTGTAGTAGACTATTGCTACTTCTACAGCCTCATCTTAAACTGTACAGGATGAAACGTTAGTTACACTGACTGGCATTACCGGACGAATACAACAATTTTCTGTCCTCCCTACACGTGAAATCATACCTTGTGCTCTCCTGGCACTGCTGTCAAAATGCTTCTGAGGACCCGGCGTCTCCTCTGCGGCGGTCTGTCTGAGCCTAGCCATAAAATAGGAATCGTTGTTTGTTGACATAATGAAATGAGCACCTAATGTTTTTGGGGGTCTTTTCAAATTCAGGTTTTTCAGCCAAATTCTGACTTCCTCTTCTGTAGGTAGGCGATGGAAACCGTTTCGCTGAGCACAAGGACAATCCCCTATGTTCTGGGTGCGTGTTCAAAACACTGTTGATCAAACCATAAATTTAGCTTCCTCTGATTGTTAGTTCAGCCTCGAACAGCACAATAGGTGCCGGAGCTCTGAAGGGACATTTTAAGAAAAGCAAGTTAATTTGTTAAAAAAACGAGCTGTAATCGCTAAGTTAACTGAAAGAAACGCCGCTGTTCTTGACTAGCCACTCGCTAAAAACTACTTCCTCCGGAAGTTGCACCCAACATCATATCTACAGTAGCGCCCTCAGGAGTAAGGTGGATATCCATTGCCATTTTTTTTTTTTTTTTTGCTCCTCTGATTGGCTGCTGAAAACAGTTGACGGACTGATCAAGCAAGCAGTGAAAATAGACATATTATTTACAGGCTCATTATACTGCTATGCACGAGATCGTGCATTATGTTCTTTATGGATTATTTAGCCATCTTGCTAGCTAGCTGTCGTTATTCGTTAGTAAAGGAAAATCCTCGTAAATAACTGTCACATTTAGCCAGGGTTATTTGGTTTTCACCCTTCCTTCTCTAGCTGGCTGTAATAGCAACTTCTCTTGAGCTAGCTCGCAAGCTAGATATCATCCCAGAAATCTAAAAGTAGCTAGAGTTGGGACACACGAAAGCACCTCAAATCATATCAGATAAGCTCATGTCTTGTACAGGTTGGTAGTAAAGTTACAGTAAAAACTAAATCATACTGCTTAAATATAACTATTGATAATTAATTACCAAGATTTACCTTAGCTAGCGGTAACAAGCTATAGCTTGCTGGATGGCTATATTATGGTAAGAGTAACTTAATACGCGATCGCATACAAAGCCGTATAACGCAGTGTAACTCCCTGACAAGTTATTCCACCTTTATGAATAGTTTTCTTATAACCTCATCGCAGCTTCCAGCCCCTGAGAAAAAGAAACGCGTGAGAAGTATGGAATCATTATCGTTTTTGGTGCTACTCATGGTAAAATATGGCTTAATAAACGACTTTGCGCAGCGAAAATCCCGGAGAGTGCACCTCTGATCAAAGTAAAACTTATCACGTATCTGACGTAAAATTATCCTTGACACTTGATCTTTATGTTTCTATGGCCCGTGCACAGACATGAACATTGTTCTCACCGTGCGGGCACGCAATCACATTTTATGTGTCCTGTATTTTGCCGTTACTGGTTGTTTTAAAGCTGAATTATTTCACTTCTTACATTCGCTGCTGTTTTAATGTTATGTGACATCTGATTGTGATGTTGTGAGATTTAGAAATGTGCTGGTGAGCAGTGCACGAGGCCACTGATGGGTAATCTATGCATTAATCATACTTTATTCACTAGTCATTCTGAGAAATTCATCTGAGCCCGGTTGATCCTAGAACATTATTGTAAACACGTGTTCGCCAATACATGAGCGTGTGTATAAATATCTGATGACATCGAACAAGCAGCCAATCAGAGGAGCCAAAAAAAATGGCAATGGATATAACGGGTAGGAAAAAAAAATTCGCTTGCCGGGCGGGAATCGCCGGGCTAGATTAAGAATGGAAGTTCTCCGTAAGCGTTGTATGTTATTAATGCAGGATTCTATGCCAGTTGATCCCGAGTGCGTCTTTTAGAGGCACAAAGCAGGTTGAACTGCAACAGAAGCCGAAACCCCCCACTCCCCCAACGAGCACCCACCTGTTCCCAATCTCAACAGACCCGACACAAGCCAGGCAGGCTGGCGGCAGTAAGCGATGTTTACGTGTTCTCTGCGCTCTCAGTTTTGTTTTATGCCGATTTTGTTTATTTCGGAGGGCGATCGGGGGGGATCGCCCTCCGAAATAAGTGCTGATGCTCGGTTCCCGTGCTTCGGGTGCAAAAAAAAAAAAACCGGGAGGTTGGGGTTAACCTAAATCCCCCAGTCTTGCACAGCTGAAAATAATCTTCATCCTTAAAGTGGAGGGAGGAAGAGGGGGGTTATTTGCACTGAAGGGGGTTTGGATTCATGCAAGCCTTTTTTATTTTCTTTTTTATTCTCGCTCTCTCTGTTGTTCTCTCCCGTCACCATTCTCTGTGCAGTCACACTAAAAGAACGCCCCCCCCCTTTCCCCACCGCATTGTTTAATTGCACTTGTTTCACCAGTTCCTTTGAACAACTTGGGACACAGTCGTCGCCATAAAAAATAATAAAATAAATAAATACATAATAAATGCATAAATACACGAATAAATAAATAGAATAAAACCCAAGACAGCTCTCCTCCTTTTTTGCGCTGCATGTAAACAGTTTTATAAACCTTTGTCCCTTACCGTACAATCATAAAATCCCCCTTCTAAAAAAAAAAAAGAAAAAAACTAGGGCCACTGCGTCTTTCGTGACTTGGCTGCCGCATTGGGCTTGGGTGCACTTTGATACAAACCCGATTGCCATACTTGGAATAGCACGAGTCAGCATCTCATTTACCCATAAAAGCTGTAAGATTACAGATGTGTGGGTAAGATTTCTGAAACCGAGCATTTTGGGATTTACACCAGATGCGTGTTCGGTCTGCCTCCGCCCTGCTGCGTGTTGATCCGCGCCTTGTCATCCGTCGTCTCCTACCGGTTGCGTTTTTACTGCGCACCAGGTCCAGACAGCTAGAGAAGCGAGACCAATGCAGCCTGACAAGATCACGTGGTAATTACAGAATTGCGTGCTATCGCCCGAGATAAATGATACATGTTGTATTAAGTGCAACTGCAAGGGCAACAGCCTCTATTCTTTACCAAAAGGGTTGAGGAACGGTTGACTTGCTTCGATTTGCTTATTTTGAGAATTTGTCCTTCTACCATGGATAAGTAGCCTATTTATTAATAAATGTTCTTAATTTCCTGTTTGTGTTGGGTTTGTCATTTTTTTGGAGAGCGTTCTGTTGATAAAGATAAGCTTACATATTTTCTTACTTTGGTTACTGTCCTAGCCCACAATACGAACTGGCGCCAACACAAATTTTGGAAATTAATTGTATCTTTTAATGTTGTGTCTGTGTACCGATCAATCTGCTGATAGTGTTGCATTTGTGCTGCTGCATCCGGCAAAAATAGAAGTCTTGCGTACCTGCTGCGCACGGCTGTGGTTTGTCGGAGCTGGGATGGACGAGAAATGCAACGTAGTGGATCTGGTGTAAACACACTCCACACTACTTGACTACAGTGAAACCTATCAGCTACGCTGCCATGGTGGAGCGCAGAAGGACCAAACACGTATCTGGTGCAAATTGGGGTGAATGCAGGGATCTGGACCCACACAATGAATCAGAGTTCTGGGCGAAAGAATTCATTCCAAGACACCTGCTCTTCACAGGGCTAAGGGCAGTATAGTTTCGACACTATTCTCTTTCTGCATTGGAGATGCATAAGTCAAGCTAGAACCACCGACGGTCACCTAAGAGAGACACTCACTAGTTACAACCACTTTATGCATAAAACATTTTTCATGTTGTCATACCAAAGGCACTCTACAAATAAAGGGCAACAAAGACTTGGGTTAAAAAATCGGAAGATGAGTGACAAGCTAAGGAAAAATATATAACGAAAGGGCATTTTGCAATGGGAATAAATCGCTTAGGATAGGCCCCTTTAAAAATGCTAACAGTGAGAGAAGTGAATTTACAGCAGCAGTGGACCAAGGTGATGACAGACAGTGAAGAGGAATAGGGATTGAAAACAGCAGCAGTTTTTGACGCTGGCTGACCGAGCGCCTGCCCACATTATATATATATATATATATATATATATACATACATACACACACACACACAAATTTCTCCTACCTTGCGTATGAGCACTTACACTGGGGTTGTGGGGTTAAGGTTCGGGGCCACGGTTAGGGCTGGGGGGTTAGGGTTACATTGGCAATGTATTGACATAATTTATGAAGAAGCCAGGAATAGAGCGGATCGAAGTGCGCGTGCGCGTATCAAAAAGTTCTTACGAATGTAACTATAGCGACCGGTCGCGTGGAAATGTTTCTGGGACTCTGACAATCTGAAGTAAACGGACTCGGCCAACGGAGTCTTTTAAACTCAAGCTCCAGTCAAGCAAAACCGGCTTCCAGCACCTGGGTTCACAAAAAACCTGTGAATATGTATTTACTCACTCCGACTGGCACAAAGGACCGCGAACAAAGGCAAAGCTTACGCGTATAGCTTTGCCCCAGTTAATGAAAAGGCAGAAAAGGCATGGAGTGGAAAAGTACTTGCTCCAGTGCCGCGTTTGACACGATTGCAGTTTCCAGAAGGACTTACATTTTCCATACGCAATGGACATAATCCATACTGAGCGACCGCTTTCATAAAATTTATATCAGATATTTACAAAAACCCAACTGCATTCTATTTGAAACATATGTAGCGCGCAGGAAAGAAATAAAATATTAAGCGCATTTCGTATGATAGACTCGGAGGTATAGACTTTTGAAAAAAAAAAAAAAAAGTACGCAAACATATGGAGGTTGAATCAAATATCCAACCTATGGGATATTTGCATAGGCCTAGTTTGTGCCGGGAATATATTATAAATAGTGTGCAAAGCCAGGCATTTGGCAATGATCGAGTAGGACATCAGGACATCAGAAAACTGAGGCTAATGTACTGATTTAGAATGAAAAATTCTGAAGAAAAATGACAACTAATGGATTATCTGGACGATGTAGGCGTTTTTTTTTTAAAATTAAAGTAAAATCAGCCCACGCCACGCAGACCGCTCAGTCTCAGTCTAGCTTCCTGACTCTCTCCGGGTTGACGCGAGCGCGGATGCTGGGCATTAGAAACGTCGTAAAGAATAAAGAAGACGAGGGTCTAATACTAATAAAGAGACCCGTCTTCTCAAATACAAAAAAAAATTTAAAAAAGCAGGGGTTGGTCGGAGCGTAAGAGGAAAGCGGAACAGACCGGAGACCTGCTGGCGTTTTTCCAGTGAGACAGGCAAGTGGGAGCGAAAATGAACTTTCCTCTGGAATAATCTTTGTAGCAACAATCGATACTGTTATGCTGCCACCTATTGTCTGTAGATCGATACCACAACTTAGCTCTTCTTCCCAGTTCCCAAAAAACAACAGACTTTATTTAAACCTTCGTATCACAAAAATTATTCCGCAGCAGTATCTAGTGCTTATGCAGATCTTGTCTGAAGATACAACCGATCTCAATAAGTAGTTATGAGCACAAGTTGGCAAAAAATCCTGAAATTAATCATGCATTGTTGCTGAGCCATGTCACGTTATGCAATGGCAACCAAGCCTGCTCCCACGAGCTACCTTTACCATCCTGTAGGCTTGCCTTTAACGCAGTGTCTACAGATACGGCAGTTTTTTTTTTTGGTACAGCGATCGATTTGAAGGGATTAGGATAAGAATAAGGGATTATAGTTACGGGAAGGGTTAGGTTAGGGGTTAGGGTTAGGGCTAGGGTTAGGGTCAGGGTTAGGTTAGGGCAGGGTTTGAAATGGGGACTGCCGTACATTGAAATGCATTGGAAAACTGCCGTATCCGTAGCAACTGCCTTCATTTAAACGCTCCTTCAGCACACATCAGCCTGCCAAGTAGGCCTACCAGCTCAAAATACTCTCTAGTTGTTGAATGAAGTGCTCTGTCGGAGCCCTCAGTCAATATTCTAGAACATGGTCGCTTACTCCTAGCGCATGGCGTACAGCCCCAAACAAATAGAATAATAATCGGAAACACAACCTTAAAGGGCATCTAAAGTCGATTCCCATTGTTTATATTTATCGGCCAATCAGCGAGCCGCACCGGCGCAAACGAACCGAAATAGAAGGATTATCTACGCATCTACACAAAACATTGGTTTATATGAATTAAATTGGTCATGTGACAATGCAAGATGTCAACAAAAGCAAGTGATTTGTTTGTAAACACTGGACGTTCAACGTCCCGTCTGAGGATCGATTTTAGATGCCCTTTAAGTACTAGCTTCGGAGAGGCCCAGGAAAAATCGTTTTTGTAGAGACGGGTTCAGATTTGAATTTATGCATTTCCGTGGCAATAAAGAGAGCCGTAGTGCGATGGGTATTAGCACCTACGATGTGTCTTTCAGTGCCCGTTAGGAAGAAGTTTGACCTGCGGCCTTCTTTTTAGGTGTTGTCGGTTTTACGTTTGACATTTGCCTTCATAATTATTGACACCGTTCCCTTTGCAATCTAAAACCATTTGTGTTGTTTTCGTGACCGAACGCACCTGCAAATCGGGCATCAAACAGTGGGTGCATCTCAAAACATAGGCTACATCCTTCGTGGGCTGCATTTTAGGTGTCGTCACTTAGTTCCATTGGCCAAACTGACATGATGTCTTTTCATCTCTGCTAAACAGCTTTGGTTTAGCGAGTCTTCACTGGTTTCCCTTACCCTAACATTGACGTCACCTAGCCCTAAACCTAACCGTAAATTTCCTCTTATTCCTAACCCTAAATGTTAGTTTGGCCAGTGGTAATAAGTGACAATCCCTAATAATGCAGCCTTCGAAGACTGCAGCATATGCTTTGAGATGCACCCAGTGAGGCAATAACCTTTCTCATTGTGGTTTAGAGACTACAAATTCAACGTCATTTTGCCGGGATGGGTTCCCCTCTATTCTCCAGATCACTATGTACAGGGAGCATCTCCCTGTCATTCAACCCCAGCAAAGAACAGAAACCTGGAATCATTAAGATGCTTATTCCTGAGCAGGAATAAACAGCTTAATGATCAAGATGGTGGATTAGAATTGCGATGGCCAGTGTAAATCCACTTAAAACATGGGGTCCTATGAGCAGCCAAATTAGATCAACTTAAATATGGAGCAATTCATCCCTTTTTGTTTCCTTAGTTGAACTGTCAGCTTGATACAGTAATATATAAATATGATTCCATCGATTTTTAAGAGATCACCGGCTCCTTTCAAGCAGACTGAACCCCAAACCATAAAATTACCACATCCATGTGTTACAAAAGGGGCTAAACAATCATTGATGAAACATTCTTCAAATTTAAGGCGCACGTAAGTTATACATTTGGGTGAGAAAATTTTGAATTTTGATTCATCGGTCCAAAGGACTTGTTCCCAGTCCACTGGTGTCAAATCCTTCAATTTCCTGGTAAACGAAAGTCTTTTTTTATGTTGCCAGCTCTTGGCAGCAACACGACCGATCAGACCATTTTCACACAGGCATCTGGAAATAATAGATCTTGATACTTTGATCTCTTCACTTCTGGCGCTATTATCATCATCATCACAGAGTTGTGCTGTCAACCGCCGATTTTTTATTATTTTTTTTATTTGTCATCCACAGATAACGCACATCAGAGGCACTTAACTTTTGTTTTGCAATTTGCACCTCTATTGCCTCTGGTTTTCAACGAACCAGTCTCATTGAAACACTTGATGGTGTTTCTTACAGTGCCATGGCAGCATTTAACGTCTTCAGCATCATGCAAGGCCACAATTCGGCTACAAACAATCTCAGAGAGCTCCTTCCATCGTGCCATCGTGTTTAACACTGTGACACTGCTCAAAGCTCATGTCACCTTATATACAGGAACAACTGACCATCAGAGGTAATTCTGCAAAATATTGTTGCTTCAGACCAGTTTAAACGAGCATCAGTAATCATGGAATGAACATTCATTCACACTTTGCAAGAGTCAAAAAAAAAAAACATGAGACACCGTTCAATTGTTATTAAAAAAATGTTTTCAATGTTTTTATTGCCCACATTTTACTTCAATATACTTGTGGGAATGATATTTTTTGTTCTCATTGACTACAATAGTGTTTTTCAGTACATTTTCATCATAAAATGATTGAGAAGTAACATATTTGGACCCCTTTCAAATGAAAGTGGTGGTGTATAATCACCACTGCACACTACTGTATTTACCAAGGATCATCACATCATAATCCTCGAGCTCTGCGACCTGCTGGTTTTCTGGTCTCCCTTCACTGTTCCTGGAAGTCAGGTGTACAGACAATGTGACCAATCAGAGGCATTAACTGTCCAGCCAGTTACCAAATAGAGAAGAAAACCAGGGCTGGATTTGAGTTTCAGATTTGGGGATCCCTGAAATACAAAGACAGGGCTACAAATACTGTAAATGGACAGTTGGTCATTATTTTAGCTGTTAACCACAGCATATGGAGTTTAAAATTAGTATTAAAGCTAAAAATCTGAACTTTGTGCTCATCTGAGTGTTAAAATCAAAACTGGGCAAACATTGTAGGAATCAGAACACTTCCTACACTGTCCATCCAGGAAAAAAAAAAAAAGGACGTGCACAATAATATTTTGTTGGGCCACCTTTAGTTTTGATCACGGCGCACATGCGTTGTGATATTGTTTTGACAATCTTATACAATGATTCAACATTTATTTTCAACCAGATTTGCATTCATTTTTGCCTGGGATATTGTATTGATAATGGATGAGTCAAACCACTCCGTTAAGCCTTCTCCAGCACATCCCAGAGACTTCCAGTTGGTTAAGGTCCAGACTCTGAGGTTAACAATTCATGCATGAAAATGATTTCTCATGCGCAAAAAAAATACTCTTTCATAATTTTAGCCCAATGAATCTAGGCATCATCATCCTGAGGAATATGCCTGTGCCATCAGGGATTAAAAAGTCCACTGATGGGTTACTGGTCATTCAGTATATTCAGGTTGTCTGCTGAATTCATTTTATTGCTGCAGAACAGTGCTGAGCCCAGATCTGACCAATTGAAGGAACCCCAGATCATAACACTGGGCACTACGCATGACAGGTGCATCGGGTTCGTGGGCTTCCTTTCTTACCCTGACATGTCCATCACTCTAGAATAGGGTAAATCCATAGACTGTATAAAAAGATGGACGCAGCACTCGGTTCTGAAAACTGAGGCCGATGCGGAAATGTCCAAAATTTGCATTCTATTTAATGGCCAGCAGATGGGGACGTCGGTGGTTGCAGGAAGAACTTCAATCCTATAGAAGTCTATGAGAAAATGACCCTATTTTCCCACCTGATTTATCATGTAAATGATGATTTTCCACATTACTTTACTGTATCTATCGCAAGTTTCAAGTCTCCTTCGATATGTCATGATGTTCATTTTTGTAAATTGTGGTCCCAAAGAGACAAGAATAAAGGATAAATCCAGAATCTGCTTTAGGGGCGTGGCTATCCTCTGGTCCTTGACTGATACGGTCAGATCCACCCGTGGATCCACCCCTCGCTCCACCCTGGATATTCAATTCACGCTCTCGTCCAATAGGAATCACATCCAGTTTGAAAATGACAAAATGGCGCAATTCGAATTGCCAAAATCGAGGCCTCCTAAATGGTATGCTGAAACCAATAGGTGACATCACGGTTGCTTCGTCTATCTTTTTATACAGTCTATGGGTAAATCTGGGGTGCATCTCAAAGCATAGGCTGCATCCTTTGAAGGCTGCATTTTTAGGGGTCATCACTTAATTCCATCCACTAAACTGGCATTTAATGTAAGGTACAAGGTTAAATTTAGGGTTAGGTTTTGGGTTAAGGGTTAGAGTTAAGGTTAAGGTTAGGGAAACCAGTGAAAACTCACTGAAACCAAAGCCGTTTAACGGAGATGAAATGACGTCATGTCAGTTCGGCGGATGGAATTACATTACGACCCCTAAAAATGCAGCCTTCAAAGGATGCAGCCTATGCTTTGAGATGCACCCCTGGACTCACTAGACCACATGAAATTTTTCAGTTGCTCCTCAGTCCAATCTTTCTTCATGCTCCCTGGCAAATTGAACTTGTTAGAGAGTCTTATTGGGGGAAAAAACAAGTGGCTTTCTTGAGGCCATGCAGCCATTTAATCCCAATCCTCCAAGTTCTTGTTGCATCATGCGTGTGGAAATGCTCTCACTGTACCTTCATAATTAAACATAGCCCTGAGTTCTGTTGATTTTTTTTAAGATGTGACTTCACAGAGCATTTTAGTGATCTCTGATCAGGATCAGTCATGATTTTTCCCCAATCCATTACATCTGCAAAATTGACAGTTCACCACTATCCTTACAGGTTTTAATAAATTGTTGGACAGTTCATGTCCCAATTCCAGTGATTTCACTGATCTCCTCAGCGGTTTTCTTTGCTTGATGCTGGCCAATAATTTGTCCCTCTTGAAACACAGTAACATCTTTTCAACGACCATGAGATACGTCTTCCGACACGGTTTCTAAAGAAATGAGAAGTTACACACTGAATCAGTCAGGATTACAATAATTGTCACCTGAAACACATTCATCTCTGCAATAATGATTAAACCATAGAATCTTGTTTATTTGCTTACTTAAATCCAAACCTTGACTTTCTTTTCGGATGGGCTGTGTATGTGCGATTTGCTCACAGGAGCCATAGGTAATTAGACAATTCGCTCCTCAGCTATTCCATGGCCAGGTGTGCATTACTCCCACATTTCATTCAAAAGTGAGCAGATAAAAGCTGGAGTTGATTTCTAGTATGGAATTTGCTTTTGGAATCTATTGCAGGTGATTCTCGATATTAAGTAAAGAGGTGTCTCCACGAGCATAGCAAGTAATCTTTAGGCTAAAAAAAATCACAACAAACATGTCCAGAATGGCAAAAGCATGGCCAAATCAGCCATTTGATATACTCTTAAGAAGACAAAAGGGTCAAGAGGACCATTAACAGCAACTAAGGTGGATGACATAGAGCATTATTTCCCCAGAAGAAAAATCCCACAAAACCTCGGCCAGATCAAGCCAGATCACTCTCTAGGAGGTAGTCGTTCCTGTCATTTTTGGAAACTTTGGGATCTCCACTAGAATTTAAAAGAAGGCCATAAGTTCCACAAGTTTGAATAAAGCAGCTGCATTTGATGATGGCGGAGTTGAAGAGGTTAATGTCTTATTTCTGACTAGCTGTCACATTCTACAGGCCCGTGGTGGGGTTTTATAAGTCTAAAATCACTAGTTTGAGTAAGAAGTTCTGTAAAACACGTCACTTCCCTCATTCACATAAACCGCCCGATGAAAGATCAAAAGGCATTTGCATGTTGTGTCATCCATTTTAGAATGCAAGTACCACAACAGACAATTTCCTCAATTACGGTCTAAAATGGCCGCACGATATAGAATGTTTTTCAGTGACATCATAACCGGGTGTAATGGGATGTCACAAAGGCAACAAAACCGCAATCTACTTTCTTGCATTACTGAATTTTAGCAACACCAGCTCATTACACTAATCAGAGCTGCATATCATAAATAAAAGGTTAGAGGAAACCTTCATCGTGATGCCCATCTGCAAAGCTCCACCTCTGGTGATACTAGGCCTCATAAGCCACTTTGGTCAGAGAGGAAGGGAGAAGTCCCTGCGCTCTGACCCCTGTGAAGTTCTAGATAAAGCGGCCATCAACGATTGGATCAAAAAGCCAGTCCTTCTACTGGCCCCTCGGTCCATGTATTCACAATTATACTTCACAGACAGATCCTAAACTTCTTACAAGTATCAGATTCAAACATCTACACACATTAAACAATACACGCAAAAAAAGGAAGGAACCCTATCATAACAAGACATAGACAAGTCACCGGGAACCTTAGATGGTGTGATTACAAAGCCAGTAAACATCAATGAGTCAGTCCATTCTCTCAGTGACCAGAGCACACCAGCATGGCTAACTACACAGCAAAATATGTAAAACTAGAGTCGGAATGAGACTTTTAATTCACTCCTTAAGAAAAAGGCAGCCATGTTTGAAATTTTCCCCAAACGGTTCAGTAGGGTTCACAACACTGCAGGATGAAAATACGCATCATACGAACAAATACGTGAAAACTAAGGGCAGCCTTGTATAACAAGCAGCCGTTTGTCCTGCGGTTCCCACCGTTTCATTGCAAATTATTCAAACTCACCTGACAACCCCTTCGTCAAAAAAGAATACACGAGAAGAGAACTTATCATTAAATACACTGCGCGCATATGGAGTTATAAGCCACCGGTCAAATTTATTAACTTACATTGATGAGGATTCTGAAAATGTGAAAAATATAAAATAACTATGTACTGACCCAAAAACGGTGGAATGTTAAGAAACTATATGGGGGGCGGAGTGTAAGTCAATTGCATTGCTCAAATCAAACATTTTTTTCAATCTCTTAAACTACATGACAAACTGCATGTCATAACACATTTATTACGCACAATAAATAAGATTAAAAGATAATTTTAAATCTACCCCCCTTTCTCAGGAATGAAAGGAATTTGACAATTACCGAAAGTAAAATATCTCCCCCTACTGGTGACAGGCAAGTGGCTCACTTTGCAACATTACTCTAATATATCTGGTTCAGATGTACAAAAACATGTGCAATCATCTGACAAATGTTCTCTAAAGTTTCAATACTAGAAAATGCCGTTTTGACTGAAGTCAATATTGTATTTTTTTCTGCTTTCGTCCAAAACCCTTGCAATCATGATTGCTGAATGATCACAGACAATGAGCACAGGAATGCAGAACTTTGGCATTTAACACTCTGGGCAGTACAAATAACAGCAAAAATAGCTTTATCTGCATTCTATATGGAGCAAAAAAAAGTCATTTCAGCCAGTCCGGGATTCAAATAAAGACTTTGCAGGCGATTTATTACGTTAGCTGGTGTCTTAAGTTAGCATCACTGAACTGTGGGCGCTGACAGCACTGCACCATCGACCTCTACGCACCACCAATTCAAGTAAAGAGCCGAAATCTGATCAACAGCTGACCACGAGCGCTCCTCTTCTGAAAGCGTCATACCCCTTACAGCCACCACACCACTGCGGAACCTCCCAGACCAAAAGCAGCACATCAAAATGGCCGCCAACACAAGGGCAGAGGATCCGTGTTCTGGCGTGGATGATCGCAAAAGGAATGGTCCGGCTCGAGTGTCCAACTGTTCGAAGGGCTCGGCGTTCCAGATTTTTGCCAGAGTTCTGAAGACAGCAGTGCACGTGCAAAGGCCGCCTTTGAGTCGAATCCGCACCCAGCAGAATGTGGTGTCCCCCGCTGAGAGAGGAGATCAGGCTACGCGTGGTCAGAACAACATTCAGCTTCTAAATAAAGGCAACACAGGTCAGAGTCTGCGTTATCGTCCGCTAATGCCACGAAACAGCAGAGCGAAAGCAAGTGCTACATTCCTATCATTTAAATGCCAAGTCATGGCTGGTGGACAAAACATTAAAAAAAAAAAAAAACAAACGAAAGGAGAAGTTGCTAACCTTTTAGCATTTATAAATCAATGAAAAATAAAACGCCACTCAAGCAATACAAAGTGACCTCCAGCAGACAGTCAATTCTGCACCTAAAAGTTCAAAATCTTGGGCCAGCCACTGGATTTGGAATAACACTTGACGTTCTCGCTGTGCTAATATTTGGTAGCAATCAAGTAAGGCGTTTTCAGTGCAACCAAGTTTCAGTAGAATGAACTGAAGGAGGAGGGGGAGCGGTGAGGGGTGGGGCTCAGTGGTGCTCCGCCCATCGGGTTGAGAGTCTGTTACAGGAGGAACGCAGAGCTGGCCAATCACAGCAGGCCGTCATGCTCGAAGCTGGAGGGCAGTAGCGAGAAGGCGAATGGGACGAACTTCACACCGGAGCCGCTGTAGAACTTGTTCTGGAACTCCACCCTAAAAAGAGAGGGAAAAAAAAAACCTCTTACATGTCCAAAGAAATCCAATTGCAATTTATTCTTCAAAAATCAAATACGAAGGATGGCCGATTTAGAATATCGCAGCTGGATACTCGCAAAGGGAGGGCACATTCTGAAGGCGTGACTGCCTATCTCCCGAGGAAAGGCATACTCTGCATATTCTGAGTATCCTGATTGCTTAGGGAGAAGTTATTATGGGCTCAGTGATTGAGTGATATATTATATAAAGGGCAGATTCCGATGTCGTGATTGGCTGGCTGCTGAAGGAGGACTGATGCTGAATATAATAAATAACTTCATTTGTATAACACCTTTCAAAACAACCAGTTACAAAGGACAGCAAAGAAAACCAGAGAACAATTAAAAAAATGATAAAAACGATAAAAGTAACATAAAAGTAAAAGTTAAAATGATTAAGAGCACAAATAATAATGCTAAAGCCGAATGGTAAAAATTATTTTGACAGATGACTTAAAAGCAGGTAGTGATGTTTCTAGCCTCTGCTCCTCTGGTAAGCCATTACAGAGGGTGGGGGTCCTAATAGCAGAAGACCTCATCACCCTTGATCTTCAGCCTTGACTGGGGAATCCCTAATAGGACCTCATCAGAAATCTCAAGCTTCAGGCTGGTGAGTAATGTTTTAGAAACTCAGCAAGGTAGCTTGGTGCTAAACTCTGGAGGGCCTAAAAAGTTATGAGTAATATTGTAAAATCAATTCTAAAATAGACAGGCCGCCAGTGAGAGAAACTAAAATAGGGGAGATATGATGGTGCTTCTGTGATATTGTTAGGTCTGGCAGCTGCATTCTGAATAACCTGAAGCCATGCAATCAATTTTCATTGAAGGCAAGTAAATATTCCATTGCAATAATCCAAATTAGAAGTAATAAAAGCATGAATCACTCTTTGGCTGATTTAGATAGTTTGAAGGACAAATACAGCTATGCATCATCAGCGTACAAATGAAATGGAATAACATACCTTTTAATAATTTGGCCGAGACAGAGTAAATACAAGAGATTAAATTGGCCCAAGTACAGAGCCCTGCAGCACCCCATACCTCAATAATGCTTGAGAAGAGTTACAGCCATCCACAAACACAACAAATTTTCTGTTATGCTGAATATGTTGCTCGGCTATACATTTTAAGGAGGGCCAATCCTGACGACACGATTGGCTGTTTGCTGAGAGACGACTCATTGTGAAAACTCATCAGCTGAGTGCTGAGGACCATTGTGGACAATGATTGGTTGTTGGTCGAGTTGTGGACTCACATTGGACGTCATTCTGCACAATGATTGGTTGAGAACTCACCAGTGGAGCCTGAGGGCATGCAGGAATGCAGACAGGCCCTCCATCACCAGCAGGACGGACACGGTGAGCACGGCGAACAGACCGAAAACTGGCACCAGGAACAGCACCCCCAAATGAGTGTCCACCCGCAACCCCACCCGCATTACCATGGACCACAGCACCTCCGACAACTCTGTCAGACACCACAGAGAGAGAGAGGGAAGGGGGGAGAGAGAGAGAAAGAGAGGGAGAGGGAGGGAGGGGGTGAGAGCAACGAAAATTATGCGCAGTACAGTATATATGCAAAATTGCAACGAGTAACAGCGATTGGCTCAGAGTTTACACTGGCATATGAAGGGAACGGTACCAGACATTTCCTGACAATGTACTACACCTTAACAGAGAATTAAAAAGCAGAATAATTTGTTAAATGAAGTAAACAAAAACTAAAGTAGGCACGCACATGGCCATGCATGAAAAAAGTCTGACTGCCTTGTTTTAAACCATCACGGCTAAAATAATAACCTGTGAGGTGGTCATCTTCCAAAATCAATCCTGAACATGACACAGAGGACATGTGCACTAAGTAAAAAGGCTCTGGTGAAAGGTTGGTGTGGGCAGGTGTTGGCGGTTGCACTCGTCAGGTGTGTAGGATAAAAACAGTAGTGAATGGCCAGTGTACAAGGGTGCTGGCAGTCTTTGTAAGGCAGTAATTGAGAGGTTGGTGTTGGCAGTAGGAGCTGCTTGTTAGTTAAACTAGAGGCTCTAGAGAGCTTGAATCGCTCACCTGGATCTGCGTGAAAATTAACTAATTCTTAAAATTACAGAAACATAAGGTCCGTCCCAATACCCACACTTCCACTCAAAATTGACCCTAGCCTTAATATTTGCACGTTCCCGCGAAGGGCAAGGGTGCCCCAAACTGTAAGATGATTAAGGGAAGTGCTTTTTAGCCCTTAAAATTCCCACTTAATTGTAAGGGCCGGGCGATGCTCACTACAAACTGAGGGG
This sequence comes from Gymnothorax javanicus, assembly GCA_029692085.1. NCBI lineage: Eukaryota > Metazoa > Chordata > Actinopteri > Anguilliformes > Muraenidae > Gymnothorax > Gymnothorax javanicus. Next base: position 80,396,002 of record CM056194.1, on the reverse strand, counting down.
AAGAATGAATTTCGCAGGATGCACTGTGAGACTATCGAGCTGGACGAGTTTTCCAAGAAGATGGCAGCTGCCATGAAAAAAGCATCGCACAATTGTAAGCACCATTTCCATAAGCATGCATGCAAGAAATCCACAACCTGTCGGAATGTGTTATGTTTGTAGGTATACACCTTTATCTGTAAGTGTTGATTTAGAATATGAATGCTTGAAAATTGCCAATTCATGTTGTAGCCAGCATGATATCCACCGAGTTCTCTGTATAGCAGTAATGCTGCACGAATTTGGCTAATGTTATCGTTATGCCTGAGGAGCATGCCTGCGTTTTACAAGTGTTATATTCCAATTTCTTTGAAATTTGTTTCGTGACATTACCTGGTTTGTGATCGTGAATGCGAACATACCACGACAGCTACCCGGTTGTAGCTGCGTATGTCAACTTTCAAAGTGGCAATGATCGCTCTGGCAAGCCATGCAATAAGTCAGTAACTGTATAATGTAGGCTACTGTTCAGTGTACAAAACAGATACAGATTACATGATAGAATGTAAACGCCTCGAAATAAGTGCAAGAAGCGTACGTCAGCCATACGCATGACGTACGTGGACACACGTGTTACTCTAATTTGCATGAAGTGGCGTCCCAATTCTTAGGTGAAATTCCCTTCCCCTCAAAACTACCCCCCGTCGTTGAGGGAAATCTCAGTATTTAGTGCACTTGAAACCAAGGGTTAAGATTAAGGGAAGAGGATTGGGATTGGGCCTTAAATCTACTGCAGCACTCAAGTGAAAAGGTACAGGATCTTAATAAAATACCAAAAGAACATGATTACGATTCCGACCTCGTCCCATATTTTCACAAAATCAATTTTTAAATGGAAAAGAAATAAATAAATCCGTTTGATTCAAATGGAAATTCCAGGGGATTCTGATTATCATTTCAAGAATCTAATGAGCAAATTGAATGTGATGGTTTATTCAGATGCTATAGTGAAATACAACAAAAATCATCAGATTTGATGTTTTAAGGCAAATAACTCCTACAAGGAGGCATTGCATGATTTCGATACTATGGAGACTTTTGTAGAGTTTCATCTGCTGATCATTTTAGCAATTGAAAGTTTTTCTCCATCTCATAGTTTTCATTATATAGGCCAAAAAAAAAAAACCCACAAAATCCTCAAATTTGACATTTCAAGGCCAATAACTCCTACGAGGAGGCACTGTACAATTTCGATACTATGGAGACTTTTGTAGAGTTTCATCTGCTGATCATTTTGAGGTAGTGGTTTTTTCTCTGGCTGCTTTAGTTCCTGAGATATAGCTGAAAATAGGTGGTTTTACCCCTATGTTCTATTATTTAGTAACAGCGGCCATGTTATTCAGACAGTGGGCATAATCGACACAATTTTTAAAGTAGACATCCTAAGGATGCTTTTGGCTAATTTTAGTCTGGATCTGTTCAGTAGTTTCAGAGGAGAAGATTTTTGAAAAATGTTAACGACAGACGACGACGGACGACAACCACAACCGGCGCCAAGTGATGGCAATAGCTCACGTGGACTTTTGGTCCAGGTGAGCTAAAAAGCAGCAGGGAATGGTGATGCTGGTCAACAGCGACGTTAGCGGCTGAAGGCCAGTGAAGATGCTTGCTCAGGGCGAAGTGCACTCACGAGCGTGCGCCAAGCTCAGTGCCCAAAGCCGCAGGTAGGAGGCAGTGTTGGACACGCAGCCCAGGCAGTACTCTATGGTGTGGATGGCCTGGTGCATGAACACGTCAGCGAAGTCAAACTGCCACAGAGAACACAGAGAGACAGAGCCCTGTCAGTCAACCACAGTTTCACCTGATTCACGACACACACCGTGTCAAGAGTCACAACCATAGAGACTAAAAGTGTTTCTGGTCAGAGACCAGGAACAGTGGAAGTAGTCCGAAACTAAATTCAGAGTCGCTCATTTATTGATGACAACACAACTGAGGGCGGTGGAATTTGCATTCAATACAGCATGGAAGGAACCTCAATTCAACAGTGCTAAAAATTAAGACCACAAGGAAAACCGGTCTGAGTCCAAATTTTGCATTTTTGTATAATATACTTGGCTCCATTAAAACCCACGGGTGAGGTATGTACTGCATTTGCGGCAAATTGAAGAATCGATTGATTTTTATTGCTTTTCCAGTGAGGCACGAGAGGAAATAAAAGAAAAGCGCGTGGTATTGTAATCCTGACGCGCTGCCTGCACGCAGCAAAGCACTTCAGTAATAACAAACATTGAGCTGTTCATGATGTGTACAGTGACACTTGACTTGTTCTTTTTGGTGTGGTCAATAGCCTACATAAAGCCAACAAAAAAAACGAAAAATGCTACTGCATCAAGAAAATGGAACGGCTTGAGACACAGGAGAGAGAAAAAGAGCCTTTGGCATGTTACGGGCAGGTCTCAGCCGCCGAGAGGTGGTGCATCATTTGTACTGTCACTGTTCAACAATTAGTCAGCTGTCTATCCACGAATGGAACACAGGCCCCGCTTAGGGCAGCCAAGAGTGACGATGGCAGCTCAAGAGCGCCACATCTGGTTACAGTCTGTATGTGACAGATTCCGGACAGCAACCAAAACTGATCATGAGATGAGGGGTCCGAGACGATTGAGGGTCAGCGCAAGTACCGTTTGATGCCGTCTACGTGAGCAAAACATGCGTGCACACGGGCCCTACCGAAAACCCATTTTTTGCCCATCAACAGGAGTAGGAACTCTTCACTTCTGACTGTGGGCACCTGCCGCTGTCATTTTTTGGCACTTTATTTCCCTGTTTTTGTCTGAGAATGGAAAACAGGGACTGTCGCTGACCGACCACGGTAAGGGCAGCCATGCGTAAACAGGCAAAATCTGGGTTTTCGGTAGGGCCCGTGTGCACGCATGTGTTGCTCACATAGACGGCGTCAAACGGTACTTGCGCTGACCCTCAATCGTCTCGGACCCCTCATCTCATGATCAGTTTTGATTGCTGTCCAGAATCTGTCACGCACAGGCTGTAACCAGATGTGGCGCTCTTGAGCCACCATCGTCACTCGTGGCTGCCCCAAGCGGGGTCGGTCAGTGACAGTGCCTGAGTTCCATTCTTGTTGAACGGTAACGGTGCAAATGATGCACCACCTCTCGGCGGCTGAGACCTGCCCGTAACATGCCAAAGGCTCTTTTTCTCTCTCCCTGTGTCACAAGCCATTCCATTTTCTTGATGCAGTAGCATTTTTCGTTTTTTTTTGTTGGCTTTATGTAGGCTATTGACCACACCAAAAAGAACAAGTGTCACTGTACACATCATGAACAGCTCAATGTTTGTTATTACTGAAGTGCTTGTTGCATGCACGTGGTGCGCGTCAGGATTACAATACCATGAGCTTTTCTTTATTTCCTCTCGTGCCTCACTGGAAAAGCAATAAAAATCAATCGATTCTTCAATTTGCCGCAAATACAGTACATACCTCACCCGTGCGTTTTCAATGGAGCTAAGTATGTATATTATAGATTATTATAATATGTATAATAATATACAGTACAATAATATTATGTATTATAATATTTAACATTTTTTGCATATTTCTTCAGTGTTTTGTTTCTAAGATCATTTTGAATTTTTAATTCATCATTTCTCCACAACATGAAAATGAGACTGATCATTTTTCCATTGTGGTCTTCAAATTTAAACATGGGCAGATCAACATCACATCAGTCACAAAGGCTAATAGCACCGACAATATTCACATATCACCACAAGACAAAGATCACAGGCAAAGCGAATTGATATGAGTTTAATGAAGCTAGGGCTGGGCAATATATCGAGATGCAAAGTAAAATATCTTCACGGGTTTTTGGATATTGTAATATCGTGGTTGCATTTTTCTGCTCTTACAAGACTGTTGTAGCTGTTGCCTGCACCTGCATGATCGTTATGTCAACATTACTTAAATGGTTATCAAAAATATCATTGAGTAAATATTTTGTCAAAGCACCAACATTTGTCCCAATAATATCGGCAAAATATCGATATCGAGATATTTGGTCACAAATATCGAGATACTAGATATTGTCCATATCGCCCAGCCCTAAATGAAGCTATATTGTAATTGGCTTTTTAAGGACATTCACAAATTATCTACTACTCAAAATTTGATAGGGATAATGGGAATTTTTTTGTGAAATGACATGCAAATTTGGTAACTGCCACTGATGAACAATATATTGGATAAATGACATGCAGTCAGACACAAAACACATTTGCAAGTGCATTTAAATGACATTAAATGAGTGTGCAGCCTCACACTTTTTGGCTTTCCACGAACACTTCATGGTTTCACCTCTGACATGTAAAGTGAAAACAGACCGTGTTTGTTTGATGTTTCATTACCACAGTTAATGTCAATAACGGGTATGGCCTCCCCTAGCTTGAATGACGGCTTGACAACGTCGGGTCATCCTGTCAATCAGAACCCGGATGCTTGCAATTGGAATGTTGTTCCATTCTTCAACAAGGGCATTTTCGAGCTCTTCTAGAGTTGTGGGTTGTGCCCTACGACGGAAATGGCGACCTGCAGCATGTTCCACACATGCTCGATAGGGTTTAGGTCCGGCAAACGCCAGCTGGCCAGTCCATGCGGACAATTGTCTCCTGCTCTAGGAATTGATTCACCACCCTAGCACGATGGGGACGGGCATTATCATCCATCAAGATGAAATCAGGGCCAACAGCACCAGCGTATGGTCTTACGTTACACATTGAGGATCTCATCCCTGTACCGTACCCTGTCATCGTCCCTCTCCCCATGACATGCAGGTCCGTTCTGCCGTTCCTGCTTATTCCTCCCCAGACCATAATTGATCCGCCACCATAACGGTCGTGTTCGTTGATGTAGGCATCATTAAATCGCTCACCTTGTCTTCACCACACCCGTTGCCTCCTGTCAGTAGAGTCCAAGCAATATCTGGACTCATCAGTAAAGAGAACTGGAGCCCAATCGTTCTGTGTCCATGTGACATGATCGTGAGCCCAATCCAAATGGTCACGCCTATGACGCACGGTCAGTGGGATTCAAACACATGGCCTTCTTGAGTTGAGGCCGGCAGTATGAAGACGATTCCGTATCGTCTGAGTGGATACCCTGACCCCCCGAGGCATTATGAAGGTCATTTAAGTAGGGTGGTGGCAGTCCAGAAAGGATGACGTCGTGCCTGAAGTGTGAGAAAGTGGTCTTGTCGTTGTGTAGTCGATCTCTGATGACCACCCCCATGACGGTGTGCTGCTGTACCAAACGTTTGATGCGGTTCCACGCTCTGTTCACAACGCTTTGGCTGACGTTAAGTGCATTAGCAACGTGACGTTGTGAGAAGCCAGAGTCAAGCATTCCGATGCATCTTCCCAATTGCTCTGAAGTCAATCGGCGTCTAAGGCGTTGAGGAGACATTGTTATTGCTAAATGTAATGCAAAAAATTTGGGAACTTCCAAATTTTCACCAACAAGCAACACACACGTCTGAGTTGAAATGGTGAAGTGTTAGTCAAAGCCAAAATGTGAGGCTGCACGCTCATTTAATGTCATGAAATGCACGTGCAAATGTGTTTTGTGTCTGACTGCATGTCATTTATCCAATATATTGTTCATCAGTGGCAGTTACCAAATTTGCATGTCATTTCACAAAAAAATTCCTATGATCCCCATCAAATTTTCAGTATTATATTTTGAGCTGTTCCTACACTCAACATTTCACACGATAGTGCTAATCCTGTCTACTCTGGATAGCCATAATAATTTTGTGCGTGGCTATAACAGGAACTCGCCAAGAAAAGAGCTCCAACAGGTACAAGAAGAACAGCACACATGCTATAAGAGGAATGCACAGACTGACATAGACCAAGAAAAATACAACTCCACTCTCACATGCATCATTTACAGCCATAACAAATAATGAACAACCCCTGTCCTCGAGTCCCGTTACGCGAGGGGTTTTCATTCCAACAAGAGCTGTGATCCCACGATCTTCATGATCGAAATCAAAAAAATCTTCCAAATTGGGCACATTTCATGTCTACAGGGATTATTCACTCGAGCCACACTGTCTGAAACAGTTATGAAATGGCTCAACTGCGTGGTTACACCATCAAACCTCTGCTTGTAAAACAAAACAATATCCCAGGACTGATGCTCACTGTTTTGGAGTGAACACAGTTTCCTAAGCAAGAAAAGGAATTGCTCAAACACACAGTCTGGGCCCAATTTTAACAATTCCTTTCAGATTAGCTCAGTGAGGGACTGTCTGAGAGGGGTTATCTATTACATACAGAAGAAACTGAGGGCAGAAATAAATCATTAAAACCACCACAAAGTTCAAAGAGTGAAATGCCGAAGGGAGCCAAGAAAAGTGGATGTTGGTTACAGAATGACAGGAGGCTTGTGGGTAAGGGTGATGACATCACTGACCTCCTCCGCCTGACTGTCCCGGCTGCTGGAGTGGTCGGCATGGCCCCCGCCTTCCTCCATGTCATGTGCCCGCATCAAAGAGACCTCCTCCTCACTGCTGCGGCGTACACGCTCGTAACCCTGCGCATGTAACACACACACACAAAATGTAAACTAGTGCATCAAACACATACACACACACTGTAACCCTGTACATGTAATACAAAGACCAAAGACACATGCTGCACATAAATATCTGCGAGTAACACACAGGTACACATACGGGCTTAAGTAGGTAAAACACACGCACACGGATACACAAATGCACACACATACACCGCTAAACTCTGCCCATGTAACACAAAAAAGCAAACAACTTGTAACCCTGTGCATGCAACACAAACACACACACACACACACACACACACACACACAGACACACACAGACACTACTCATAACCCCGCACAAGAAACACACAGCCACAAACACATGCACACACACACAAGCTACTCATAACCCCGCACAAAACACACACACACACACACACACACACACACAGACGTACCCTGTAGATCCCCAGGCGTCCCCCGCCGTGGCGCAGCCAGTACAGGTAGAGAGGCTTCCCCAGCAGCAGCACAGGCACAGAGAGCAGGGCGATCAGCAGCAAGAACACCTGCAGCCCCGCCTGTGTGACACAGTACATAAAGCACAGCTAACACAGCTGCTATTCTGACATCCCCACCGGACAACCACAGCCAAGACCATTACAGACACCGCCATCACTAAAATCAGCCATTACACGCAGTTATTAACCCTTAGAGCGCTGAAATAAATTTTAAAAAATGCATTTATTTAATTATCTTGTGCAGTTGAAAACCTATCATGTGGTGTTCCGACAGCTTTGATTTTGATACCTTACATCAGTGAGCAACAATAGCTACATTTAGTGCTCTAAGGGTTAATGTAAGCAACCCCACATTATTTTACTCTCATAGTGAATATCTTATAGGTGCTAATGCCACATAGGAGTGGACGGCCTGCTATCAGCCCCCAAAAAAAAAAAAAAAAAAACGATGCAAGTCAATAGAAAACCGAACTAATGGGACAAATGAAACCCCAACAGCAACAATCATTAATCTCTTTCACTCCTACTTATTATACTTGATCCATAAAAAACATTATTTATACAGAGGATCTTACACAAGTGGGAGTGTCATATGAAAGTTATGAAACGAGTCGAGTAAATCTTGCGTTTGTCGCGAGATTTAGCAGGCAACAAACACAAAATTTACTCAACGAGTTTCATAACTTTCATATGACATGAATAGAATTCTATTTATCACATAACTGACTTGTGTAATTTCATAGAAAACAAACTTAATTTCCGTTAGCACCATAATGGTAATTCCCATTATGTTAGCATGGAGCTAACGCCATCACTCTGATACTCCGCTAGTCACTGAGTCACAGACATTTGCGTTTGAACAAGCCATGGTTTTTAAATTCTCAGTCAACTGAGTAGCGAGCTAACAAATGTTCCTTAATGGTTATGGAAAGGTACTGTGTGCACACTGGCTAACTAGCTAGCAAAGGAACGTAAACTTCGTTGAGAGAGTGGTAATTAGCTAGTTTGCTACAGCGCCAAGCCATACCGATTTAACCAACGTTACACTTGGTATTCATTTCGGCTAAACATCAAGGGTGTGACATAATGCTGAGCGTTTTCCCCCCCCCCCAGCTCTCAGCTAATAAAATTTTCGCGCAAAAGTGATATTACCCAAGGGTAAGATCAAAAAAATGTCATGAGCTGGGCTATGAAAAAAGTACTGCAGTTAAGTGATAAATTCCTAAACTCCACTGGTTCCTCTCCACCTTTGATCAGATTCTCAGGCCGGCAGCCCAGAGGAGGGGCGGCAGGACACAGGACCCACCTGCCCCGGGAAGAGGGGAGGTAAGGCGTTTCCCTGCATGAGGAACATGTTGATGAAGTGGATGAGGATGCTGGGAGCTGCCTGGGAGTCCGATGCGGAGAAGGCCAGCCACTTGTACAACACCATGAAGACCAGGTAGCCGAACAGACAAAGTAAGAACAGCAGCTCAGGCAGGAACACCAGCAGGATGTTGAACTTTTTCCTGAAGTGCCTGAGGAACATAAACATAGCATGTGCAGGTCATGTGGGGTTTCTGGGAAATGTAGTGCTGTTCCATCCAAGTTTATGTGAAAGCACATGCAAGTTATGGGAATTCTGGGAAATGTAGTGTGCACACAAAAAGGAAAGGTGGGTTCTCGAAGCTATAACCATGTTTCTATGAGTGCACATGCTGTGTTATTCCAAACTCATTAGCTTTGGCTGAGAATCATGTCACCTACAGGTGATTGAAGACTCCCAGGACGACTCCAAAACACATATGAATGATGCCCAGGATGATGGACATCTTCATCTTATAGGAGTTGAGGAAGGTCAGACGATTGGAAGCCAAGTTCCAGATCTGCAGTTGAGAAGACCAATCATTTACTCAGTGCAGAAACTACAAACGTGGCAGCCACAACAGCAACATGTGGACAGAGCATTTTTTTAGACTTATAGACCCTTCAGCTGAAAAGTTTGGAATTATTTAAGTATTTTATCAAATAAAAGTGCTTAAATAATTGCAAATTATATGAAGCAAAAAACAAATCTATTTTTGAGAGGTTTTATTTATGATGTAGAGTCAAAATAGTTTTCAAATGAGAAATAACATGGTGGTCTCTGATTTTTACCACGAGAAACACAAAATCGCTCATCATTTCTCCCCTAATACCCAACAGGAAATTTCATCATTGCTAAGAAAATGTAAAGCATTCAAAATCAATTTCACCAAGGGACCATTCTCACAGAATATCTACACTGGACAGCAATATTTTTTCTGTCTCTGAAGATGGGCACACCACAAACTTTATGAGCCAGAAGCTCCCTCAGGTTTAAGTAAGGCGACTGAGCTAGCCACTCCATATTTTATCATTTCCTTTCTAGAACTTTCCAGAAAGTCCCCGCAGAGTTCAAATTTATGTTTAGGACCATTGTCTTGCTGCAACCCCAAGTTTATTTCATTTAATCCAAACGAAGATCACTAGTGATTCCAAGCTTCTGAGGCATAGTGTAAATTTATACTCTAATAACATGCCGAGAGACACCAGTGCACCCTTTATCCATGTTACATCAAGGAGTAATATAGATATACCCACACAGATATTTTATTAACACTACAAGGTCACAAAGCCACCAGCAGTTCTGCCTATCTGGGTGACTCATATTGATACCTATCACACAATAGAGTACTTAAGTGATGACATCACAGCTACTTAGCTTCTGGTGTCGGAAGTAAAATCCCTATGGGAATTTATAATGGGGTTTGGACACTTTGCGGCATTGCTCGAACTTGTATTAATTTTATGAGCCACCTCGCACCGAGATTAGTCTATGGGGTATACAGATACAAATGATCACATCAAATTCATTGTTTATTGCCAAAAACTATATGCTTTTGCACTTGTAGTCCACTTCTGCGAACTACATCCATTGCATAAGTGGGGGCGAGTACCCCGTGATTTGTTCCCAGCTAATGGGGTACCTCAGTTTCAGCAAAGGTTCACAACGTACCACGACAGAAGCCGTCAGTGCCTCAAATTGCCGTTGTCTATGTCTGTGCATCTGTTACCACATAGTGGGCCACCATTAGCTAGCTACATGCCTAGAAATGAATGGACTACAATGAACAGTTATTTCGCCATTTAGCTAGCTAGCAAGCATTTAGCTATGCTAGGGAACCACCTACCTAGCCAGCTAGTGAGCTTATTACATCTTGTGCAAATAGCTAAATCGATACAAACCATAAATGGTTAGTTTGATGTCACTTACTGTTATTTAGCAAGCTAGCTAGCATTAAAATTCACTGACTATAAATGGCTAAGCTAGCAAAATACCTAGCTAGCTGGCTAGTTAAATCAATAAAAATGGTGAACAGCCATTATTTGGCTACTTAGCTAGCATCGAGCTGGGAACATTTCGCGAGCTGGCATTTACATATTGCTACCTAATATGACGTTAGTCGGCTACCAAAGTCTGTAAACTAGCTCGCTGGCCAAGTTAGCCAGCTAACAGTCAGTTTGCTTGCTCGGCCAGCCTCAGAGGGTGAATATTAATCGCCAAAAACAGTGAATTGCGATTATTTCAGCACTTAACTAGCGTTAGATGAGCAAACAGACCTGAATTGGCTACATAGCTCGGTAAGTTATGCGTTGACAAAGCTGATTAGCTCGTTCGATAACTAGCTACCAAGTTTTTAAGCAAACAAACATTGGCCAAAGATGCTTGGCAATTAAAGTAAATTGGCGCTAGTTGTAAAACTTAATATCTAGCAAGTAAACATAACTAAATAGAATGTAGAGTGGCTGACGAATTCACAGTCTCACCAGGCTAAGCAAACAAATAGCTATGGCAAGGTGCAGGTAATTTCTAACGCATTTTGAACTCGTTCTGCCCAGGAATCCAGAGGATCATGGGACGTTTAGTTTTTAAACTAGAAACAGGATTAGCATGGTGGCAAAAAATTAAAATAATTTAAATTATAGCTGACTCTGGTCAAGTAAAACGACATTTTTTGTTACTTGGAAATATGACGTAAAATCTGGAAATCGACGGAAGCTTGAAAACAAAGGAAAGTGCTTCAAAAGTTAATTTTAAAAGAAGTCTATGGGTAAAATGAATGGGAAATTTTACTCCCAACACCAGCGTGACGTCACCACTTTACCGCTCTATACAGCAGTATACCCAGGTAACCGTGGAAACAAATGCCTCACCGGGTCTATGCCCAAAGGGTATGGCCCATTGAACACTCCAGTTACGTTGGGATCGAGGGTGAGGAAGGCATTATCCCGTAGTGTTCGAGCCCTGTTTAAAAAAAAAAAAAAAAAACAAGTACAAAGCTATACATATATTAAAAACACCTCAGTTTGCTGGGCTCCCCTAATCACAGTGTCCTCAAGGGCCAAGAACTGCTGGTTTTCCACCCTCCCTTCACCTGGGAGTCAGGTGTGATGACAGTTTGGCCAATCAGTAGAAATGATTGTTTGCTTCATTGCCTGGAAGGGGAGACAAGCAGAGCTGGATTTGGATTTGAGGGCCAGATTTGGGGAGCCCCGTTCTGGGTTTTCAGTGTTCCCAGTTAAAGGTCCCGCCCTCTGGTACAGTGCGGGTCCCTCCCAAACCAAAGCCAGCAGAGTCAGCGCCAGAGTTAAGGAAGTAAAGGACTCCAGTCAAAGGCTCTTTCTCATCCACAAACCCACCCAACTGCTTCAAGCCCTTAAACTCTCATTTTTACTTAGGTTTTCCCTTAAGTAAGTTCAAAGTCAGAAAAAGTGTTTTTCCCCCATACTATAGGACAATGTCACATACATAGTCAGCATCTGTAGGTCGCAGCGATTCACTGAAGCTACATCGCACTTACATTCAAATATTCAAATCCATGTTTTTACGGCATTACATCAAATGAAAAAAAAAAAAAATCTACATCTCCTAAATCATTGCATACGCATTTCCCTGTAATTCACTGGGACATATTTGGGATCTTTGGAACCGTTGGGATCTCCAATAAAATTTAAAACAGGCCTGAGGTTCCACAGGTTTGAATAAAGCAGCTACAATTGATTAACCCCTGTGTGTCAGTAGGTTTTATGGGGTTAAAAAAAAAAAAAAATAAAAGTGTTCATAAGCAAACCCAGATCACTGGAACAATCTACTGAGGGTGACATTCACTTCCCAAATGTGGAATTTAAACCCAAGCTATTGCCCAAATCAAGGACCCGTGCTGATCTGAAACAGAACCACTTCCTGACCCAACACAGACCCCGCTCCAACCCAAATGTGCCCACAGCTACTCACGCCCAGTGGTTCTGAGTGAACATAGCTTTGACGCTCCAGCCAGAACCAAAGATGTTGAGGGACTTGGAGAAGCAGTCGTTGTAGATGAGCCCCGTGTAGACCGAGAACAGACCCATCATCAGGATGATGTAACGGCCCTCGAAGAACGTGTTCCAGATCTGAGGAACCAATCAGGAGAAGATGAGACACCGATGGGCCTTTACTTCCTATTTTTATGCCCTCTTGGCTTGTGTGGCTTCATAACATCTGACAGAAAGCGTCCACTATGGTAAACTGGTGGTTGTTCTCTCTGAGTGCCAGTGATAATACGAAAAGTCACGCAAACATTATGTGTAATTGTATGTAGTTGAAAAGGGCTTTGATTCAAAAAAGCAGCCATGAGATTGCAATCTTCAACTGAATTTGCTTTAATATCATTTGAAATGCAGGGGTTTTTTTGGAGTGTTTTACCCCCCAAATTTAAATCAGTGCTGTAGAACTTTATCGCCCCCTACCAGTGGTGACTGGTACATCAGTAGCAAAATGCTCACTTCAGAACATTGAGACTTGGGCATTAGTGATCTTACAGGTGGCTCAAGCTTTTCAATGTCTGGAGCCAAAGAAATGGAGAGCCTTCAAGGGCACATCCCTGCACAGCCTAATGCAGGGATCATAAAATCGTGGTCCTCGAGGTATGAGAACGGCTGGTCTTCCACCCTCCCTTTACCTGGGGGTCAGGTGAAAAGACAGTCTGGCTAATCAGAGGCAATAACTGTTCAGTTAAAATAAGTTAATAACCCAGGTGAAAAGAAAAACAGGGCTGGATTTGAGTTCGAGGTCCAGATTTGGTGATCCCTGGCACAGCTGATGACACTCATTTCAGATCTCACGTCATACACTGCCGCAAACCATTATGGGTCCTGACCTGTAGTTTAGACACACAGCCCTGACAACCGGACTCACCTCGTTCCTGGTGCGTTTCAGCTTGCGGTCGTTCTCATAGAGCACCATCCACAGGGCGAACAGCGACATGATCACGCCGTGGCCCAGGTCCCCGAACATCACCGCAAACAGGAAGGGGAAGGTGATTATGGTGTAGGGAGCTGCAACAGAGGAACAGACCGTTCAAACAGATTATGGATTAATTCATATCAAAAATTGCCAATGTTCACGCTCTTCCTTTATTGAAGCTGAGGCGCAGTTAAGCAGTAGGCTGATGCTTTTATTAAGAGCGACTCACAGTTGATCAGATTATGCCAGGGGCCAATCCCCCCACAGCTATATGAGGTTAAGGGCCTTACTCAAGGGCTCAAGCGACATTAATCTTATTGTGGCATGACTGAGGCTGAAGCCACCAACCGTCCCAAACGCTGCTGAACACCTCAGCCCATAGGCTATAATATATACTGCGTGAGACGGCAAGGCAAAAGGGGGCAGGGTAAGAAAGTGAGGATGGAACTAAGGTGAATTAGCAAAATGGTGCATCTTTGTGCCTTAGAACAAGGTCAGTATCAGCTGTGGAACAGGCACAGGAGCAGGGAGGAGGAGACCGCTGCAGAAAAATTGCTACTGCTCTTCGAGACTCAACAGTATAACAATAAAGACCTGGGGCCTGAATTCTAAATACTGAATACACACAAAAGACATGCATGTGACACTTCCCTCGTGGACTATTGGTTTGTTTTTGTAAATCAAAAGATACTAATTTAATAGCATTGTGAATGTTAACTTATGCATTTTCTTACATTAAGATGTTTCTGACAAGCCACTTTTCTTTTTTTGTGTGTATGCCAAATTTTAGCATGAAATATACACAGATTTTTGGAAATGAGGCCCCTAAACGGGTCTTATAGCCAACAGACTATAAGCAACACCTATTCATTTCAATTTACCTGTATCTCACGAGCCTGGCCCTCCAAAATATGGCCAAGCAAGCCATTCCAAGCATTGAAAACTTTGTACATTAGTGAAAAATAAAAAACGTTGTGATTTTAATTAAGAATTTATACTCAACAGATTTTCCATAAGTATAAAACTAAACCTGAGCAATATTTTGTTATTGATCTTACCAATTTCTTAATTAAATTTACAAGCCACTCCAGTCTGCTGTTTCTTGACCACAAAATATTGTTCAATGTGACATCAAGCTTCATAACTCTTTACAACTGGTGTTATGTGGCACAACACTCAAAGGAGCAACGGGATGTTTCCCCCGTTTCCAAGAAAGATCCGCAATTCTCGTTAAGGTTCGAAGCGGGCAGAACTGAGCTAGACCATTAGAAAAGGGCCAAAGGGGACCGTAGTGGTCATCTGCTTGACTAGTAATTTTATAGTTATGGACTCAAGCCCTTTGTAGGGCTCATAATTCTGAGGCATTGGCCCTTGAGCCAGGCCCTTAACCCCAAAAAAAAAAAAAAAAAAAAAAAAAAAAAAAAAATGTTCCAGGTGCTCTATCAGTTTTATTTAAAGTTCCATACTTGTAAACCATCCTATCAGGCATTTCTCCCAGGGCATGCTTGAAAAAAGGTTAATATTCTAGACAGAACTACTCAGGGGTGCATTTCCCAAAATCACAGATGCTAACTTGCATAGTTGGGCCCATTGACTGTGAATGGATGAACTATGCAAGATGCTAACTTAGTTAGCAACTATGCTTTTGGGAAGTGTGACCCAGGTTACATAAAAGACAACAGAAAACAAAAAGAAATCTCGGGGCCTCACCTGGGTTGACCTCTCGGTAGTTCCCCACTCCATAGGCTTCTACAATGTTCTGGAAACCCGAGGTAAACTTATTGGTCCTTACGAGTGTGGGAGGCGTGTCACTGCTGGGGATACGGTTCACAAAAGATGGGACGGTGGCTCCGCTTTTCCTCTGGGGGGTTGGGGGGAGGGTTGATTAAAAAAAAAAAAAAAGAAAAAAGCTGTGTCAATCATACTATAAGTGGATTATGCATATTTTACACAGGCTTTACGCGACTCATGACAAAAATAATCCATAAACAGCCAAAATACAGAGAAGTGAATTAAACCTTTTAGGTGCAGGTTAAATCTGATAGAACTTCCTGCCACACTTAAAAAGAGATCCCTAAATGTTGCACATAAAGTGGGTTATAAATCAAAATATAACCCATTGAACCAATTCTGAACTTGTTATTTTCGTGTTCTGCAATTAGATAAGATTCTGAGGGATTACAGAGTTTCACATTTTTTTTTGAAACAGCAGTATTATTTTTGTATCATTTATCATTTAACCTGAGCAAGACCTAAGGAGATAGATAGATAGATAGATAGATAGATAGATAGATAGATAGATAGATAGATAGATAGATAGATAGATAGATAGATAGATAGATAGATAGATAGATAGATAGATAGGATTCTCAGGATAATTGTTTTCACTTCTGTACAGCCACGAGAAATTTCACAAACAATCTTACAAAACAACAACACTACTCCAACATTACACAAACAACCTTACGGAAAAAAGAAAAAAAAAAAAGCTACCACAGACGTATACCCGCCACCGTGCACATATACATTCCCCAACATTTACAGTCTCTTCATTCTCTTATCCCATATGCCATAGCTGAACTAAATGAGGCCACAGTACCAGCGAAGAACCACTAGGGGGCGAATTATAGCGCTAAAGCTGATGACTTTTAGCCAGGGCATCCCCAGGCCTTCACTGATAACCTTAAGCTGGGTATCGTCATGGTTACGAGGTCATTGACAGAAACTCACCAATTAACAAATCAATGCATTCCTTTCACAGCCCAGTCAACTACTGCGACCCAATCACAAGTGGAGCTGACGGAAGTTTCCAGATGTGGATAGTCAGGTGAATGGCTGTGTTCACAGGCGACACTATAGACTGATTGGTCACCGGCCAATGGCACAGCAGTGACATCATGATAGACAGAGCACCGAGGACACTCCCATGCCAGGGGTGCAGGGGCGTCCAAATTATCAGGAAAGCCTCCAGATATGGGTGCATGGCTTTGTTTGTGTTCAACACTACACCTGATAGCACCATTTAACCAATCGTGGTCTTCAATAAAGTAAAACTAGCCTACACCCAGGGCATAACGGTGTGCAAACTTCTGTGCAGACTTGCCAAAATAAACATGTTAAATCTGCTCACAAACAGCACAAATTTGGAAAAAATGATAAATAAATAAATAAATAGATCAGCTTCATCAGTTTAGTTCCTGCTCACGCCAAAGCTCAATATGCGCGAGTAGTTTCAAGTTGACTGCCAAACCCACAGAGGAGAAAAGGATTCAGACAGACAAATGGATATACAAAGTTTTCCTCATTTTATGGTAGGACACAGTAAAATCAGGGTCATTGTGCTGGACTTAAAACTGCACCCACATCAGACATGAGACCGGAAACATGGCTGCAGTAACAGATCTGTAACAGGGCTCTGAGGCGTTAGAAAATTTAAGCCCAACCAGGCCTGTCTTCTGCGCACAAACTCAGCCGGCCGATTTCAGGAACAAGTTCCGGCGCCTCGATGTAGAACGGTGCCAATGCGACAAAGCGTGCCATCCACTCACCGAGCCCTCCTCTAGCGCCCTCCGGAGGGCAGGCAGGTCATTGACGGGACACCAGACCTCGGCGATGAGACACTTGTTGGTGACGTCGAAGCTGCAGAGGTTGAGGATGTGGTAGATGGCCTTCATCTTCTTCACCTGGATGACCCAGGTGTACACCGACTCCGAGGCCTTATTCAGCACCTGCTTCAGGTACTCCTCCGTCCTGTGCAGCACCTGGGAGAGGAGAGGAGAGGGGCCACGTCACAGAACAAACATCAGGAAATACGAGCTCAGAGGGGAGTGGTACAGGACGGCACAGAAACATCTCCCTCCAAGCAGATAGAAAGTAAGATGATACTCACAGCGGCAGCAGTAGGTGCAGCAGGGGCAGCAATAGTTTTTCCAAGTAATTATACACAACTACACATTCAAAAGTGTTACTGTTCTGACAAATATATAATGTAAGAAACCGTTAGTAGAAGAACGAAATTGAATAGTGAATTGGCAATGGGTGTGTGTGTGTGTGCATGTGTGTGTGTGTGTGTGTGTGTGTGCGCGCGTCCTCATTTATGCTGCCATACATAAGTGAGTGTTTGCATAGGCACATGAATGCATGCGCTTCTTAACGTATACATCTGTCTGCATGAGTGTGTGCATGCAACATAATGTCTGCATACGTGTGTGTGTGGGGAACACTGCATGAGAGACGCCCACAGCTCAGATCACATGAAGATCATGTGATGAGATAAAGGCACCGCTTCCTCAGGGCTGTACAGCCTGAAGCAGAGCCTGAGCGCCCACTCTCAGGAGCTGTAGCCAGTCACATGAGCAGAGCAGAGAGAGTAATACAGCATCGGGGTGAGAGACCAGGCTTTCAGGGCCTGGAGCCCCTCATCGTCTGATACTCCGTCACACTGCACACCTCTACTTAACCTCCACTCTCTCTGGAGTCACTAATGCAGTATGCCTACCAAGCTCTCTGCCTCAATGCCCTGGGACATGGAGAACAAGGTCTGCTGGGGATTTACTCTGTGTGCGCATGCTGTGTGTGTTTGTTGTGTGTATCAGTGCATGTGCGTATCCGTACGTGTGTGTGCGCCTGTGAGAGGCGAGACAACTCAGCCCAGTTCAAAATCTGACCAAAATTCCCCACCCCTTTCTTCCCATTCGTACAAGATTTTTGCCTCCATTCTCAGCTCAAACGCAGACCTCAGTACAAAACAATGAGGACATGACAACTAATCCTGTTATTTGATACCACAGTTCAAGAAGCTGTCGCCCCTCAAATACTGTGGACTGTCCTACAAAATGGTAGATTCTATTGCTTGCTGCCAAAACTCATGCATTCAACACTGCTCCAAGAACACTTAAAATACTCTCCATTTCATTTTTTTAACTACCGGGATCAATGCAAACATCCACTGTCAAAGCATATGGATGTGCTTTTCACAGTAGGAATGTGTCGCTTAATATTGCAAAAGTAAACAGTATAAGATAATTAAATACAATATTAAAATGCACCATTACCTTATTTTTGCTGACTCTGAAAAACTAAATAAAAAAAAAACCTCAAAATATAAACTCAGAAAGCACTTTATTGGGAACAGCACACTTACGCTGGGTTGGGCCACACTTAATCTCAGAACAGCCAGAAATACTCAAACCAGCCCATCTGGTAGCAGTAACTGAGCCACAGTTCAACTCACTGAGATAAAACTTTTCCCTCATTCAGATGTTTGATGAGTGCATTAACTGAAGCGCCACACCAGTGTCTGCATGATCTTATGCACGACGCAGCTGCAACATGACTGGCTGATTGAGTCATGAATAAATAAGCATAAAAATATTCCTATAGGTACTTAGTGAGCATCTGTTCCATAAAAATGAGAAAATTAAAAAAAAAAAAAAAAAAAAAAAAAAATTCACATAAAAGTATGTTTCCTTTCGCAAGTTGCTAAACATGCGAATCAGGCCCCCTTAAGCAGTTACAGACAGATGTGATGTACATGTTAAATCTGCATTTAAGGATGGATGCAAAGTCCATGGGCCGCTGAATCGCATCGCCGTTTTTAAAAGCACACAGGCGTTTAGATATGTTGAGATATGCTGAAATGCATACTAGACAAGTGTTGCCTCCAAACGTGGCCATGTCCCCCGCCAGGTCACGGAAATCGACTGGGGTCGGCATATCACACCAATACACATTGAAGCCAACGATGAATGAAATCGGTCAAACCGTTCTTGAGATATCGCGTTCACAACAAACGGGACGTGACGGATGGACGGAGCTGAACACTATGTCCCCCGCTCCGCTCGCTACTGCGGCGGCGGGGGACAATAACCCAAACTGCACTGCAGGAAACAAAATCTAACTTCTTCTCCCAACCAAAAATAATTTTCATTATTTCATCTGAAGTGCACTAATGCGCTAAAATGACAGACGAGCGTAGTGACATCATTCTGGCTGTCTACACAAGTTTCATGTCAATGAAAGAGATTTTAACAAAGTTAATCATGACCCTCGACACAGGGATCAATATATGAGAGTTTTGAATGTTGCTGTTCATGGATTTTTAAAAATCTGCCATTTATGACAGATAACCGCTCCTGATTAACCCTTAGAGTGCTATAGACAACTATAGTTGCCCAATGATGCAAGATATCAAAATCAGACGCTGTCGAAAACCCATCATGTGGCAACTCATTTAAAAAAAGCTCCCACAGGGGAGCGCTTTTAAACAAGTTGCCATTTGAAAGATTTTCACCAGCTCAGGATAATTACATTTTTAATTCCTTGAAAATATATTCAGCACTCCAAGGGTTAATGTCGGCATCTAATTAAAGTTGTTTGCTCTCAAATGTCTTATTTCATGTCAGCTACAGAGAGAAATTTTTTTAGTAAACCCAAGTTTTTTTTCATGAAACCATCAGGATTTAGGCCAGGGAGTCCTTTACATTTGTGGCCTTTTTTTGTAATGGGTTAATCCATAATTGATAACTGTAACTCCCACTAAGGACAGAGTGTACACATCGCAACATCCCCATAAACAATGATGTCCACAGCACAATTAAGCCCTCGTGGGCCAAGCAGGAGATGTGGATGAGGCTCACAGTGTGCAGGTCCTGGATACGAGTGCGGAGACCCTCCACCACGTCCGTCCTCTCCTCATTACTATTGGGGTACGGGTACAGGTGACAGTGGTAGCTGAAAAATAGAAGAAACAACATCAACCTGGTGTGTGGTTTTCCGCAAAAAACGAAGCCGTTTTTCACATGAGCTCTTCAGAGGCCGATACACCAGTCCTCCTTACCAATCACAGATCTTCTTCACTTTCTGGCCGATCTGCTCTCCCCAATACGAGATCAAAAACACAACGCTTTTCGTGACTTCGCCCTGCAACAGGAATTAAAGTAAAAATTCAAAGGACACTGTTGACATTGAAGTGTGTTTGACAAGCCTACCTAGGTGACATCGTGTCCCTAAGCAAATCAGCACTGTTTGCTGTAGCCATTTGTATTGTGTAAATAGTCTAGTGTATTTAGTGTAGTGTAATTTGTATATAGTATAACATTTTTTATTGATCTGTATTGTATTGCAGTATATGTACATATTAAGGTTACCTGTATTAGGGTCACTATGGTAATTGGCTAATTCGGTAGAGTGTACATGTTGGTATTTACGGTAGCTGGAGTTTATATGTCACGGTGACAATATGGAGGCGCTCAGTTAGACCGCAAATGTGGGATGAATTGACAGTGGTGGGAAACGATTTTTTGACCACTCACTCTCTACCCACTCTCCACCCACTCTTAAGTTTGGACATTTTGGAGCTGTAAATTTGTCTTTCATTTACTTGGAATTCTATGAAAATTGTGAAACCATCTTTGAAAGTGAAAACTACACAATAAATGGAACGTGGATTTTCTGGGCTATAAGAAGTGTCAAGTTGTGAGTGCGTGTAAAAACTGCCACTAGTCATTCATCCACGGCCTTAAACTTACTGAGTTGGAAATTAATCGAAAGGCCGCTACACTGTTTGTCTTAAGAAAACAACACACTGCATTAATGAGTAGTAGTGGAGAGCATGCCCAGAGCACATGTAGGATCTCACACTGACCCAGCCACCCAGTCAAAGTTCAAGTAGATTGGCCAGCGAGAGGACTGGCCACAAAATTGGAGCTGCACAACTAGCAAGTTGCACATTTTGGGGCCTCTCCACAAGTACCCCAAAACCGGACACAGGAAATTTATGCGTTCCAACTCAAGCACACTTGACACAACAAATTAAGCCAACAGATTAGCAGAAGATATTGGGTTGGACCCTTGGTTTGACTCACCGTGTCGGGATCCTCCAGGCCCTCGTCGATCTCGGCGTAGCTGAGGATGGTGTAGCCCTTGCACACTCTCCACAGCATGCGCTCAAAGGCCTCAATCTTCACCCGGTGGATCAGGCCCGAGATAAACCTGCCACACAGACAACGGGAGAGTCGCCGCCTCGGGTTAAACCAGCACCACGAGGGGCCTTCAATTCAGATCCTTAAACAAAAATCAGGAAAGCAAACAATTCTGCTAACACCTGAGCTTTTCCATCAAACCCGTTCCCTGTAACTTCTGGACAGCCAAATACAGAATTAGACTAGAGCAATTTATCTGTCACTTTTATTGAAAGCAGCTTCCAGTTGATTAGACAAACCCCGGAGCAATGCAGAGTTTAAGGGCCATACTCTAAGGCCAAAGAGCTGCACAGACCTTTAATAAGATCACATCTCAGCATGAACCACTAACCCTCCAAGTCCCAGACCTACACCTGAGCCACTAGGTGTGGATGCAGGCAATGCAAATCAAGGCAAATACTTTTACACTACAACAGGGGAATTGTAGGATGTAGTGTAGAATGTGTGCAGCAGTATTTATGGTGTTCTGCAGCAGTCTGTGAGGTAAAGAGCTCGCTGGACGTCCTGTGCAGCTCCACACACCCGAGTTTGGCACCCAGTCGCTGCATGCTGGTGTAGCCCATCAGGGTGTCCTTCTCCAGGTATGGAAACTCCTCATACTGGGTCTGCAGAGGCTCGTGCTGTGAGGACCAGAGACAACACAATAATGAGCTCTAAAATCAAACGCAAGCAACACGCCGTCAGCCCAGTGTCCAGCTATTTTACCATCCTCGCAAAACACAACTGCTTCAATAACAACATGGCGAACTGCAAATAATTCAATAGCTACACTAACCTCAGTCCATGATTGTCAAAAAACAAGATTTTGGAGCACAAACCAACAGCTCTACAAGCCACACAAACTACAAAAATAAATAAATAAATTAATCAAAAAGAATATTTATGTCCTTGGACATGGATGCTCCAGCTACAGAGTGTTTGTGAAGCCCCCAAAATTGTGAAATTATCCAGTCTTGTTAAATAAAACATGAGATTCACACTTTCGTTCTCTGTAGAAAGCATTTATCAAAGCTTGTTAATTCTGTCCAGTAGTTTTTGAGAAGGCGGAAAGCCACATCCCCTATACAATGCGGATGGACAAGGGTAACTCTATATGCCCCTGTCATATATGGTGGGGGTATAAAAATAAACCAATAAAAATCAACCTGCTGAGACAACTGACACAGCAGTGAACGGAAAAATCATCTGCTTTCAAAAACTGCACAATGGGGCACAAACCCCCCACATCACAAACTACACAAAAAAGACAAGCGTAAGATCTGCATGAAATGTAATCTACACAACAGGCACAAAATCCACTCATTCTACAAACTACACACTGTGAGATGAAACCGCTTCAGGCACCACAGTCCGCACGCGGGATATACGCCATCCTGAAGGGCACGACTCTGGGTTCTCATGAGGCCATCTACACATGCCTCAGACTCAATAAAACATTCTCTAGCAAAAGTCATCAGAACAACAAACCCAATTACACTTCCCCTGGCCACTTTGGGTCAGCAGGCAGGGCCTTTTCTATCCATTCATAGAAGAGCATTCATGCCGGGGGCCACCACCAATGAGTCGGTCACGGTGAGCCCAGGGCGACCATGTGACCACAGCAGACTCCCTAATCTCACTGTCCGACTAACCAAGAGAATGTAGGCCAATGGCAACATGTGATACTTCACAATTATTCACTTCAGTTGAGGCGAATCCAATGATTTTTCCACCTTTATCCGCTGATAACTGAAGTCAATAACTGTTTTATTATATGATCCAACTCGAAATTATAAAATAAGAGAAGGGCGACAACTCTAATATAAAGCTCCTCACGGGGACGAAGCGACACGAAATACGGACACTGTCAGGAGCTCCTGCTGAGAGGCCTAATCTATTTTTAGCTGGAGGTTGTCAGATTGTTATATTCACCTCTTGCGCACTTTTGCATGGTGAATATGACTATTTACAGTGACCGCTGGAGCTCGCCTCAAACAATCAGGAGAGAGCAAATCCTTACATCATACAATAAACTGCAATGCCCACTTACAACAGGAGGGCGGGAACAAGCTATGCGATCAACAGAAATAACAGACATATCAAACATGAGCATGTGAACACGGAGCTGAGCGATATGGACAAAACCAAATATTAGGATGTTTTTGACAGACTACCTTGATATCAAGGGAGACGCAATAGCACAGTGGTTAAGTAGACTTGATTTGGGATCAAAAGGTCCCGAGTTCCAGCCCTGGCCACGGCCTTCGCGGTGTGTTCTTGGGCAAAACACTTCACTCCCACACTGCCTCACTCCACACAGGTGTATAAATGGGTACCAGCAAATAGTCAGGGAAACCTGACTAAGAGCTGGGGGAGTACCTGCGATGGACTGGCATCCCATCCAGGGGGAGTAGCAATACTCCCAGCCGCTTCATGCCATGGAACCGGGGTCAAGCACCGGCGCGACGGGCCACTAGGCTCATAACAGGCTTACTACCTTGGCATCAAGGTAATATTTGAGGTTTAAGTATTGGTGCCAACTATAAATATTTACACAATGATATTTTTGATTAACAGTCATTAGTAATGTGGATATGATGACAAAGCAAATACAGATAACAGCTATAACAGTCTAATGAGCGCAGTCTACTGTAATGCAGTCTATAAAACCAGAAAAGACCACACTTATGTCATATCACAATATTACCATGATGTCATATCACAATATTACCTGATGATATATTATGTCACAATATTGATACTGTTTAATATAAATATATTGCCTGGCTGTATGTAATCATACATAATGTTTTGCAACCCTTGACTTTGCAGGAATGAGAATTACTCTCAGAGGGGCAATCATTGCACCTTGTTGACATGGCCAAAAGCCGTTTTTCTTTTTGTTTTTTTCTTTCCCTGCAAATACACAAGTCAATAAAGGACTATAGTTAACCCTTAGAGCACTAAAATAAATTTTTTTAAAAAATTATAATTTTAATTATCTTGTGCTGTTGAAAACTTGAAAACTCCCTGCTGCAGCTCTTTTAAACAAGTTGCCACATGATAGGTCTTCAACAGCTTTGAATTTGATACCTTACATCACTGAGCAACACTGTTTGTCTCTAGCGCTATGAGGGTTAAGCTGATTACCGTCCTTCTCTCTCCCTCTGGCAGTTGATCAGTTGAGCAGAATCAGGTGACACCGTCATAGCTCCAATCAAAAACACCTCATAAAGACCCCGCCCGCAGCAGGCCAGAATGCCCTGAGCAGAGGTCACATGGGTTGGCCATTGTAAGGACACACATTTGGGTGCGCACACAAATCCCAGACCGTATGTTTGCATACGTCCATTAGGCCTCCACCAGGCAGCCGCAGGGAAACAGACCACAGCTCAGGTGTGGAGAGAATATTTTACTACTTTCATTCAACAGCCACAAACCACTCCGTCCTGGAAGGTGCCGGCAATACTCTTTAGTAAGCCCTCCAAGCTATAATTCAGAGGAGTGAGTGTGTGTGTGTGGGTGTGTGTGCGCGAGTGTCTAAGGAAAAACTCTGGTAAAACAGCAGAAGAGGCATTTTGCCAAAATCTTTCCATTTCAGCTCCCCTGTCACTTTACATGTGTACAAACTGAAAGTTTTCCTAGTTCTGCTGAACACAATGATTACGATGAATTACGATACCGTTCACCTTACACAACTCTTCTGGAGCAAAGTGAGTCTAATGAGAGCGTTTCAGTAATGTGGGCCTGCAGTGACAGGCCAGGTAACTGGGACAGTGCTACAGCCCTGGGTAGGACTCAGTCACATGGGAATACCGTAAAGGGCCAGGTTTGGAGGGTGTGACTCAGGTAAGTGTTGGGGGGGGGTGGTGGGTCAGATGTGCATGTACATGGGGGGGGGGGGTGCTGCAGGGGGAGGGGGGGTACGCACCTCAGCACCACGCGGCGGACGAGGCTGCGCGTGATGCGCAGCATGTGCGTGTACTCGGTCAGTTCCAGAAGGTTCTTCTGCAGCTTCTCTTTATTCCGCGTGACCTCGCTCAGCTCCACCTCCAGCCTCTGCAGCTGCTCCTGAGGACCACAGCAACCTTCCAATATCGCCAAAACCCACTGGCTCAGGCCCACCTCACAAAGGTTCCAGCCCAATCAGAGTCCAGCACACTAGTTAAGTCTTTTGTCAGACACCATGGTGATTTCGACAAGAGTTCCTCAATAGAGAGCTGTGACATGAGGATTCCAGAAAATCAGGTCACAGAGTCATTTTGTTTCCATCGCACTATTGGGCACAGACTCACAGTGAATGAGATTTTCTCAGTTTTCTCTTTTCTCGTGTTCAATCATTTTCCCCTCTTGCGCCTGTTACCACTGGTTTTTTGTTTTCCCCCTGAAATTCATACATTTCCCTTCCGAGAAAAGAGCAAATAAAAATTCAAAATTTTCCATTATGCCAAACGGCTCGCTTTCGCGCGATAGAAACAAAATTGTTCCCACTCTTGAGTTGTCAAAACTTTCTGTCTGAGTACTCCAACCTGTCCATTTAAATGCTGATACAGAAGTCACAGCCATTTTCAAAATACACACCCATCCAATGGCAGTATGGGAAAACTTCAAGAGAACGAATTACATAAAGTGCATAAGAGAGCAGCAGCGACTTACAGTTCAACCTCACGAGCACCATAAACGTTGATTTGATATAAAATTTTGACATCAATGAAATAAGGAGGCCAAAGAAGAGGCGACATGGATTAATGGGAGGACAGACAGACATGCATACAGACAGACAGACAGACAGATAGATGGCAGCACCCACCATTATCACCATGACGTGTTTGGGCAGAGGGGCAACCGGATTCACCTCCCCTTCAGGAAGTGGGATATCAGCCTTCTTCAGCTCCCGCAGCAGGTAACCTGTCCCAGACACAGGACATCCTTCACCCTTAGAGCGCTAAATGCAGCTACTGTTACTCATTGATGCATGATATCAAAAATCAAAGCTGTTGAAAACCTATCATGTGGTGACTTGTTTAAAAGAGCTCCCGCAGGGGAGCTCTTTTAAACAAGTCACCACATGATGGGTTTCCAACAGCACAAGATCATTAAATTTATATTTTTTTTTTAAGAAATTTTATTTCAGCACTCAAAGAGTTAACAAGGTACAAATCCACACTAATACCTCTCTCTGCCATAGCTTTAAACACCTTAATAGTTGAGCTTTTGCCCTCACATACAACTGACTTCAAGTGACCTTGACCTTTGACCCAATGACCCACAAATCAGCTCAGCTTCACAAGCTATGTTTACATGGACACACATAATCAGAATAAAGGCCCAATCAGATTAAAAATGCTTCATGTAAACACGTCAATCGGAAGATTCTGATCCGATTCAGTCCATTCGGAAAGAAATTTTATTCCGAATGAGAGAGGTGGTTTATGCTGACCATCATTCCGAACAACGTCCATGTACACACCCATTCGGATCCCGTCTTCGCGGTTGGGGTAAAATTGTCTTCACTGCGCATGTGTGCTACAAAGAGCGAACGAGGACGTGCAGACAACGTGGCGTTTGTTTACAACAGACGCGGAAGTACAGCTTTTTCATCTTCTACTTCTTCTAATATTTCCAGAAAATTAGACAACTCCGCGCATGCCCGAATGAACCATTCTGATTAAACGTGTGGTGATGTATATGCAAGTCATGATCGGATCATTTCGTGTCCATGTGAATTTGGATTTGGAATTTCCGATCAACAGAGGTTAGGATCGGATTGGAGAAATTTTGCGCATGTAAACATAGCTAATCTGTGGGGAATCATCACGTCTAATTTGGTCGAAATCCCGACCTCCACTCCTTCAGTACATATCGCATGGACAAAATATTTGTGACAAATGGTGCAACGGATGCACCCATGGACGAACAACCTGAAAATAGTATTCCTCCGGCCCGCTGTTCGTGGAAGAGGCATAACTTGACTAACATTATCCAAACTAATGAATGCAGTCAAAGATTATTCATGCACACAGCCAACAGCACACATTAACCACTCCCGCTAACATACCGCACTCTGCCCCCCCAAAACAATCCACAAACCAAAGAGAGAAAAGTCTCCAATTCAATCCCGAGTAACTGGCTTCAGACGAAATTCCGCACTCGATTAGTGATAGGCGCAGACACACTGGCTCCCGACACCAGGATCAGACAGGACACAGCTATGCGTTAAACCCCTTCTCTCTCTAGACAGGAACTTACAATTCAACCTGAGACATACCGTAACAGTCCATGCTTAGCTCCACCCCCTCCCCTCCCCCTCCCTATCCATTAGCAAATGCTTAATCTCTAAGCGTAGGCCTCAAATTAGGCCCAAGTTCAGTCACTGCATGAGTGGAGAATGGGAATCAGAGCAGCAGTTCTCCACTGGGCGAAACACTGAACAGATCTATTCCTCATCCCTTCCCTCCAATCAGTCACTGTCACAGCCCACCTGCACCCTTTGATGATTTCCCCTGGTCCCATTGCTTTCATGCAGCCTTCAATACAAGAGTGATGTACTGAATCAAAGAGCGCACACTCAAGCAGCAGAGAGACATGGTTTGAAATTGCAGATAAATTACTTCGGCTTTCAGGGGGCGAGTCTACTTCGTCTGCCGGCTTTGAACTACTGACAGCCGCAACCGCGACAGTGGGGGGAAACATGACTCATCGTCGAGACGTAGGTGCCATTTTAGCGAATGGATGACAAACGTCTTGAGAAAAGACTGCAGATGAGCAGGGCACATTCACAATGTGTCAGTCAGCACTGGCTTCATCTGAAGACAAGCAGTTATTATATTAGACACAGATGGTGTGCCTTTCTTACGCAAATATCCCTCTCATACCATTCAGTTCCCCATTCCCTGAGCAGTACTTCAAAAGGATGCACTTCAGGCTTTGAGGAAATAGCCAGCACTAACGCAGAATGCATTTTGAAGTTTAAAAGAAAGGGCTAGGTCTAAAACAGAATGCACCTCAGGCTCTGAAGCAAATATCTGCCCCTTACCTCACCCAGGCCTTACACAAACACTCCAACTCCGTCCCAAACCACCCCCACATCTTCACCCAACCCACTCTACTTGCACGTTAGTGTGGAGGGACCGCCATGATGAAGTCAGCTTCAATCCGATTAACACAGAGTAGGACCACACAGGGGTCTACCTTAAGGAATTTTGCATGGTAGTCAACGGGCAACCACCCTAGTAACCTTTGGTTGTCCTGCTACATTTTTGGTTGTCCTCCTAGTTTACTTAAATTTGTCACTTTTTCATGTTCACTGCCTTGTTTGCATCCAATTAGTTAACTTTTTTCAGTTGTTCAATAAACTGACTTGATAAAGAAAGTAGAACTATAAAAGTGGAACTTTATTTCAATAACTGTACTGTTTTACTCACAGACAGTGGTTTTTATCATAAACTACTTAACAACCGGTTTTCATCAACTACTAACTCAACTAACAGGGGTTTCCATCCAACTACTGAAGTACATGTAAGTCACTCTACTGTTACGTGTTACGGCTCTCAACAAACGCAGCGGCGAAAGGATCTCTCCATTCAAACGAAGAAATTCAATGCTTGCTCGAAATGTAGGCGGACGAAAACCTACAATCACAACTGGATACTACACGCAAAAACTCGGAGATTTATGGAATAATTCGTGAGTAGTTACATTCGCGTGGTTATCACAGAATAATAGATCAGAGCCGTGACAAACTAAAGAAAATGCAGCAGCGATATTTCAAAGTGCGGGACGCTGTGCGAAAGTCTGGCAGCTCAAGTTATGAGAAAGATAAATTTTCTAAATTTTGAGTTTAATTTTTTGCGCTGCTGTACGAGGTAATCCATGTTACAGATGACACACCGGGTGCTAGGGCACGCGCAGCATATGCATTCGCGATGTTGATATTCGACACTAATATAATAAACCCCCCTGTCAATAATAAAACCCCCTGAAATATATTGGCGCCGCCTTTTAACATCTTACTGGCAAATAGAAAGCCGAAAAAGCGGGGTTGGAGACGGAATTCTTTCTATACGCAAGGGTTTGCTTCTTCTTTCTGCATATATTGTAAAAACAAACCTGAAAATAAAATAATCCCAGTGGGCCCTACGCGGTTCAGCCAATCAATACATTCACCAGAATATTTGATGCGGCTGCTCCGGACTGTACATCACTTATAGAACAGTATACACGAGGATTGCGGGTGTTGGCATGCGCAATCAGTTAACTCCGGAAGGTAAAATGACTTTGTGCTCGCACTTTGACATGTTCAACGGGTCGACCGACCGTTGGCGCCGACAGACCTCATGAATTTAAAATGTTTAACACGGTTGTTAGCGAATTTTCATGGTAGCCCCGCCCCCAACCGACTTGGCGCGGTCTGGTAGTCCGACGTGATTTTTGGTAGTCTCCGGCGCTCGGACTACCGCTAATTTCGACACCTGCCACAGTAGAGCACCATTGGACAGAGAGTCAGCATCGATGCACACTTTTCCATCTCACTGCCCCTAATCGGAAGAATAACGGAAGTGACACTGTATACAAAGCAACCCATCTATCAGTAACCATGGAGACAACTCCTTACATTTTCTGATGGATGGAAGTCGCAAGGTCCTAAATCTTACATTCACACATTTATACCCAAAATGGGGGGGGGCACAGCAAGAAAGTTGTAGGTTCGAATCCGGCGTGGGACCTTTCAGTGAGGAGTTTGCATGTTCTCCCAGTGTGTGTGTGGGCTTCCTTCAGGTGCTCCACTTTCCTCCCACAGTCCGAAGACATGCATGCCAGGCTAATTGGAGATTCTAGATAGCACCTAGGTGTACAAGTAATGTTCTCCGCAGAAAAAATTGAAGCCTCACTACACATCTTTCCTTCAACAATATGCTAAGCACATAGGTGCACAGTTGCCAACCCCCTCCCCTTCAGGTGGTATTCTCACCGAGCAGCTGACTGATTTCCTCAATGACAACTGCCCACCACGGCTGTGAGCAAGAATGCACACAAAGGTTCAATCAGTGGTTAAGTGCTAGTTGCGTGGGAGTGGATTGCAAAAAGACCACCAAACTTTGACGGATATGGCGAGGCCTTACTCAGAATGCAAGTCATGCTGAGCAGGAAATATCTGCCCCTCATCCTTACCCAGAATGCACTGCAGGCTTTCTTCGAAACAGCCAGGGCTAATCCAGAACACACTTCAAGCTTTAAAGGAAGCACTTAGTCCTGAAACATAATGCTGCAAACTGAAGTTTAGGCTTTGATGGGAATACCTAGCCCTTCCCCAGAATACTCTACTGGAATTTCTGGCTTAGATGGTAAAAGACGTCTTACCCAAGATCCTCTCCATTTCATCGCACCTTTTGATTTCGCTGACAAATTTGCGCTGGAAAGAGTTCACGGTGGGGTTGAGCTGAAAAGGGGAACAAAAAAAAACACTTAAAGGCACGACCCTAAAGAGTGATTTGGCCACAACACAGCATGAAGAGGGAGGAGCTAGACTTCATCCAAGAAGTGACACAAACACACATGCAGGATTTGCAGGGCTAAGTGGTGTCCGGTTTGAACTAAACACAGCCCCTCTCTTTCTGTGAGGCCACGAGAGACCAGAGGCGAAGCGCGTTTTAATGAATGCACGCACCCAATAAGCAGTTTTTGTTGCAAAATGATCAATATTCCTGGCAGTAGCCCGTGAAAAAGATTTTTAAGCATCAATGCACACACAAGCCTACTCCTCCCCCCTTTTCCTTGTCCATAGCCAGCAAAAATGTCAAGCTTCGCATACTTAAAATGTTTCCGTGTGGATGTTTGATCATTATTGAGGGGGTTGACTCAAGAATTAAGTCCCATGTTTGGATTATTATTGGTCTGACCCATGGACGTTTTACGTCACTTCAATGGAAACAGACACCGTATTTCCTATAAAACACTTCTGAGGGCAAACAGTTTGAGCATTTGTGTCTCGCTTGTCTTCAGATTCTCGTCTTAACTGGAATCACAATGTTCAACTTGCCGCATCTGAAGCAGCTCAATGGTTGACTCAGTGATCGCCTGAATAAATCAACAACTTTGATATCTAGCTAATGAACAACGACTCAGACACCATTTCAGAGGCAACATACATGTACACAGCAGTCCATCCTGTGGTTTATCATGACGTCAACTGGCGAATTACGAAATCAACCTTATTATTGATGACGTCTTCATAAACTACTTTAGACAATCGGATAAAGACAGGCAGAAGTATTACCACGAATTAAACAGCAATAGCACTGATTGTAATACATCATTTGCAAAGGTTAGCTGACATAACGCAGGGACGACCCAGGAATGAACTTTCTATCTCTAGTTAACGTTAAACCCCTGACACTAGACAAGCGATCAGTTAATCTTAACGTTTACGTTTGCTGCCTAAGATCTTTTTCGCAGCACCACCCAGATATACACGACAATGCCGATCTCACACATTCCAATGAACAAAATTAACTGTAAGCAAACGGTTACTTGGCCAGCACCCTGCCAGTTTAATAGTCTGAGTTAATAGCATGAAGTTCACTGCATTCAGCGCGGATACTCACGTCTCTGAACTCCACCAGTCCCATTTCTCCTAGTTCACTGATGCAGTCATAAGCCGAGCCGGACTGTAGGAACAGCTGGGCCAAACACATCTCTTCACTCCGGAATAAAGCACCCATGGTGGCTGATGTTAAGGTAGCTACCGGCAAAACCGAAACCTCACGGTCCTCTGCTCCAACTGTCCCTATTAGTTAAGCTAGCCGTAACCAATGCAAGTTAGCCACCCGGCCAGTACGTAACGCCAACACTGACCGGGGTAGTTAGCAAATGTTAGCCACCGCAAACTGCTGCGTCAAGTTTCTAGGCTTGTCACCAGCCTGTCAATCATTAGCAAATAAATGGCACGTATTTCTACCCAGTTCGCCGGCCGGCCAGTCGGACAAGTTGCTAAAGCGCCGCCTGACTGATGTTAGCTAGCATCCCAACTTCGATAGCTCGCTAACATACGCAAGCTAACACCGTTCACAGCCCGTCTTTCCTCTTTATCCCACCGCCCGCTAACCCATTCCGGTTGGCAGCAGCCTCGCTGGCAACTAGCTAAGTGATATTATCGGTAAACAGGATTTCCGTTTCACTCTGACAGGTGGCGAGCGACCGAACTTCAGCTCACACGTTTGCAGAAGTCGAAGAGGCTTCGGGAGAGTCAGCAATCCACTACAACTTGTTAGCTAGCATACTAATTTTTTCCACTACAAAGAGCGGTCCAAAATGTACCCATGGAGAGTTAGTAACCTCATTCTGCAGCAAACAGTGTCTAAATGTACTCTATCCAATGTTAAGTTGTACGTGTCTCCATAAAGTTAATAGTTGACCAACGCAGGCGAAGATATTCCATCCACGTCGGAACTTCAAAGGTACTCCGCTCCGAATGATCACACATCATACGCAGCAGCGGCCAACCACACACTATCCCTTGGTTTAAATGGGCGGAGAATGTGCACTTCAATCAGAAATCAGTCGGAATGGTTCGTGATGCGTTTGAGACGAACGCAATGTAGTTCATTGTAGTCCTGGAACGCAGGACAGACAAAACACCATGTCCAGGGGCCTTATGTATCAAAATTTGCGTGGATTTTATACTTAAATACTACGTACGTTCATAAAAAGAAAAGTAGTATTTTGGAAAAAGTATAAAATGTATAATATAGCGGGCTACCAAATCTGCTTGCAATTTTGAATGAAAAAAATCTGAATCAACTTTTAATTTTGCAAAAATGCAAAATTCTATTACTTTAATGCATTTTTTTGAAGTCAAGTTTGTTTTCATAAATTTGAAATCCGCAAAAAAAGTGGCGTACGCATCTTTTCTGTTCGTACTCTCTCTTCATACATGAGGCCCATGAAATCAATATTCATGTACACAGGTAAAATAATAAAACTGGTCCAAAAAACAGAACTGTTTATTAAAAACGATGATTGCATAAACAACTTCAAACAAATCTTACATATTTACACAATATCTACACATAATTTTCACGCGCAGGTAGTAAGGTCATTTACCAAAGTAATACGTACATTGAAGCAATTACAGCAGTTTTTTTTTCACTTCCCAAGAACAATGTCAGATGTTGCCAGCATCAAGGGGAAATCTGGCTGGTTCCACTTGAAAATGTTTGTATCCTATAAGAAGACCTTAATGAAGCCAAACAAATAAAACTGAATCATGAGGCAAACAATTAAAATTCAGGCCTCTCTGTTTTTTCTGCAAAGGCAACATATTTTAAAGTAGTTATCAAGTTATTTAAACCATTTCCAGCCATCACCTGACTGGTACTGACACATCACAGCTGATATTAGACTCAAGAATAACGTTTGTCAAAGAGTCAGTTTTACATCCTTAGATATATAAACAATCCAGGGTTAAATTCAAGTTCGAATGAAAATCTCCATACATCCCAGATGAAACTTATATTTTGTTTGCAACATCAGCCCAAAAAGTAATACTGATACCTATTTCCAACAAATGCACAGATTTAGACATGGGCTGCATAAGTATAGAGGGAATAATACATTTTTACCTGCCACAATGATAAAATATCCGGCTTTCAGGGGTTCATCTAGGTTCTCCAGTGAGACATCTACCCCAGTGCCTGATTGTCTAAAATCCTAAATGAACACTGAGGCCGGCACTAACCTTCCCCATGCCATAACTGTGATTACCAAGACATTACACGATATTCTAATGTAAAAATTCAAGATTCTTTGAACCATCCAGTGAACTGATTAACTGCACCAATGGAATGCAGGCAATCAATGAAACCACGGACCAATGAGAGTGTAGTAAGAAAACAGACAATCAAAAATGAATGCCGTTTTAACGGGAAGATATGTGAAGGGCTGACTCAGAGACCTCAATTTTAGGTCACACGGAAGTCCCTGTTTACAGTCCACATCATAAAGATATCTCAATGTGATGAGATGGGGCTCATGCCCAATTCCCCTCCCTCCCCAAGCAGGGGGGGTACGGGGGCTGGGTCAGCAAATGAGCGAAGGTTGCGTCTACAGGGCAGCGTTGCTCCACGCCTGCCGGATCTGTCTCCATGGCGATCCCAGCACAGAGGCAGCAATGAAGAAGAAGACCAAGATCAGGCCTTTAGCGAGAGACTGGGAGTACGGCTCACCTGGGGGACAGCAGAGACACAGCGGGGAAAAAAACACTTATGTTCTCATTTCAGTTTTGAGGTCAACATCTTTATTCATGGAATTAGAGGGCAAAAGCTTATAGACCAAAACATGGAAGCACGTTAGAATTTTTCAGCTTTATATTCAATGCTTTTTTGTGAAATGTGAACCGCTCTCAAAATTATGTCCAAACACCGGCATTATGCCTGGCAGATGACATAATATGGAGGGAAAGAAAAACCTTAGAAATCTGCCGAGAAATCCCAGGACAGGAAAAAAAAATGCCAACTTGTTCAAAAAACATCACCAATCACTGTAACACTCCATGACTCAAAGAGTAGCCAGGAATCCTTAGCCATCTGAGAGTGATGCAACAGCCACTGTTGCAAGTACATTGCAAGTAAAGTATATTGAAAACAGTGACCCCATCCACTCCTTGGGGTCCAAGAATTATTACCATCAATCCCCGCACTCATGATGCTACTAACAATAACAAATCCTTAAAAAAAGGATGAAAAGAAGAAAGATGCAGAAATATCAGATCATCCTGAAAGGTTAAAAAAGGGCTAATGTATCTTACCAGCTGATATAAATAAATAATGAAAACAAGCGGTGCCAGGCACAACAAACCCCGCCCTCGCACATACTTTGACCTACTTTTCCGAAATTCAATACGCATCTGTTCTGGGTCAGTGGCAATCCCTAAACCCAATTTGGGGTGAATCTGGCCATTAGTTTTGCTGCTAAAGTGTTAACAAACAAACAAACAAACCGAACCAAAAATAATACCCCTTGCCCTCCCCCTTCGGGCGGGGCGAGGTAGCAAATCAAAAGATAATGTGCATCGGCACTTAAAACTCCCTTGGTATTCGTTTGTTATGCTACTGCGGCCCCTAGTGGTGTAAACAGGAATTGAATATCTCGTGCACGTTTTGTAAGTTTGTCGAGGACCCGCACGCACACAGATGGAAGGACATTAAGATGATAACATGCCTTCAGAAAATTGATATCCAATGGGGTAATAAACCTATATGAGATAAAACTTCATATCCGAGATGGGCCTTTTTTTTGCACAACAAGCAATAATGTAAGCACCACAAGAGGTAATTGTAAAAAGGTCACTGCCCCCTGAAAAAGAGGTCTGTGTTTTGGGGGTAAACCATATATTCACACCTCACCTGTATAGTAGCGAGTCATGGGGTAAGCTAACTGTGGCCAGCAGACATCGTTCCTGTCGCAGTCGTATTCTGTGTAATTGATCTGAAACCTGAGAGACACACAATTTCAGAGTGACTGGAGGATGGAGGCAGCCATGATCCACAACTCAAACTTGGCCATCAGTTAACGAGCCCCATTACACCTTCCTGCAAAGGTTTACTGTGTCATAGATAGGGGGCTGGTAACCTGGATTTGGGAGGGCCGGTCGGGATAGGGATGTCGATGAAGGCGACAGATGACGAGATGGGGAAGAACTGCGACACCGAGGAGTTCAGACATGGAGTAGGGTCACCTCCGCCACACTCAAGCTGCCATGCTGTCATCGCATAACTAGAGGGAGAAGCAACAAACAGCAACGGATAAAAACTAATCACGCCGCGATCGTTATCATGTTCTCCATTAACACCAAAGCTGTTATATTCAAACCTGTGCAACTTCAGGCCTATTTTAAATTCTAGTGGAGATCCAAAATGTACCCAACAATCCCAAATATGTTCTGCTAAAGTACAGGGAAATGTGGATAAATGATGTGCAAGAAGTAAATATTTAGCATTTGATGTTAGGCAGTGGCCGTGAAAACATGATGTCCTGGGTTTGAATATTTTTTTTCAATATGTAGTATCAGAGAAACAATGCAACCAGTAGATACAGAATATATATGTGCCATTGTCCTGCAACATAAAAAAAACGCTTTCTCCAACTTTAAACCGACTCATGGCAAAAACTTATGTCAAAAGTTTAATGTTTAAGAGGTTACTGCACTGCAAAAAGCAGGGCAGAATGGCAAGGCACCGAATGTCACTGACACCAAATAATTTTTCAGCACTGTCCCTAATCAATGACCCACTGAAGTTGATTGCGTGAGTAAAATTTTCCTTCTATGGAGTTTACAAATAAAGGATACAAAGCAAACTGAGAGCTCCATGCACACGTGATGATATCTCGTTTTGAGATGACAACTTTTCTTTCAAACATGTTCAGCCATTGCTGTTAGCAAGAATAGCTTCTCTGCTCAACAGGAACTGACTGAAAATACATTGTTATGTTTTCGATATGCCTTCAAGACTGCACGCCAGCATCTCCAGTGGATGATGCCGGAGACCTTGTTCCAAGCCTGGCCCCTCACCTGACCTCCATGGCCTGGATCTGGCTCTGAGGCGGGGCCCCCTGGACCTCCGTCATTGCGCTGATTATAAGGATGTTCAGGTGAGCGGGCACGCCCACACAGGTGCCAGGGGGACTGACTGGCAGATCACTGGCATTCAGGGGCACATCTAGCAATGACATGGTGGAGTGGGGAAGCCAGTCATGGATGATGAAAGTAAACATTTGTGTTAAATTTAGTGTAATTTCAACAACTGATCTTACTTACCAATCACGGCTATGAACTGAGATGTTAATACAAGGAGTTATCTTGAAGTAGAGGCAACCAACCATGCACTTAGTTGTATAATCCTATAGGTTTTCATTTTAAACCTAATGTGGCAGGCATGACTCATATTCAGCTGCTCAAGCTAGCTATTGAATGAGGACCTTAGATCTTCGAGAACAGGTTTAGTTACCACTGGTTTATTAAAAAGTTCTAAGGTATTCGCAGAACATGGGACAAGACATTTAACCATTTCATAAAAACAGATAAAGAATTCTTTCTGGGCATTGATATTACAGTTCTATGTCTTGAATGCCAGGTCTATGAATACAAACTTGAACAGGCAGGAGCTCACATGTAATGTTCACCCAGTCACTCAGTCTGGAAGAGTCAGGATTTCCAATTCTGGCCACATGAGTTGAGTTCACCAGAGCAGCCAGAGTTTGCTGGACAGTTTCTCTGAAAACACAAAAATAACACGCTGAGGTCACGCTTTATGTGTGGCAGCTTGACCAAATGGGAATAAATCTGTAATGCCAGGTCACACAAGAATGATCAGGAGAAATGAAACATGTCGAACTGCACCGCTGAATAAAAAATTGAGCCACAAGCCAAAATTGTGAATAAAGTCACCTGATGGCCACCCAGAAGTGCCTTCAATGCCATGAAAAAGTATTTTACCCCCCCCCCCCAAAAAAAGATTTTTGAAATAAGACAAATGATAATTTTGCCAATAACACAACATGCAGCTTTTAATGTTCGCTTAAGTCCCACTTCCTTATACATGGCTTTGTAACCCTGTCTAGGGCGATAGATGTCAACAACTTTGTTTATCACCTGTTCTCAAATTTCCTTAGATCACAGCATCATGTGCTGCTTTTTGCCTACTTCACATTGCCAGACAGGTTCTATTTAAGCGATGTTTAGATTCAACAGCACTGGCCGTAATCATGCCCAGATGCGTCTAGTGAAATTGAAGCCAATGATCAATTAATCAATCAGTTGACTTAGTGACTGAGGGGGCAATTACTTCTTCACATTGGGACAGAGATTGATATCATTTTTTCTTTGATAAATGACATCATAATTAAAAACTGCAGTTTGTGTTTAGTCCAGATATCTGCACCCAATATAAAAATTAGTTTGATGACTTGAAACATTTAATTGTGACAAGTATGCAAGAATAGAAGACATGGGAAAGGGGGCAAATACTTTTTCACAGCACTGTATGCCTGACCATGGATCTATACGATGAAGAGAACCAGGCATTATAATCTTAAAATCTTACTTACACCCAGAGATGAATTAAAGGGCACATTTGCATCCGCACACACATTACATTTAGTCCCGTCTCCCCTGCGGTCACCTGATCCATCATCACCATAGAGAAGACCTGCTCAATGAGAAGAGCCATTGTGGCCACATTAAATGCAGGCTCTCTCCTGATGACTCACCTGAGCTGGGTGCACAGACCCAGGTCCTGTAGGCTCAGAGGAAGCACACAGCCTGCAGTGGCGTTCTCCCCGAACAGAACTGGCCTCGTACCAGCAGACTCGCACAACCCCTGTCCAACTGAAACACAGGGCAGAGGTCACTGCTCCAATAATGCACAAGGGCTTCCCAAAACAACTGCTCCAGTTCAACATCATCAGCCTCACAGTAATGATTACACGTTGCCAGTCAAAGGTTTGGACTCACTGCGCTCATGTTATAGCATTCCGATTTTAGCAACACTTTAGTTGTTTACCCTCAGAAAATAACCTCAAATGACCCATGGTAAGAAGAAAACAGTCCATGAAAAAGTTTATAATTTACACGATAAACTTCATCATGGCCAGAAAGGTCAAGGAGAAGCGAACCACAGGTGCAGCACATTTGTGGGAATTTCTACAGCTGTGCTGGTGTGACTCACGGCACCGTTCGGCAGCCCTGTGCTGGTGTGACTCACGGCACCGCACGGCAGCCCTTTTAGAGAAAATGATGAGTCAGTATTATCACTAAATCGTCATTTTAAATGGTGAATAAAAACAAATGAAGAAATAAAATAAATATACCCATGCTCCGTCAGGGGGTTGATTGTGACCAATAATCCAAAGGAATAGTGACGTCACCTGTCGTTATGGTAACGAAAGGCAAAAATGGATAAAATGGCCCAAATTTCAGTAACGGGGCGAGTTGGTTTGATCCCACATGGGGGAAGATAGAGGCAGGCTCGTCTGGAATGCATATGCCAGAGGGCGCAGGATCTGTCGGGCGGTTTGGGAGGACACACATCGCTAAGGCAGGGCAAACTGAGAATTAATATATAGATTATATTTTTGATCGAAAAAAAAAAAAACAACTAGAGGCACTCGTAGAGTGCAAACCTCCGCCAAGGCAGCACAATCCAAATCTTCATGAGTGGGAGCAAAGTTGAGTTATCGCGTCTCATACAATTTCAAGATGGCTGCCGTGGCGGCCATATTGTTTCACTGATTGCGGTGAAAATCAATTGGGTCCATCCTTGATGTAATAGCGACCCACCCACAAAATTTCAGCCAAATCCGTGCATTACTTTTTGAGTTATGTTGTTCACAAACAGACAGACAGACAGACAGGGGCAAAAGCATAACCTCCGCCCCAACTTAGTTGGCGGACGTAATGAGAGTGTATCCAAACTTTTGACTGGTGCCATTTACAGGAGTTGTACAACAAAGGAATACTGGGACGCAGGACACATTCAGAAGCGCTATTCCAACAGGTTACACTTCAGTGTTACAATAAAAGCTGAAGCTTCTTCGCCGATCAAAGTCCGAGTAAATAATTCAGCACAGACGCCGTCTCCATGGAGACGGTTGCCCATACCTGGCGCCCAAAGGTTGAGGGGCTCCCTCTGGATGCTTTCGGACTCGTTGATGGCAGGGGCCACAGACCCACCAATGACAGGCAATCCAGTCTGATAGCCTGAGGGCAAGGGGAACTCATATCAAACAGGAACTCGGCTAGATGAGGAACAAGCTCATTTTGCCCAAGGAAAACTACAATACCCACAGACTTCGGCTGCTCTAAAGCCGTTGCACAACCCACACCCAACACCCAATCAGAATTCAAAACTTCCGACCATTTTTTAGCAGTGTTTGTTTAACATTCAGTCTGACAAAGCACATTATTTACCAACCGCCACAGCGAATCTAATGCATAGTTTACTTAGGAATTAAAAACTTAGTTTACTTACAAACTAGACAGTGTTAAATGCTGCGTCAAGCCTAGTCTTAAAGATCCACAGAGTTTGTGCCTCCACTCCTTGACCTCACAAGCTACTCCACACTTATGTTTATATGCCACACAAATATTGTGACCCAATATTACATAAAGCACTGGCATATGAGGCCTCATCTGTCGGTCACTCACAGAGGGACAAAGTAAGACCTACAGACATGTGTAGACTGACCTTGGTTGCCAGAATTGGGCAGGGTAGTTGGATCTCCATTCACAAATCTTGCCGAGAATCTGGTAGTCAGGGAGACTGTAAAAAAAGTGGCTTCATTTGAACCTTTTTCAGTCACGCGTGATGGTAACTAAAATAAAGTTCCTCTGTTCCTGGAGATCTGGAGCATTGTCCTCCTGCAGGTCAGCACACTCCAGTCAACAGTCGAATATCTCTTTGAGCTGCCAACCAATGGAATCAGGTGTGCCAAACCGTACAGGGCATAGATCTCCAGGAACTGAGACTGTGACCATAATATAGCCTTTCACGTTTCTCAAACTAGACAGTACAAATCAATGATCAGTCGACAAATTATTGCAGCATAATGATGAAATGACTGTACAGTTTCCATCACACTATTTTTCAGAAATACATCCAGAACCATTTTTACAGTACCAGTTAGAGGGGCGGGGCTCACCAGCTGGGTCCAATGGCACATCTGCCAGTGTCTGAATGACAGTGACATTGGTGAGGCCATTTTCCCACCAATCGAAAGTGTAGTCCAAGGCAACGGTCACATTCTCACACAGCTGGGGCTGGCCAGCCAATAGGGGCTCTACAGAAACATAATTACACAAAATTAACAAACAAAACTTAACACTACCAAACAGAAGGATGAGAAAAGACCAATTAGAAAAAATATAAACTCACCCTTTCCAGCCACTGAAGTGTACCCAACACTTATTGTGCAAGCACTAGGTATTCAAGACCGAGATAGCATTCACCACTGTATCAAACCAGACCTTGAAACCAAAGTTTCTGCCTCTATACTGCCCTCTACTCACTCTCCTTTTGACAAAACACTCCAAAATATCTGCGCAATATGTATTTTTCAAACTTCAAAAACAAACGCCTAAAAGCGCAAATATAATTTAACCCAAAATAACATTGTCTTAATTCTGCGGTTCCATTCATTGCATCTCAGCTAATAAGACCTCCCAACAATGGGCTCCCCTTTATAGTCCAGCTCCTTTTGGCATTTCTTCTTCTTCTTTGAAGGCTACAAACACCAGCCAATCAAAACTCATCCCCCTTTTCAGGGCGTCAAGATCAAATTGGCAGAAGGGACAGGTGAGAGACCGTTTGCAGAAAGCTGCCACTTATCAGTCTGGATGCTCATATCATTATCATTTATAATCATCACCCTTAGGGTGGACAGGCCTGAACCGGCCTACTAATCGCTCACCGCACTGACCTGGAGCGAAGCCCCGCCCACTGCCTGAACTCTCCAGTACGGAGTCAGACACAAATGAGCTCAGATCAGAAGCCCTCATCTCCGTCACATGGACCGTGACCGTACCTGAAAATAAAAAATGCACGTTTTTAATGGTAATTTAATAATATACAAAAGCACAGAAAGGACACAGTTATACAAGCAGGCTGAGGCAAAGCAGCGCATTACAATTTACCCTAAATTCTGAAAACCTGCAAATCAGATATAGAAACGTACACGAAATAAAAGGCCAAATAAGAATATATTTTACATTATCCAACCACTAAAAGTACGGATTCAGAAAATCTCTACCAAAACAGCAGCAGTTTCACTGAGCGAGTCTGATTAAAACTGCTCCCGTTGGTAAAGAGTAGAATACCAATACTGACAAATAAAATTCATTGACCCTTAGAGCGCTATATACAAATGGTGTTGCTCAATGATGTAAGACAGGGATACTCTCTCTTATCCAGAATGAGCCAGAGTGGGTGCAGGCTTTCATTCTAACCAACCAGTCACACACCTGATTCTACTAATCAGCCCTTAAAGCTTTTGCCATAGACCAGGGGTGTCCAATCTTATCCAGAAAGGGCCAGTGTGGGTGCTGGTTTTTGTTAGAGCCCAACACTAACACACCTGATTCTACCCACCAAGGTCCTGATTGAAACCCCTGATTAGTTAATTAGTGGAATCAGGTGCAGTAGCACTGCTGGCTCAGACAAAAACCTGCACCCACACCGGCCCTTTACAGATAAGATTGGAGACCCCTGCCATAGACCCTAGATTATCTGAATCAGGTGTGAAAGTGCATGGTTAGAATGAGAGCCTGCACCCACACGGGCTCATTTTGGATTAGAGTGAGTACCCCTGATATATGATATTGAATTCAAAGCTGTTGAAAACCTGTCATGTGGCGACTTGTTTAAAAGAGCTCCCAAGGAGCCCTTTTAAACAAGTCGCCACATGATAGGTTTTCAGCAGCACAATATAATCTAATTTTTAATTTTTGGAAAATTTATTTCAGTGCTCTAAGGGTTAATTGATTATGATCAGCCATGTTAATAGCCTCTCTCCTGAGGACGAGTCCGTCTGTGAATAGAGTCGGTGTAGCAACCTACCTCCTCGCCCGTTTCTTATGAGCACGCTCAGATCAGACGCAGAGTTGAGCAGCGGGGGGCCGCTTGGGCAGGACTGGAGTCGGGTCACGCAGGAGGTCTGGAAGTTTCGCAGAAATGCCACAGCGGGCCTGTCGAGACACTGGCCGGCCAGAGACCTCTGTGAAGGGGGCAGGGAAAATAAAATCAGTTCCTGCTTTGCGCAGGATTTGCAAAAGCTTGTGAATGAAGAATATAGAACTATGCCAATTTACATGAGCATGCCAATGATTTACAGCAGGATTGGCTAGCGCCTCGATGGAGGCCATTTATAAGGAGGCCTGTGATGTCCGAGGCACAGCTAACTCTTCAGCAGCGCTCTAGATTCGTGGAGTGCATGTCTCCATCATTGGGTGCTGTTTAATTGCCTTTGCGAACAGATGCGTCCTTTTTTATACATGCTAGAGCACTGCCCTTTTCATC
The DNA here is from genome assembly GCA_029692085.1 of Gymnothorax javanicus. NCBI lineage: Eukaryota > Metazoa > Chordata > Actinopteri > Anguilliformes > Muraenidae > Gymnothorax > Gymnothorax javanicus. Next base: position 80,352,611 of record CM056194.1, on the reverse strand, counting down.
GCTCCTTGAGTAGTGTTGGTGCTTGCAGCTTTCTCGATTTCTCGAGAACTGCTCAGCCGAACAACTTCAAACTCGACAATCTGCTGCATTGGGTCCTTGGCAATACACTCACCAACTTTGAAGTCGATAGGATGTATGGTAATCGAGATATGTGAGGACATAAAAACATACACACACAGCCAGACAGAGATTCCTGGCTTTATATTGTCTTTGTGTTTTATGTTGCAGCACAGTGGGGCTGGCCGTAGCAGTATATGTGCACTCACAGCAAATGTTTTTCTGATACAAAAAGTATAGTGTCTGACCTGAGGAATAGTGAAGTATTGGTCGCTGGCAGTGAAGAGGGCATCCCCCTGGCGGTAGTCAGTAGGGGGCACTGGTGCTTCGAGAACTGAGGCCTGGAACGACGCGCTGCGTTTGGGGGTGCTGGGGGACGCAGGAGACAGGGGAGCGGAGAGAGCGGAGAGAGCGATTTTAAACATCGTGAGGCAGTTTTATTTGGCGATTATCAGTGTAGAAACACTCATTACATTACAGTGCAACAGCCTTTAACAGACACTTCCGCCCCTAATGACTGAAATGGTGCCAATGCAGCTTCTGCCTAGCATCCAGTCAAATACATACTTCCACTCAGAGGTTTTTGTACTTCAGTCATGTTTTTGTTAATGTTTTTAGTGAAACGTAAGCAGTCTTAACTTTTGCCAGTTGCCTCAAATTGCACAAGGTAGGATGTGAATATAGCAGTTAATAACACAATACAAAATTAAGATGTAAAAAAATCTCTGTTTACCAAAAAGGGACATAAAATCTGCAGTAGTGTTGGGGGTGAGCGTTTGCGTATGTCTGTGAACCTTCAGAACCACACAACTGTCCTTTCAAAGCAAGAGAAGACCAAAAAGTCAAACAAATATGAACTTGCAAACTGGAACATCCTCGATCCTTTAAATGCCAGTTGGAAGTGACGTTAGTAAATGACAGTTATAGGTGTGGCAGATTCTTGGCTGATGTGGACAGGAAGACTGACAGGACACTATTTTGTGAGGCGTATTCCCAAAAAAAAAAAAAAAAAAAATTCTGCGAAGGATGGTCTCAACATTACATTGTGAGGTTACCTGAGAGAAAACTCATTCTTTTTTCTCATTTAACAAATTGAATCTCAAGTAGAATGTGTTTTTACTCGTAAAAATGTACGTCTCCCCCCTGGCCCCCTTCCCTGCCTAATCCAGCGGACAGATGGACCGACAGACGGACAGACACACAGGCACACACCAAAAGGCACCATTGCAGGACCTGAGTAGTAAGTATGCAAAGTTTCATGAAGATCATGCAAACGGTTTAGGAGTTACGCTCCGGACGGAAATAGATCACATCCGGACGGACAGACAGACGGACGGATGGACAGGCACATACCAAAAGGCACCACTTCAAGACCTGAGCAGTAAATATGCAAAGTTTCGTTAAGATAATGCAAACGGTTTAGGAGTTATGCTCCGGACAGAAACAGATCACATCCGGACGGACAGACAGATGGACCGATAGACAGGCACATACGAAAAGGCACCACTTCAGGACCTGAGTAGTAAGTATGCAGTTTTGATAAGATCATGCAAACAGTTTTGGAGTTACGCTCCGGAAACAAAGTGGGAACGCGAACGCGAACGGGAACCGAGCCTAAAACAATATGCCTCCCCTCTCCCTCTGGTAGACATAATGATTGGAATAACCCCAATAACTACTCAACAGGATACTGCTCAAGACTGTTGTGGCAGGACAATAAGACTGCTCGCCTGATACTCACACTGTCTCCCCTTGGTGGAAGAGTCCCAGGAAAGGGCTGTTTTCAGGAGGGGAAGTAACACAGAGGAAAGGGAACCAATCAGGTGCCTTGTTGGTGGACTGCATGGAACACAAGTAATCGGGAGCGGGTGTGACGTTCCCTCCAAACACTCCACGAAAGCACTGGGTCTCAAATAGCTGCTGGACCACCGGAGAACAGTCCTACGAGGAGAAATATGGCCAGTGATGCATACACTACCAGTCAACTACCAGTCAAGGAGTTCTGTATACTTAAGCGAGAAACAGACTAGTGAGAAGCCAACATTTCAAGGGATAGTGGCCTCAATTTTGGAGCTAATGAAAAATCTGCAATTAATGACATGAAAAGAAAATCCACTTCCATTTTCTTACAAGGGAAGAAAAATCAGTTTAAAATTGGCTTGAATTAACAAAAATATCAAGACGGAGCAACCAATAAGTCCAGCACATCCATCTGACCATCTATAGTAGAGCTGGGTTTGAACTTTCAAAACCATGCGACAAATGTCATGAATATGCTCAGCAGTCATTCACGCAAAAAGACATTTCATAGAATCCAAAATTCAAATAATTTGCATAAAATTACAGTCCCCCCCCCCATCTCCAGCTGCTATAAAATTGTGGGGGTAAAATTTTTTTTTTACTGGCACAGCATGCAATAAGCACAGAACAAATTTCACCAGAATTACATGGCAAGTGTTGTGCTCTCCCTACCTACATTTACAGAAAATTCAGAGGACAAGATGATGAATGACATGTCACTCACCTCAAACGGAAACCCAAGGTGTATTTACATGGCTGTGCATTGAAGCGGCGTACTGAATACAGGCCTAAAAACTTATTTGGATGAATAATAGGCATGCCAATCAGGTTTTTCACCATGCAGCTTCATTTAACTTTTCCTCAGTGATGTACAAGGGCAGGCTTTCTCCTCTCACAGTCACAGTTATGATGGCTATACCTGGTCACAGCAGCAGCGCAGATCACAGGCTCCTGCAGTCAGATCACAGGGACACGGACCAAGCGGCTGGAAGGCTTGGTTAGGAATAACAGTTCTATTCTCTAGGATAAACAAAACCATTCCATCAAGTATTAGGACTGGAAAGCTCTTTACAGTTAAAACAACACATCATTAAATTGTCTATAATCACAGTCATTGGCACAAGAAGAACAGGCGCACTAATGACATTAATGCCAACGCACATTGTTGCAAAGATGATCTGCCAAAGTCTCAGCAAGTTGTTACTAAAGCTGAGAATGAATAAGCAAAAATTTGGTGCATGCGGGAGTTCTGTTTTTTAGCATTAACTTTACAATCTGCGTGACCTCTGGCTGGACCACAGACTGCAGCTCACCTGACACTGGGCCTGTGGGTGGAACTGAGGCGTATATTTGAGCCTGCACCAGCAGAGTAGCTAAGGGTCTGTCGTTGCCCAGGCAGGCTGACACCTGTAAGATCTCCTGCACACACAGAGACTCCAGGCAGCAGTCGGTCTCATTGCCACAGAGCTGCAGGCTACGATTCAGGCTCAGCACCACTCTCACTACAGACTGGAGGCAAGAAACAGAGAGCGGGGAGTCCAATTAAACAGTTAGCAGCATTTAGCATTGGTAGAAAACTGAAAAATGAGGATTTGCAGCATTTTGATAGTGTTTTTAGGCCGCAGGAGAGAGGGAGTGACAAGAAAGATATTCCACCTTTTCCACTGTCTCCAAGGAGACCATCCATTGCCCTGGATCCTCTTCAGTACAGGACGGTGGAGGAAGACGGCCTGCCAAAGCAAGTAGATGTACACAGTTCGTCGCAAGAAACTTGCTAAAGCGTTTTTTTTTTTAAATGCAATGCATCATTCACCAACAAAATCGCCAAATAGCTTAAATCTAAAATGCTACGATGGATAATCAAATAGATGGAATATAATTTTTAAACATATGTTGAGGTTCCCAGATATCATACCAGTTGTGTTTAAAGGCAAGGCGGACCGGACAATCACAGAAATACCGGTGGTGTTCCCTTGCAGGAAGGCTGATAACCTTGGTCCCGATGCAAGCAAAAAAGTCGGCTGAAAAACTTACAGAAGAGAAAGTATAGACAAGCAGTACTTCCGTTAAAATTACTCGGCCGAGCTCATGCAATAAGCTGGGATCAAGTATATTTAATTCAAGTCAATTCACTGGCTAGCTAGCAAGCTGGTACCTCAGCATTTTTACCGCATCATTGACAGGTAAAACGCGTCAGATTTAATAAGCAAACGTTCTTCTTTACACAGCAAGCTAACTAGCATTCCAGTTAAACTCACCGAGACTACCAAGTGCATCCTCCAAGCTGTGTATCAGGGTAATATATACGCATAAATGTGAAACACGTACACATCGCTGTGCGAAGATAACGACCATTGTTGGTCAAAGAGTTGTAAGAAACATGTAGCTGACTAGTATTGTTCACACAAGCTCACAAGCTAAGCAAGTTCCCTTGGCAGCCATGTTCGCCAATGTTGTCATAACGTCTATGGCAACGATACATTAGCCAATCCCCTTCAGGAGCTGCGACTGACGTCAACTAGCTGCCCTCATGCAGTTTGGCGGTGCTGTCACATCTCACTGTATAACTATCCAAAGACGTGCAGCCATTCATTATCTCCAATTTAGCTTCGTATGTAAAAGCAAAATTGAGAATTTTAAAAGAAAAACATGTATTAGAAGTTAGTCTGAAAGGGGCCTTGATGCATTAAACAATCAATCGGATTTTGAAGATTTATTGGATTCAGCAGTATTTGTCTAATAATGAGCAATGGTTTTACAGTATATCCCTCATTTATTAGCTGATAAATGAGGTGGCCAACGATTTCAGTCAGCTTGTTATTACAAGTGTAATAAATGGCCTCTCAAGCTTGCCAATTTTTGCAAACTAGCTCTTGAAGCTTGCATGAGCACTTTCAAACACAATTTTTCCTCCATAGTCATGCATAATACAGAACAATAAACACACATTGTCGAAAACAAGACTAGATTTTTTTTCTAAATGAATGATTTGAAGGGAGTGATCATTGTTTTAGATGTACTCGCTGACAGAGGCAACCTCTGCAGAAATGAAGATTCTATTCAGAATAAGGGTTTGAATATTTCGCAAAAAGAATATAATTATGTGATAGAACGTTTATCACCAAAGTTGCTTTTTCTCCTGTTCTATGGGCCTTTGAAGTGAGAAATTCCTCAGCCTATAATTTTGGGAAAACACCAAACAGATCATATGTGTAAAATCACCATATCAGAAAAACACACTGACCTTAGCTCAGTTATAATCCCAAAAGGATTATTTAATGAATACTATTTTTTTTCCAAAAGTCTTAATAGAGAAAGTTTAATTTAGGACTGTCATGGGTAAGTGTGAGAATTGACTAAGAAGTACGGTTCTAATCAAATAAAAGAGTAAAGCTTGGATATAATAAAGCTTGGATGCATGCGTACATATTCAATTTCCTACCAGATGCATATTCTACACCACTTATGTCCCCCTTCACCCGCCTCTCTAATGTTGACCTTGCCACAGTCCAAGCTAAAAAAAAGCTTTGGCCCCTGTCCTGTCTCCAGCATCTTCTCATATTCATACAGTGCTGTGAAAAAGTATTTTCCCCCTTCCTGATCTCTCTTTTTTTTTTGCATGTTTGTCACACTTAAATGTTCAGATCATCAAACAAATGTTAATATTAAACAAAGATAACTCGAATAAATACAAAATGCATTTTTTAAATGAAGATTTCATTTATTAAGGGAAAAAAGCTATCCAAACTTACCTGTCCCTATGTGAAAAAGTAATTCCCCCCGTTAAATCATGAATTAACTGTGATTAACCACATTTTTTGATTTCATTTTCACTAGCCATACCATGTCTGATTACTGCCAGACCTGTTGAATCAAGAAATCACTTAAACAGAACCTGTCTGACAAAGTGAAGTAGGCTAAAAGATCTCAAAAAGCAACACATCATGCCGCGATATAAAGAAATTCAAGAACAGATGAGAAACAAAGTCATTGACATGTATCAGTCTGAAAAGGAATACAAAGCCATTTCTAAGGCTTTGGGACTCCAGAGAACCATGGCAAGAGCCATTATCCACAAATGAAGAAAACTTGGAACAGTGGTGAACCTTCCCAAGAGTAGCCAGCTTACCAAAATTACTCCAAGAGTGCATCGACGACTCATACAGGAGGTCACAAAAGAACTCAGAACAACATCTAAAGAACTGCAGGCCCCACTTGCCTCAGTTAAAGTCAGTGCTCATGATTCAACAATATTAAAGAGACCGGGCAAAAACGGCATCCATGGGAGTGTTCCGAGGTGAAAACCACTGCTGACCAAAAATAACAAGAAGGCTCCTCTCACATTTGTCAAAAAACATCTTGATGATCCCCAAGACTTTTGGGAAAATATTCTGTGGACTCACAAGACAAAAGTTGAACTTTTTGGAAGGTGTGCATCCTGTTACATCTGGCATAAAACTAACACAGCATTTCATAAAAGAACGTCAGACCAACAGTCAAACATGGTGGTGGCAGTGTGATGGTCTGGGGCTGCTTTGCTGCTTCAAGACCTGGACAACTTGCCGTAATTGATGAAACCATGAATTCTGCTCTTTCTACCAGAAAATCCTGAAGGAGAATGTCGGACCATCAGTTTGTGACCTCAAGCTCAAGCGCACTTGGGTTATGCAGCAAGACAATGACCCGAAACACACCAGCAAGTCCACCTCTGAATGGCTTAAAAAAACCAAATGAAGGTTTTGGAGTGGCAAGTCAAAGTCCAGACTTTAATCCGATTGAGATGCTGGGGTATGACCTTAAACAGCCCGTTCATGCTCAACTAGTGTGGCTGAATTAAAACAATTCTGCAAAGAAAAGTGGTCCTAAATTCCTCCACAGCGATGTGAAAGACTCATTGCCAGTAATCGCAAACGCTTGATTGCAGTCGTTGTCGCCGAGGGTGGCACAACCAGTTATTAGGTTTAGGGGGCAATTACTTTTTCACACAAAGCCAGGTCAGTTTGGATAGCTTTTACCCTCAATAAATGAAATAATCATTTAAAAACTGCATTTTGTATTTAGTCGGTTATCTATGTCTAATATTAAAATTTGTTTGAGGATCTGAAACATGCAAGTGTGACAAATATGCAAAAAATAAGAAATCAGGAAGGGGGCAAATACTTTTCATAGCACTGTATATCACACCCGTCTTTCTTTCCTCCCTTCAGTGTTTATACTGTCCCTCAACTTTTCAGCCATGTTCTCCCCGCTCTTTTGCTGCCTGATTCGTTGGTGCCATAATGTCCACGGTTAATAAAACGCAACATCCTACAACCATTTTTGGTGTTATACCATGGTTGTTACGCCTTATTTTTCCACTTCACCTGATGTCCAAAATTACCTGACTTCAATCGAACGATTATCTTTCTGTGTGGTAGCCCGCTGTGTCGTAAACTCATAAAAAACAAAACCTGCTAAACCACAGCTACCTTACAGGGTGCGATCATTCCCACGGTGATCCCTCATAAGATAAAACAAATTAGTCCTGATGACAAGCCTATCTAAAAATCCCTTCGTCCTTAACTTCCATCCATCTTTACCATGAAAATTGTCGATAATTTTCTTAAAGCCACTGATTTTAAATCCCTAATAGAGAGCTATGCAAAAACCTCACAGGTGACCTGGCCTATAGTCACTGAAAATATTGGAGAATAAATATTCGACATAATCTTGAATTCTTGGAATGCGTTTTAAAGCGATCAGGAATGGTAAACTATGACAGTATCACACCCCCAAAATTAAAACTCTGTCAAAAAACCGCTAATAGCAAGACCGAAGTTCACTTAAAGAGTTGATTGAGTCACACGAGCTGATTCTGAATTGGGTGAAGAGCTCAGTCTATCAGCCTATGGATTTTCATGACCTTTGTGGGGGCGGGCTTGCAGAGCGGGCAAGGCGGCCATACTTGTACTTCCTGCTCCGGGTAGTTGAAAGAAGCAATCCGGGTTTTTCTGAATATAATATTTAGGAAAGAAGCGACTAACACACTTGATACAGGTATGCGAATAATATTCATAGCAATGCGGTTTTTTTTTTTTTAAAAAAAGGTAATGAAGGAGAGCAATAATCCCGCGCCATAGTTATCACATTTGGGATAGCAAGCTAGCGAACTGTATCCAAGATAGAATTTCAACAAAGGGAATACTAAGCGTTAGCTGGCTAGCTTCTTCGCATTGGTAGTATTTGCATTAAGTCTGGCAGTTAGAATAAAATCATTGCAAATGAAAAAAATTGTACTGCTTCGGTTGTGTATAATTGTGTTGGCGTTATAAAGTGGAACGGGATCAATTTTATTGTTGACAAACGTTACGGGTCCGCAGACCGGTTTTATTTTGCTCGATTTTGCGGAGGGCACCATTCCGAATTCGGGACTGGCCAATTTGGACTGACCAGCTCAGGGTGCGCTAGCCAGTTTGGGAGCCCAACACATTACGGGCCTGCCTGCCTGCCAGAGAGCATCGGCGCGGAAGATTTCTTGGTTCCCCTTTGTACCGGAAGGTGTTTTGCATCAACCTATTTGAATTGGGGTTAAGTACATAGACTGGATCATTTATCAAATATAGCTGGCCAGTCCGCTGATGTACATACTTACATGATTATGTTTCCACGAGTGGGCTAATGGTTGCTAGTTGACTGTATGCCTTGAGAGATTTTGTTGGGTTGGATTGTGATGATATTCTGGTTTGCTTTGTTATTAGTCCCACTGTTAACCATAGTACCTTATGATCAACTATTAAACATTAATTCATGGAACGCTTACATATGTTGCTATATGTTAAGACATTTGACGTGGCCAATCCCTGATTAAATTAACATCAGCGTTATCTTATCGGTGATATCGTGTATAGATTAATATTGTTGAATGGTGCAAGAAATACGGAGCTGCCAATCCTGATAATCCAGTTTATCCCGGCCTGAATGTAGATAGAAATTGGAGAATCTCAGAGTTTAGATGCGCGCATTGCTGGCATAGCATTTCGAATAATGTTAGCCTGCATTTGTCGGGCTTTTTCATTTGTCGGATGGAAGTCGCTTGATAGCTATCCGTGCCACTCAGTTCCCGCAGCTGTGGCACTAAGGTTCATTGGCTTGGTAAAATAGTGAACGGGACAGCTGGTTGCTGGGATTGAGCCGAGAAGTAGCCACCATTACGAGCCCCTCTTGCGATGTTCTCCTATCTCCATTCGCAGGGAGCGGTCCCAGCGTTGCCATGGCGGATGGGAGGATCTATGTGGGGAACCTTCCAGCTGATGTGCAAGAGAGGGACATTGAGGATCTGTTCTTCAAATACGGAAAGATCCGAGACATCGAGCTCAAGAACAACAGAGGCACAATCCCCTTTGCCTTTGTCCGCTTTGAGGATCCAAGGTTAGTCCACGCTTATTCTCTTACTTATTCTCCACTGTTAAACATAGCCTGTTCATTCTTTACGATTTGATTTCACCAAACGTTTAAGTTACCTCCGATCACAATTATTCAAGATTTTTTTTCGACCACACTTCTTCCTAGAAGGTGATGGTTCACCGCTATCCTTCCAGGTTTTAATAATGCATTGGACACTCGGTAGTTTCAGCAATCTCCTTAATTCTTTTCTGTGCATGGAGCAGGTCAATAATTTGACCCTTCTGAAGCCACAGGATGTCTTCCGACACAGTTGTTTCAGAAATGAGAAGCTCCTCACTGCATCAGATGGGGTTTAATAACTTGTTGCCAGCTGAAAAACATTAATCAGTGCAGTAATTGTACAATGGAGGGCTCTTGCCTATTTGCTTAGTTAAATCCAGGCAGAGTATTAAACACTGCCTTGAGGGCAATACAAAGGCGTGGGATTTCCCTGAAAATCAGATGCACCAGAACTATGCTGTCCTGATTGCTGAATGGATTTTGATGCACTGCTGTATTTCCTGGACAGATGCTGTGGCACTTTCATTAAAATGGTGTCCTTTTTCCGTTATGCAGGGATGCGGAGGACGCGGTCTACGGGAGAAATGGCTATGGATTCGGTGACTGCAAGCTGCGCGTGGAGTACCCTCGTTCCTCTGCGGTAAAATTCGGTGGCCCCATGGCGGGTGGCCCCAGAGGGAGATTTGGACCCCCGACTCGGAGATCTGAGTTTCGCGTCATTGTGACTGGTAGGTGAAAGCCTGAACATCCTTGGTGCTCTAAATGTTTCCAGATTTAAAGCCTTGACTCTTGTGCTGTAGAAAATGAATTCAAGCAGGTTGAGAGGCTGATTAAGTAATTCCTGAATGACAAAAGATTATGCTGTGGTTAGGTATTGGCTTGCTTCTCCCAAAAAAATTCACGTGAAAGAGGTCTTTATAATTCTGTAGCTTATTAAATATATTTAATAATGATATATGCGGCATCAGTACTTGCGATTATGTAATTTGGACTATTAATGGATCCGATACAGTATGCCTCTGTACAGATACTTTTTCATCTGTAAACATGTAAATTCCAGAAGCTGTTTCCTAAAGCATTGCACTTCTGGACACTTGCAGCCGGTCGCTGTCAGACACTGGACGGAAAAAGTGGCCGACTTTCACGAACTGAACTTGACACAAGCTTTAGCCAGTTATTTTTGAAGGTAGTTTTGTTGTTGAAACAATATAATTCAAATTCCTCAAACATATCCATGAAACCAGCAAGAAAATTTTTATTGTATCCCCAGATGATGAGTTGGGGATACTATGGAACCTCGGGGATACTATGGAACAGTGATAGTTATGCCGCATCACCGCCACATCCGTAGAGGTTGTGAGTGCTACACAGATCTCGGTTCTTTATGGATTGATTTAATATTTGGCAAGGACCTGTGTGGTAAGGTCACAAAGCCTATCCATTTTCTGAGTGATTTCCTGGACGTCCACTAATGCACATTGACCTGCGGGCGACCGTCTGTCTAGTTCTTGGTTCATTTTCATTTCTATTGCCATGTGTGTAGGCGGCTCCCACCTGTATCTCATTTTCTGCACGGATTCTTGGTCATTTGAGCATGAGCCCAGCAGAGCAGCATTGCTACGCATTATGGCATCGTTGCATTTGTTTGCAATCCAGCCCTTAATTTGCCTGCTACGGGACAGCTGGGCTCAGCAGTTGAATCCAATCGGTTTCATGTTTCCCAGCTGCTTGCTTTGGCACACGTGGAGAGTAAATGTAGTGAGAACTCGAGGAACTCTATCCCATCAAACTGATCCCACCCAGGGTGGGAGCCCAAGAGCCAATACTATTAATATTGGTGTGAAAATGCAGCAGAGCTTTGTAATGATGAGGTTTCCTTTTGAGCAAAAATAGACAATTGAAGAAGAGGGGGGTTCAAAGAAGGAAATGTTCATACTTATTTCCTTTTTATACATTTTTATTCATTCATTTATCTTTTTGATGAACGTGCCACACTGCTTGCTGAATGCAGCTGGTAGCTAGCTGAACGCCATTCGGCCGCTAGCTGAATCCACATGGCTGCTTGCGAAGTTTTACTGCTGGTGAGAATCCTCGCGCATGGATCCGGGCACAGGTGGAGCACTGCTGAGTTCCAGTGCAGGCAGTCGTCCGCTTCAGACTAATCCGGAAAAGCAGGCGGAGAGACCGGTCATTCTGGTCTATCAATGCACCTTTAGAAGGATTTAGTCTCTGCAGGATGCTTGCTTCATGAGTAACTGCCATTTGCAAGGTCAGACCAGGCTCCGTGTTCTGAGTGATGAAATCCCCAGAACTGAACAGTCTTTAGAATGTAAAACCGCCTGTATCAAGGACACAGTCTGGTACTGTTCTGTTAAAGTGACTGTGTATTACAGCAAATAGCTACATGCAAAGGTAACGGTCATTTCGACTGTGTCCCAAAAATTGCGGTCCATTTGCCATAAACCCGCAAAAATGGCCGCAAGAGCATTTGAGGATTGGACAAAATGACCGCCGGTCTTGTCCAACTCGATGAAACATGGCCCGACCAAACCATTTCATTGAGCTCGGGATGCCGTGGTGGTTTCTGTGTACAGTTGGCATGTTTCCCCTTTTTCATGTGGGTTTCCTCCGACAGGCCGAAGACATGCATGTAAGGCTGATGGGAGAGTCCAAATTGCCCACAGATATAAGCATCTGAGTAAATGGTTTGCGATTTAGTTCCAACACAACATGTTCAGAAGAATACACAGGATGACTCTGTATAGCAGTATTTGTCTCATTAAACCGATGAAATATACTGAGCCCTCCTGGGAGAGAACTGATGCCCCCCCCCCCATTTCCTCAGGTCTGCCTCCTACTGGCAGCTGGCAGGACCTGAAGGACCACATGAGGGAGGCGGGCGACGTGTGTTTTGCGGACGTTCAGCAGCGAGATGGGGAGGGGGTGGTGGAGTTCCTGCGGAGAGAGGATATGGAGTACGCTCTCCGCCGTCTGGACAGGACAGAGTTTCGCTCGCACCAGGTAAACCTGCCCTTCCACGGCCCTCTCATGCTGTAAACCTGGGTTTACCAGCACCTGTAACTTAAAGGTCCCCCATTATGTCATCAGGTGCACAACCAATTAGTTATTACACGCCATTTCAAAATATTTCCCCTCTTGACATCACATGGGGAAGTAACCAACCAGAGGCAAGAAGTTCTGATCACCTTCAGCCAAGCAGTTAATCAGATTTCATTATTCTGGGTGGTCACTCCCCCTTGTGATGTCAGGAAGGGGAGATTTTGAACTGGCTCATAATGGCTAATTAGCTGTGCACCTGGTGGCATAATAGGGGACCTTTAACCCTTTCGTGCCCGCATACGGAAATTTTGTATAATTCCAATTGACTCCTCTGCCCAAATACAGATTTTTCAGTGTTTTTTTTGATTGCCTTGGTGCAGGGGTCCTCAATCTGTTTGTACAGGCTTTCATCCCAGCTAAATTTACACACCTGATTCTACTAATCGAGGTCCTAAGCAAAGACTCTAGGCAATGGTTGATAATAAATGTACATTAAATATCCTAACTAATTATGCTGTAATTGCTTCAATTTGGGGCAATTTCTTTCAAGGTTTCAAAGACAACTGTAGGTGCACTTATTGACCTGAGGCGCAAATTGAAACTGATCATGTATCTCTGAATATTTGCCTTTGATATGGGAAATCCACTGCATTTGTAAATAAAGGCATCCAACTTGTGCTGAAATGTATAAGCAACATTTAATTCTGCAATTTCATACCATGCTATGGTTAACTCAACTCAGAATTTAATAAAAGCTCTGAGAATATATGAATTGGATATATCTGAGTGGTCTTAATTAACTTGGGCAAAGGAGTCACATTTGGTTTTGGACAAGCTAGGTGTCAAAAGGTTAAAATTACATCTACTGTGTGTTATGCTGGGGGAGGGGGGGGATTTTTTTGGCACAAGCTCTGATCAGTAATTGAAACTCACCATGTGTTTTGGGTTTCTAAATTGAACTTGACATTTAACCTCCTCAAACTCAAACCTCCTCAGGATTTCTTGAGTGATTTTCGGAGGCATGCCTTCAGATGTATAGAAGCCTCTCGCCTTTTAATGCATATTTGCTCTCAACCAGTTCCCATTTAAGATCGCATGATTCACGAATCACGATTAAATAATGTATTTACAGACTAATCAAGACCTAAACCTATCAAGAAGACATTAAGAAATGACAATGAGATCATCAATAAGCTCTAATGTAAATGCAATGAATGAGATATTGCTAGGATGGCAGTAATACGAATAAATAATCCAGAACTTACTCTGAATTCTATCTCCCGTTTAAGCATCTTTTTCAGCAGCACAATTTAAGATGGCCCTTAAAGCAAATCTTTTTCAGTGTAGAAAGGAAATAAAATGGTAAAAATTTTTCATCTTGTAAGCCAGGGGTGTCCAATCTTATCCGTAAAGGGCCGGTGTGGGTGCAGGTTTTTGTCTGAGCCAGCAGTGCTACTGCACCTGATTCCACTAATTAACTAATCAGGGGTTTCAATCAGGACCTTGGTGGGTAGAATCAGGTGTGTTAGTGTTGGGCTCTAACAAAAACCAGCACCCACACTGGCCCTTTCGGGATAAGATTGGACACCCCTGTTGTAAGCCTAGCTAACGCATGTGCCGTTTTATGAGCTACAGGAATTCAGAATATTCATAAACGTATTGATGTTTGTTATATGCCCTCTAATGTGGAAAGAAAAATGTGATACAATGAATAAAATTGTGAACTAAAAACAAATCGGCCGGTCTTTTTTTTTTTTACCGATTGGTCTTTGTAAATGAGCGAATTAATCGTTGTTTGCTGATGAGATGGGAAGAAGGGCAGTTACATGCGCAGCCACTGTATGACAATTTATCATTTTGGCAAGTGTTTCAGGGCACTGAGGGATGATTCAATACCTTGATGGAGTCTTACCGTAGGTAATTAAATTATCACACTGTGACAATGTGCGACTGCCCTCCTTCACATTTGTAAGTTCATTTCATTCATTCACAAATTCTTAGTGGGAATTGCAACTTCTCTGACTTGCACTATATAGCTAAAAATGCGTGGGTACTTTGCTGAAACTTCATTGACCGACAAAGAAAACAGATTTTTATATTCAAAATGATATTTTGATTGAATTTGGTATTAATTTGTATGTATGGCATGATAGGACAGATATTTAGCTTAATTTGAGGGTACTGCAATTCAAGTCTGTTTTACTGTTAGGATTTTGTGGCACTTTGTGTATCCCTTCACTCTCTCCCTCACTAAAGGCTCCACTAAAACAAAATGGAGTTTCGGAAGGGGGGGGGGCATATACAGAAAGGGCAAAAATATCCAAATTGTGGGGCAGAATTGTATAAAAATGCCCTGAAATGAAAGCAGAAAGTCAGTCCTATAAGCCCATACTGACATATTCATTCCACACTCCATGAACATGTGTTTTCTGTGCGTGTCAATGAAGTATCAGCACAGAGTTCACATGCATTGTAGTGTTTCCCGTGACCTTCAGTATGTCCTCATTCTAAGCGGCTGCCTAATAAACGATGTTGTGTTCCTCAGGGGGAGACAGCGTACATCCGGGTTCACGAGGACCGGGGTTCCAGCTGGGGACGTTCTCGGTCCCGTTCCAGATCTCGGGGGCGATACTCACCGCCGTACCTCAGCCGTGGATCCCCGCCGCCCCGCTACCAGTCGCTGTCCCGCCACAGTCCCCCTCCCCGCCGGCTCCACAGCCCCCCGCCGCGCCTCTATCGGTGAACCCCAGGAGGAGGGATCCAGAGTCAGAGGTCACTACCCCCCCACCCCACCCCACCGTGTGCGAGTGTGTGAGCGTGCGCGTTATGATTTTTAAAAATTTCTTGTGGCTCCAAGTTATATTATCCCTCATAGTTTCAGTCAATTATGTACATTCCATTATCAGGACTGTTCTCAAAGGTTTTATTAGTTTTTTTTCTTCTTTATTTTAATATATTGGGTTGTTCAGGAAAGACGCCAGTGATGGAGGATAGGATACACAGGATCTTCCTTTACTCTCCAAATTTCGGCTGTTGACTTGAAATGACTGCGGGAGTGACTCGGGTACATTTTGACTGTTGTTCTGTCATACTGTGTGGAAATGCTCATGGCAAAACTGCTGCAACAGAACTTGGTCGAGCCTTGAACCCCAATCCACTTGGATCCTGTGTTACAATCCTGGCTGCTGTAGAACCCCAGCTTTCCTGTGGACGCACGCCCTCGAGACTGCTCCTTTTTGGACAGGCCTGTTTTCTGGATGGTCAACGTGCCAACCTCCGTTTCTAGACGATGGAGGTCCTTTTTTTTTTTTTTTTTTTTGGTCCCCACCATTTGTTTTAAATGAGGCAAAATGTTTTAATTCATTTCTCCAAACTTCGTTTGTATCTTGTAATGCCAGTGTACAAATGCAGTATTTGACTTTTTTTCAATTAAAAGATGGAATCATAGCTTTTCTTTATTTCTGAACATACTGTTAGACCTCTTATTTTCAAATGCCAACATACATTCAATCCCAGAGTTCCAAGAGAGATACGCGCGGTCATGCAATACTTGCACAGACTCCCAGCAGTATTTCAGTTAAACAACAAACTCATCACAATTGAAATAAAAATAGCGCAGTCGCGGGTGGGACCCCTCAGCCTTGCGCTTTATTGGCAGCCATATTTATTATCGGAGCGGGACACAAATCGATAGGGAGCTTCCTGTAACCACCGCCAACATACCATAAGAAAAGAGAACATTTGGCCGAGGTGTTTTTCAGTTATCGTCCGGAAAGGAAAATGAAGATGGCTGCCTTGGCGGCCATATTGATTATTGGAGCGGGACACAAATCGGTAAGGAACTTCCTGTAACCGCCCCCAACATACCATGAAAAAATGAGAACATTTGGCCGAGGCCTTTTTCAGTTATCGTCCGGAAACTAAAATGAAAATGGCTGCTGTGGCGGCCATATTATTGGAGCGGAACACAAATCGATAGGGAGCTTCCTCTAAACACCCCCAACATACCACCAAAAAAAGGAGAACATTTGGCCAAGGTGTTTTTCAGTTATCGTCCGGAAACGAAAATCAAGATGGCTGCCTTGGCGGCCATATTGACTATCAGAGTGGGACACAAATCAATAGGGAGCTTCCTCTAACCACCCCCAACATACCACCAAAAAATGAGAACATTTGGCCAAGGCGTTTTTCAGTTATTGTCCGGAAACAAAAATGAAGGTGGCTGCTGTGGCAGCCATATTGATTATCGGAGTGGGACACAAATTGATAGGGAGCTTCCTCTAACCACCCCCAACATACCAACAAAAAATGAGAACATTTGGCTGAGGCATTTTTCAGTTATCGTCCGGAAACGAAAATCAAGATGGCTGCCGTGGCGGCCATACTGACTATCAGAGCGGGACACAAATCGATAGGGAGCTTCCTCTAACCACCCCCAATATGCCAGAAAAAAATGAGAACATTTGGCCAAGGCATTTTTCAGCTATCGTCCGGAAAGGAAAAGTTTACAGACAGACGGACACCGCTCACACGACAATACCACTCCACGACTTCCCTCGGCTGAGGGGCAAAAAATGTTAATGTACACATACATGGGCATGGGTCAGCATTGCAACACTAAACTTGGCGGCTTTGATGACCCGGGCAGTGCCTTTTGGTAGCAGGCGGAGGTATTTAATCCTGGAAAGATGACAGGCCTTGGTGCTTGAACTCAGCAATTTCCACCTCTGGTAAGTGCTTTCTGCATCTTACTGGCACAGTTGACATGCACATCTTTTACTGTGCGTGATTCCCCATAAATGGCTTCAAATACCCACTGAAGATTTAAGTCCCATGGACCAGCTAGCCATGATAGTCCTTCAGAATTCTTGTTACAGGTGAACTAAAGTATTGGCTCCCTAACCA
Source organism: Gymnothorax javanicus (assembly GCA_029692085.1). NCBI lineage: Eukaryota > Metazoa > Chordata > Actinopteri > Anguilliformes > Muraenidae > Gymnothorax > Gymnothorax javanicus. Next base: position 80,335,346 of record CM056194.1, on the reverse strand, counting down.
CTCATTAGGCAAGTTCTCTTCTAAGTGTTTAAGCATAAAAAGCTACCAATTTAGCCAAAAAAAAATCCCAATAAGCAAACCGATAACAACTTGCTAATGTTACAGTAACATGTTCGGGCATGAAACAAGTGCATGCTAGAGCAAGACAAGCAACCGGCGACTGTAGTAAAAATCAGTCTCGTCATTACTCCACAAGTACTATTCAATGCCTCTCTGACAGTATTTTCCGGTTGCCTCTCGGTAGCTTCGTAAGCAGATAATGTGGGAAAACTTTCTGGTGACTGTTAGCGATTCTGCTGGCCAGCATGCTTACTGTGTTTCACTTGAAAAGTTCTCTCATCCTGTTGGCTCAATCTTTCTCAGTTCGCTAGCTGGGATACCTGTAACTCCCCCTGAGCTACATCAGCTTCAAACCAAATTCATCAAGCCTGGTCTTGTTCACCGTTTCTTTGGTCCGTTCTTTGGTGGATTTTGTTGACTGCATGGAGGCTCTCTCGTTTCTCCGGGAGAGGGATGTTACCTGTGAAAAAAGGTGGATTTATTACATCATGAGGAATTTCAAACATTTCCTACACTGATCCCTCAGACTCATTTATAAATACAGATGGGAATGAAATTAATGGAAGGATCGACACAAACATTCCTAGTAAGACGGGGGTCAGACCGCTGGTCCGTAAAAGGGGCGAGGGGCTGCAGGTTCTCATTCCAACCGAGCAGAAGCACACCTGATACAACTAATAAACAGTGTGGCTGAGATCAGTTAATTAAATTAGTTCTATCGTGTGCTTCTGCTTGGTTAGATTGAAAACCTGCAGCCCCTCTTCCCTTTTACGGACCAGGTTGACACCCCTGTAGTTAGATGTTGGGCCTCCACAAGCTGCCAGATTAGCTGCAAAACACCTTGGCAAGGAGTCTACACAAGTGTAAAACTTCACTGGAGGAATGGAGTTCCTTTATTTCGAGAGATATTCCCTCATTTGGTGTTTTGATGATGGCGACAGAGAGCACTAACACATTTTTCCAAAATTACGTGTTCAGTTGGCTTGAGATATGGTGACTGATGATGGTGACATATGCTTAGGATCGTGTTCATCCGTAAAAACCATTCAATGACCTCTTGTGCACTGTTGGGCTTGGGCCATTGTTATCCTGGAAGAGACCACTCCCATCATGGAGGGAATGGTTCATCATAGGATGCATTGGTGATTGTACAGAATAACTCTGCATTACTTTGCAATGACCTCTCTACCTCTCAGGGGAGAAGTGGATCCAAACAGGAAAATGAACAGAGGCACCTGCATTATGTTTGTTTGCATAGTTTGTATGTTTTTTTTTTCCTTTGTCACCAGTCTGAATGTTTCAGTATGTTTAAAGTGAAACTAATAGTTAGCTTATGTTAAATATGGGTGCCCTTTATTTCAGTATAAAGGGAAAACCATGACATTTGGTTTGAATTTGCATTTGGTGCTGGTTTTGCAGGTACCAAATCTGCACCATAAATGCTTAAAGAACAACATCAGATCCTGGCATCTTTCAAAAGTATGCTATATGAAAGAGACCTCCAGTAAATGCCAAATCGGGCATCGTCTAATCTCGATCCTGGGGGGCCGAAAGATGGTGGTTTTCGACCCACCCTTTACTAAGGTGGGCGCAGGAGTGAAGACTGACTGATCAGTCGTGGTGTTTGTCCAGGTATCAGCCTGGGAAACTAAGAAATCCAGGGCTGGATTCAGATTCACGGGCCCGGAATGATAATTTATTTTTCCTGGCTTAACGTATTTAGCTTCGCCCCCCCGCCATACTGCCAAATGGTTTACATCCATCTATTGACCTGGTGGTGCGATGAAGTACTCCTCCACAGTGTTTTTGGCGAGCTGGAGCAGTTGTTCAGCACAGTCTCCCTCTTGCACCTGGTCCTCCCGCAGGTACAGTTCTCTACAAGCAATACAAACAGCAGCTGACATAAGTGCTACTCATGTACACATGCAAAGCAAAAAGATCAAACACTAGGTTTATTTAAGTTGTAATGATAAGCGGACCTAAACTTTGGTTAGAATTTGTGCCATTTTGATAGAAATTCACATGAGGCCTTAAATCTTTTCCCAGTGCAAGAGTTGAGTACCAGTAATGAAATCCCCTGAATATGAAACATTTCACCTTAATTGAGAAAATACAATGTCCTGGCATTGTTGGATATGTTTCAAAACTTACTTAAAATGTATGAAAAACCACTGGAAAAATGGAATTTTCAGTTGCAAGAGTCTGACATTCATTTCCGATTCTAAGAGAAGGAAAATTCTTACTTTTCATTTTAGAACAAAATGCAGGGCAAATCCAGTCTCTCGCCCATATTTTAGCTTTTGAATGAGTTGACCCACTTTTCGGGTACATGTGCACTTGGGATCGACCTTTCAAGGTCACTTCCGGTCAAAGGTCATGATGTCATTTTACTCGCCATATGAGATCCCACGTGATTAATAGTAACTAAGTGGCTATGTACAGTAGTTTTTGATATACAGCCTTCAGAAATTTCAACTCCGGTTTGACCTTTCAAGTTTTAAATTTAAATCTCCATGTATGATTTCCTATATGTGTTAAATAGTAACCAAGCGGCTATCAACAAGTTTTTGAGATGTTGTGTAAATAAAGCGATTCAGATGTCCAAAGCCTTGAACCCTGGAACTTTGACCCCTACTGATCTTTGAAAATCTGTCGCTTTCACTGTAGCAATGGACACAGCTATAAACGTTGAAAAAGGAAACTTCTGGTGTTGGTTTGATGTAAATTGTACCGTTTTTGACACAGTAATGGAGAAAAACACAATTTTGACCTTTTCAGTGACCTTTGACCTTGACCAAATTCATTCCAAAATTTAGTGGGATCTATTCATGGCCCAATTTTTGGTCAAATGTGGTATACATTGCGGCTGTGGTTTTCATGTAATGCTAATGAACAACAAATAAGTGCACAAACCGAGGCGACAGCAGTACCCTCACCCACCCTTCAGGTAGGGATGGGGTAATTGTTGAATTTATATTGATAAAATGTAATGTGGCATGAAGTATTTGCCCCCGTCCTCAATTCCTCCATTATTATGCCTCTGTCCATTCAGTGGGCGGGAGGAATGCTAGTTTCTGGTTGTCCTTCTGTGCTTGAGTCAGTCACTCTGCCCGTCACAAATATCTTGTCCTCACTGTATCTACAGAAAGAGAGGACGGATTTTGACCTAATCAGATAAGGTAACTCTCCCCAGAGGATAGCTTAACTGTTTTGGTTTTGGAAGTCGTCAGGTCAAATGTCAAAGTCACATAAGGTCAGTTGTGTATGGGGTCCAGAGATAAACTATTAGAGTGTATGAAGCTATGGGTGGTGGGGGCACATGGCGATCAACTTGACTTGCACTTTGTTGCATTATATCACTGAACAATTCCAGCTGTTTAGGGAAACTCTGTCCAATATCAACACAGAAATTACAAAAAAGAAAGAGAAAAAAAAAAGAATTTAATGTTTACACAGCCGCCCTTTGTCCAACATTGCATTTTATCTCAAGATCTTCAACCATTCAGTGTGAGAAATATGCTGGAGGAAATTAGAAGGGGACAAGCGCTAAGCTTGCTCAGAGGCATGTTTGTGTGAACTCTCACCTGTCCTCAAGAACTGAATCCATTGGTTCAACACCCTCGGTGTTGACTACATGGAGCTGGTCAGCGAAGCGGATGGATTTCTCCAAGCGGTCGACCGCCTCCTGGCTTCCGAAGTCCACCAAGGCTAGTCGTTCGAGCTTGTCCACCAAGTCGATGGGCACCCGAGTGGGCTAGGGGATGAAACATTTTAATGAAAAAAAGAGGAGTCCTATGCAAGTGGGATATTTTGCACCCTCAAGTTCATTTTTGCAACTGAAACACTGTCACGGTTTTAGTCAAGCAGGTTTGCCACAGAAAAAGAGTGGGGCGCAAATATCTAGTGTTCTAATATTTTCCTTTACAGTAACCTCTTCGTCTTGCGACGAGATTTGTTTCACCTCACATCACAGTTGTAAGTAATAACTTCATTTAATGCTCAGATGTTCTACAATGACACTTGACTAACATCAAAGCACTAACTGGGAAAAAATGTAGCTAAACCTCCCCCACCATCAGCTTGAGCAATCTTTAATGCATCCAAGCCATAACTTTCAACAGCACCAAGAAGGACTCGTCTGCTTGAGCAAAACTGAGAACAGCATGGCATATAGGGGATACATTGTGTTGTTGTCATTCTGTAGACTGAAAAAAAAAACCTAACTGGAGGTAGTTGGTCTTCTGATACAGGTTCCCATGTTGGTGACTGTGGAACCTGAAAGGTAAACGACATGCAAGAACAAGTCAACTGGAGGCCGACGCATCAACCATTGCCCGAAGGCTGCGCTCTTGCAAAAGGTTACATAGGTTAAACCACAGGAACTGAGACATAACTTACACAAGTCCTTTCGTTTTTAAATGACAATTCAGTCTCGAATTGCAGGCTACATTGTTTAATCCTGCTAATGGTCACCACTTTACAAACATAACGTTACAGAGGCTGTGATACAACCTATGAAGAACCACATACATCAAGTAGCTTATTGCATTGAATCTACCATAGTTAGCAAGCTAGCCAAGTCGGTCATGATGTATCGCAGTTAAGTAATGACGAAGAACATTGCTAAGTAGGTAACTCGCCAGCAAACAAGTAGTAAAATACACGGAGACCATTGCTAACGCATAGCACCTAACGACAGATGTTCGTTGGCAAGCTTGCTAGCCAGACCGCAGATAGAAGTTCAGAACGGCTAGCTAGCCAACGGAGCTGCGGTTCATTTCAAATTACGTTAGTCACGCTGACTGTCTCATCGTAAGCCACATACCTTTGAATTGTAGGCTTTTTGCTCTACGTACAGTGGCGTGCCCAGTGTCCAGCGGTGTCCGATAACAGTTTGAGCGGAATTCGGGACACACACCTTGGGACTCCTCAGTAACCTCCAACACTGGCGCCCCAACATCATGGATCACACATCTTATTCTGTATGTTTCCGGAAGTATGGAAGAAGAGCTTCAGGCTTCAATGCGTGTTACTGCCCTCAATTGGCCAAAGTAAGCACAGTTCGCCGCAGATGCGGGAGCACTATCTTCCATTTGTCTCATTGAAAACGTATGGACAAATTAGAAATTCCGATAATCAATAATCGTTAGAATACCGTTTTCCTAGCAGCAGCGCAATTCTTTCGGATTTATACTCTGAGCATACTGAACTGTCCCTTTGCTGTTCAAGTGATCCAAAGCCAGCCCAGGGGTTCCCAAAGTCGGGCCTAGATTCCCCCCTAAGTATATTGGTTTTCGTGCTTTAAAAAAAAAAAAAAAAAAAAAAAATCGCTATCAAATTATTTTGACATGCTATTAATTTCTGTAAACATAGCGCTTTTCATGTATGACTATTAAGCTCTATCACATTATTTCAGAAATAGGCCTAGTTACACATGACCTGTACAATAATATGTTTGTGGACATGTAGTGCTTATTGGGCTACAATACATACATACATAACTGGAGGGAGATTATCCTTAATTAATCCAATTAAAGATTGAGCTGAATCAATTGGAAAGCAATTGGTGAAATTTCAAGCCACCTGCCCACCAATCCTAATCATCTGGTGGATGATACAAAATTAACTGTAAGACAAAGTAACGGATGCACTGCAATGCAGTTTGTGTTCTGGCACCTTTATATCAGAACCAGCACTAACTTTTTCAGCAATTCGAGCTTAAGCTCTTCTGTTGGATCGGACCATACTAGCCAGCCTACGCTCCCCACTGCATCAGTGAAACTTAGCTGCCGATGACCCTGCCACCAGTTCATTGGTTTTCCTTCTTTGAACCATTTTTGGTAGAGGAGCATGCAGTGATGATTATACACTTAAAAAAATTAAGATAAATCAGAAACAACGTACTATTCAGGCATTTATTTCATGTAATATTGGATCTTATAGATGAAAATAAGTTAAAAGATAACATTGTATCATAAAGACAAAAATAACAATGTCTTTTTCAGAGGAAAAAGTCCAAATCAAGTGTGGCCACCCTTTGCTTCCATTACAGCATTTAAGGGGACTTATAGCTAAGCAAAATGCCAATTTTGGTTCAGTATTTTAGTTTTGAGGGAAGAACATGAAGTGGTCCTTCAAATAGTCCATAATATGGAGTTGTGTTGCGAAGGAAACATTCGTCACAAACACTGTCTTCAAGGCTGGAACAGCTATGAGTGTGGTGACTTTCAATGATGGCCAACAAGGAATTGCCTCCATTCTTATGAAACTTGGCATGAAGGCAGGGCATACTCAATGAAAGGCTATCACGAGATGGACAGAAAACGTGTGAAACAGAGTGAAAAATGTGCACTAGAACTTGAAAAAAAACGAATAGATGCTCGACAAGCACGTAAAACTAGGGAAGAAAACAGATTGAAGAAGAGGGAGTTACTTATGAGGCTGGTGCCTTTAAAGGAGGTAAAAAAAAAAAATCCTAAAAACCAATAAAAACAAAATATTAAATGTATTCCTCCTAAGAACATTACTGTTAAACTTCGATCACATTATTACTGCCGAACTAAAATCACTTTTTTCTAAAAATGCAGATTTTCAACAAGAATATACAGATTTCTCAGCAACTGTACATCCAATTAACTTCATATTTGGCAGTTTTCTTCATTTTGTGATGATCTATGTCTGTACAGAGCTCTTTTTGCAATATGTATCTCTGAATACGAGTAAATCAAAATATGCATATTTAATTAGTGGTTTCCTGTTGAAATGGATTTAGGGGGGTAAAAATCAATACTAGAACATAGAAACCTGGAAAAAAAAGCTCTGTAGTGACATTAGGAATGTTTTTTCCTTCACATTACAGCTGAAATTATAACCAAACACTGTTTAGTTATCTCAATAACTGTTTCTCTAAGTATCTATATATTCATTAAAACAGCCGTTGCCATGTTAACCACTGATGTGATGCTACAGAAACTCAGTGTTTTAAGTTGCAATTTCTAACAGAATAATTTTGATAATAATTCTTAGTTTAAAAAGTGAATATCTTGGAAAAATATTTGCTAAACTGTAAGTCCCCTTAATCTTTCAGGCATAGTTTTCACGTTTTTTATTTCCTCGCACAAAACCATTCCATATAGTTTGAATTTCATTCGTAAGGGATTTTTACAATGTTACAACAGATTTGTTTATCTGGAACTAAGGTCTGGCCAAGTCATAACTTCTATGTCACCAGATGATTCTTTCCAACTGAGATAATTCTTGCACAGCTTAGAAGTGTGTTTAGTGTCATTATCTTGTTGAAAATCCCTGAACAATCAATCTCTTTCTGAATGGCAATGCATGCCTCACAATGATACAATGTTCCATGGTCGATTTTTATGAGATCATCGGCTCCTTTCGAGCAGACTGATCGCCAAACCATAATATTACCACTTCCATGTTTTACTGAAGGGGTTTAACAGTCATTTTTAAAACGTTCTCCAACTCTACGGTGCACATAAGTTCTGTGTTTGGATGAGAAAATTTTGAATTGGATTAATCAGTCCAAAAGACTTGTTCCCAGTCTGTTGGTTTCCAATCCTTGAATTTCCTGGCAAACTGAAGTCTTTTTTGATCTTGCCAGCACTTGGCAGCAACACGACCAATCAGACCATTTTCACACAGGCGCCTAGAAATAGTCGATCTTGATACTGTCATCTCTACACTTCTGTAACTATTCTTATCATCATGGAGTTGTTGCGCTGTCAAGCACCTGTTATTTACTAGTCATACACAGATAACAAACATCAGAGGCACTTAACTTCCATTTTCAACCTCTATTGCCACTAGTTTTCAGCAAACCTTTCTCTCTGAAATGCTTTGGGGTGTTTCTTACAGTGCCGGGGCAGCATTTAGTGTCTTAAGAAATTTTTCTACTTGACCAACCAATATCGTGCACGGCCACAATGTGGTCATGAACAATCTCAGAGAGCACCTTCCGTCATGCCATCGTTTTTAACACTACGACACGGCTCAAAGCTCATGTCACCTTATATACAGGAACAACTGTCCATTATAGGTATTTTTTCAGAATGATATTGCTTCAAAGCAGTTTAAACAAATTTTTTTAGCATCGATAGTCATGGAATGAGCCGTCAAACATGCATTTCGTCTATGCAAGAGTCTAAAAGAAATAAAATTTGCGACACCTTCAACTGTTATAAAAAACTAATCTTTTCAGTGTTTCGGTTTATTACCCATATTTTTACCTCAATATACTTGTTGGAATTTTTTTTTCCTCATTGCCTACAATAGTATTTTTCAATACATTTTCACCAAAGACTTATAGAGAAGCAATATATTAGGACCCCTTTTAGACAAAAGTGGTGGTGAATAATCATCACTGCAGATTACTGTAGGTACTGACCAGCGGAGGCCGGGTACACCCCACAAGAGCTGCAGCTGTGGAGATGCTCTGACCCGCTCTTCAAGCCATCACAATTTGGCCCCCATCAAAGTCACATGCCCATTTTTCCTGCTTACATCACATCAACTTTGAGGACAAAATTTTCACTTGCTGCCAAACATATCCCATCCACTGACAGGTGCCAATGTAATGAGATGATCAATGTTATTTGCTTCACCTGTCAGTGGTCATAATGTTATGACTGATTGGTGTATATATTTATATAAATTATTTTTTCTCTTTGTGGCATTGTAAAGCTATCTCTGGCAAACCGAATGTTGATTGAGTAGATAATCCTTCTAAATATCAAATGCACCTGCTCAATAAACAGCTTGTTAAAACTATTGGATGCAGTTGCGGTAAAAGTTGGAACAAAAAAAAAAAAACAGAATCCATGGGGGTTCCTCCACACCAGGTTTGGGAATCACAAACTTATATCCATTCAGGATGTTTTCTGAAATATGTGCTATTTCAAACCTCAGACCCTGTACAACATCGGAATTTTTGAAAATGTAGCATTTCCTATGAGTTTCAGCCTTTCTTCCACACGGAAACGGTGTTTTTGGTCACTGAAAATGCACCTTTTGGAAAAGGCCTTCCAGCATGAAGATTTCCAAAAACTCAGTTTTCATTGCTTACATGTGGATTAGGTGAAAATCGGGCTGAAATTGGGTAGTCTGATCTCGACATTAGATTGTGGCATCGATCACCGCCACACGGTGCTGCTTTAGCTGAATTTCACAGTCTCTTCTTCCTGTGTTTTCATAATTAAAATTTATTTTCCCCTCGACAAATATTCAAAAATAAATGCTTTATTATGCTGGAGAGGAAACCTTCAGGGTAGGCTATTAGATCTCAAGGAAAAGGGCTGGGTAGCCCTGATATGGAGCATGCAGACAGGATTACAAACACACATGCACACACACCCACACAAAGAGTCAGTAAAAAATGAAGATCTTTTGCTTGACCAATGCTTGAAATGAGGAAAATGAGAGTAGTGGCCTGTATCCACAAGCAGCATTTTCTTGAACTGGAACTTAAGCTGGAAGTGCAACACTGTAAAAAAAATTCCGTTGTTTTTACGGAAAAAAACTGGCAGCTGTGGTTACCAGAATAATTCTGTAAAAAATACAGGACAAATGTAAACAACTTTACAGAGCAACTTGTAAATTTTACTGTTATTCAATGTATAATAAACCATAAGTGAGCGTTAATTGTAAATTGAATACCAGTAAAATTAACACTCACTTATCGTTTATTGTACATTGAATACCAGTAAAATTATCGATAACCGAGTGTTAATTTTACTGGTATTCAATGTACAATAAGCGATAACTGAGTGTTAATTTTACTGGTATTCAATGTACAATAAGCGATAACTGAGTGCTAATTTTACTGGTATTAATGTACAATAAACGATAACTGAGTGTTAATTTCACTGGTATTCAATGTACAATAAACGATAACTGTTAATTTTACGGTATTCAATGTACAATAAGCGATAACTGAGTGTTAATTTTACTGGTTTTCAATGTACAATAAGCGATAACTGAGTGTTAATTTCACTGGTATTCAATGTACAATAAGCGATAACTGAGTGTTAATTTCACTGGTATTCAATGAACAATAAACAAAAACTGAATGTTAATTTTACTGGTATTCAATGTACAATAAGCAAAATCTGCGTGTAAATTTTGCAGAAATAATTAGTATAAAAGCAGTGATGTCCAGTTAAATAAGCAGTAAAGGACTGTATAATCTACAATTTTAAAATGTATTTTTTTGTGAATTACTACAGTTTAAGGATGTAAAATTTACAAGATGTTATGTAAAGTTGTTTACATATGTAGTGTATTTTTTACAGAATTATTCTGGTAACCACAGCTGCCAGTTTTTTTTCTGTAAAAACAACAGACCACATATTTTTTACAGTGTTACAGGATTAATGACAAGCTTTTACAGTCAAACACCCAAATAAAAAACTTAATGTTCTGTAAAATATTCATTACAATAAAGGCACAAATTCCTGTTATATGACTCATATAAATCAAAAAGCGATGTATACCTCAAGAACTGCACTGACAGCTTAACAAAAAAAAAAAAACAAATAAATTGCCTCTTCAGGAGTTTATTAACTCATTTGTATTATGTATTCATCAAAACAGTGAAAAAAGTCATGTCATTAACATATATACATGTACTTTACAAACTGTAGAATAGAAAAAGTCTTTGAGGCTGCAAATATCCAACTCGTCTGAAAACTTAATCAGAAAAATTCTCATGGAAATAACATGTTTCAGTTAGTTGTGCATAAGGCTTACATTAACTTAGCCAACATAAACAAACTCTTCTGCTGCTGTGGTGAAGTCAGTTGAATGTGTAAAGCTGTTGCTGTGGAAAGATTAACCACTCAAATGATTTGCTGAGTACTCATTCAATTTCTATACTCTGTATGTGTGGCTGCGTCTCTGTTGAGGTGTTGTAGTCAGATTGTGACGGTGCGTTCAGGAACCACAAGCGAGTGAGGGAAATCCAAAAATCGTATGCCTTTATTGACTGCCGGGTCACGACCAGTAGACATAAGAATTGCCAAGCCACAAAACGAAATCTAAAAACAAAGTCGACTAGACAGGCCGGGGTCTGAACCAGAAAAGCAGAGGTGCGACGGTACATAGATAGTAGGCAAAAAATCGTAGTCGAAATCCAAAGCAGTGAGTCATACACAGGGCATTCAAACACAGTAGACGTGGTCGTACAGAAATGGGTCAAAAAATCCAGAAAGACAAAACAAGGAAAGAAGGGCTGTGGCAAAAAATCAAGGTCGGACGAAACAGTCGAGGAGAAACAATAATCAATGGCATACACGAGACTCTGCACAAAGGAATATTGATCAACGTTCTGACAGAACAGCAGTGAAGACTCTAAATAGACAGAAGGGAAGTCACATGCTATGCGGGGAACAGGTGAATTGGATGAGAACTAATTACAAAGGAAGATACACATGGGGAAGTCCTAAACCACAACAATTGGCGAAAGCCAAGACACGGATGGGAATCACGCAGACATCCTATGGCAATTAAACAGCTCCGGTCAAGGAGTTCTAAGTGCACAGAGCATGAGTGCAGGAAAGCAATTACGCACGTGTGAGAGATCTCGCAGAAACGCAGGGAGAGGCAGGGAAAGCCAAGCAAGGGCCGGAGACTAGAACAGGGCGATTGCTGAGATTGAATTAGTAACAATTAGTAGAGGTGCAGCTTTACAAGTTAACCAAAGTGCTGGTTAGTGAGTTAGTAATATATACATGGATTAGTTGGGTTAGTAGACTATGATACAAAATATAAATGTTAGTCTTGTTAGTAATCTAGAACAGCAAGGCGAAGGAAAGTAAACGAGAATTGAAGTAATAATATCAAACACCAGAAACCATTGAAATCACAAAAAGCAGGTAAGCACACAGACTGGGGAGACGGACTGAACCAACTAGATCACAAGACAGGGGAGACAAATGCAATGAAACTTAAAATGGCATGAACTGAAAATCGGAGAATACGAAAACCAAAAAGAATAAAGAAAAGACATGACCAAGAACATAAAGTATGAATCATAAACACAGAACCATGACACAGATATTGGTAGAAAAAGCTTCAAGATATGCTCTAATCACCTCTCATCTGAAAAACTATTGCTGACTTCTAGGACTGCACGATAAATGTATTGGGATGCACCGATACCACTTTTTTAAAAACCGATATGAGTACGAGTACTTTATCTTGTGTACTTGCTGATACAGAGTACCGACACCGATATTTTTGAAATGTCTTTCAGGAACATACAATGCCAATTCTTGGAGTGCATGTTTTAATTTTCTTTTTATAGCACGCTTAAAGAGGCCAATATTAAATGATTCACACATGGCTATTTCCAAAAAAAGAGGAGGCCTAACTGCTTTCTGGATTTAGGCCTGACAAAAAGCCTTTAAACTAGCACTGCCATCAAACATTACTGAAGCTTGACAAATGAAATTAAACTCGCTGCATAGGCGTGAAAACACACCCAACTTCATAAAAAGTCAGTAGAACTATTTATTGGTGCAGATGGTTTCCACACACATTCATAGGCATTCTGAATCCAACTAAAGTCAATAATAGCTTTCATGCAAACAAGTCATTACTTAAAGTGTGTGATATCGCCATATTTAAATTACACAAATGACAAATGAAAGAGTTAACTTAACCACAACTAAAATTTTGATGGTAACCATAGGTTACTAATATATTTGTAGTAAAATAAGAAGATTCACAATTCAAAATCCCTGTGTGTGTGGTGTGTGTGCGTGTGCGCTGTGCGCGTGTGAGTGTGTGTGCGCGAGCGAGCGTGCGCGTCTTCTTCGCCTTAAAAGCTGCTGTCCCACCGGATGCGAAATGAATTTTTTGCAGGACAGATTACATTCAAAGTCAATGCAAAGATGCGAATACACACGATCGCATGCATTGGCGTCTTTGCATTGACTTTGAATGTAATCTGTCGTGTGAAAAATTAGTTTCGCGTCCGACGGAAAAGCAGCTTGACTCGGGTAATCAGAGGGACTAAAAGAGCGTCAGAGAAGGGGAGTGTTGATTTAACACTGACCATTTGCTGTGTGCTTTTCCACTGAACGCAAAGCGCATTTTTCGGGCGACAGATTACGTTCAAAGTCAATGCAAAGACACGAATACACGCTAAACGCATCTGTGCATTAAATTTTACAGTATCTGTCGAGCGAAAAATTTGTTTCACGTTCGGTGGAAAAGCAGTTTGTAGTGAGTGAGTGAATGGACGAGGGTGCATTTCGAACACAGCTGTTGTCTTTTTCTGAACCCAAATGCCGGGAATAAAAGTTAATTGTTCCGTGTTCGGCTTCTCAAACAGCACACTGCTCAAACAACAGTGGGAAAATTTAAATTTAGAAAAACTGAAGCTCAGCAAATCGCTCACCGCATTCACACACTTAGCCGCACCCACTAACACACTTCGCCCGAAAGTCACACCCTCTTTCAACAGTTCTCTTATATTTTTTCTAACTCGCTGTCTCCCCCTAGACATAGAAGACAGATATTGCAACATAATGTAGCCTATGCGACCGTGTTTTGGCGTATTCCACTCTCTTACGTAATGCGAAACTCAGCCGCGAGGGGCAGCAGTACAAATATAGGCGTCTATTCTACCGGAAATACAGAAGAAAAGTCTACTTCTTCTTCTTCTGTAATTTTTTCTGTGTCTTCTCCCATCAATATACTCCATGATATTTAAGTCCTTCATTAGCTGAAGGCAGACTGCAGTCTCCTGGCTCTTGCTGCTTTTTCGCCATGCTATTCGCCATGTTTGCCAAAATGTTTGACTGTAAACAGTACTGTAAACATACACTTGCAAATTCTTGGTAAATAAATTTTCAATTTTCATGGAAAAAAATTGACAAAATTTTGGAGTCATGGTAGATGATGTGTGGTAAATTTCAGAATTTTAACTCAAACTCAATTTTTGGCAGCATTTTGAATTTTCCTCTCATGTGAACAATTGGAGTCAATGCAAGAATGGCATTTTTAAACATCAGTTTTTCACTTATGGAGCAAATCAATCATTGTTAAAAACAAATGGCCAACATCTACTTGCTGTCTAGATGCAATATGTGTATTTTCAGATTTTTGTCTTAATAACTGAATTTTTGACAGCTGTTTAAAATCTGCCTTTCCATGCATGGATGGCTGCTGTCCTGCACCTCAGTGATTAGCTCAGTCAGTTTGTGACGTTACATGTGAGATTTTAGCATTCCCATGTGCGAAAACTCACGAAAATTTGCACAAAGGTCCAGTCCCATGCCAGATTTCCTCAGCTGCAAACGCAAGCTAATAGTCCTGATGGTGGCGCTACAGCAAGCCACTAAATTTCAAAACTTCGAAAATTTATAATAAATCAACCATATGTGCTACAGCTTTGCAACTTTCATCAAAATGTAGCCCTAATACCGAAGAAACCTTTGTAAACTTTACACTCAAACATCAGTTTTTCACTTTGAAGCAAATCAATCATTGTTAAAAACAAATTACCAACATCTCCATGCTGTCTAGATTCAAGATGTGTATTTTCAGTTTTTTATCCTGATGACTGATTTTTTTTTTTTTTAACAGTGGTTTGAAATTGGCCTTTCCATGCATAGGTGGCTGCTATCATGTGACTGGCTTAGTCAGTTTGTGAAGCCTCACATGAATTGACAATTGCCAATCAGCTCAGTGAGAAAGAAAATGGTCTTCAGTCTCAGAGATTGTGAGTTCAAACCTCAACTGATGCAAAATGCAAATTAGAATGCCACCTTTCTTTTCATCTTCCTAAACTCCACTTGTTGCTCAGAATTGCCTAAAATTGCCTGGCCTCGACCATTGCTGCGCAGCAGCTGTAATTTTTTTTTCTTCTTTTGTTTTATTGTATTGTATTGACTTTTCTTTATGTCTTAGAAGCTGATTCAATGTATTCAATTATGGCCTTAAATTTCTTTGATATTGAATAATAACTTTAAAAAAAGTTTGAAATTCAAACACAGCTGTTTAATTTGCGGGAATAGCCCCAGAAGCAAGCCACGCCTGCATAGATCTGGTCAGGCTCATGCTCTCATTTCAAAACTTGGAATGTCAAGCCTCTTTTTTTCAATCTTTATCGAAATTGCAAAGTATACAAATTCACTGTGAAAAAGCAGACATTAGCAAAAAACATTAGAACACACAGATAGAGAAGAAGAACTACCGAGGTGGAACATAATTGGTGTCACTGCCATTGTAATATGGTTTCTTTTGGCATAACAAAATGCACCGGAAAGCCTACTGACAAAAGATGTTATTCTAACAGTGCTATGATGACATTTTAACTGTATTGCAATGAATTTTATATTACAGTTTATCTATATTTAAACAACAGTAATTTGTTAATTCTCCAAAAAAGTATGATTTTTTTAACATATTCCTACTGTCAAATTAACAGTTGGATAACTGTATTGCAATGTATTTTATATCACAGTTTATCTGTGATTAAACTGCAATAATTTGTAAATTCCCCCTGAAATATTATTCTTTTTAAACATATTTTTACTGTCAAATTGACAGTTATATTTGGTTCAGAGTTTTGCAGCATATTGATGTGAATGTTAACACTACTATGATGTAATTTTAACTGAATTGCAATGTTTTCTGTATTACAGTTTATCTATGTTTAACTACAGTGATTTGTAAATTCTCCAAAAAAATATGATTTATTTTAACATATTCTTACTGTCAAATTAACGGATATATTTGTTTCAGAGTTTTACAACATATCAATGTGATTGTTAACACTGCTATGATGTAATTTTAACTGTAATGTAATGTTTTTTATATTACAGTTTATCTATGTTTAAACTACAGTCATTTGTAAATTCTCCGAAAAAGTATGATTTCTTTAACATATTCCTACTGTCAAATTAACAGTTGAATTTGGTTCGGAGTTTTACAACATATTAATGTAAATTACACACAGCTTCATTGTTTTTGTATTTACAGTTTTTTTATGTCACGATTTTACAGTGATTCACTGTTAATTCCAAGGACATTTTTTACAGAGTGCCAATAACCTCATTTTCAGAGCGCTCCTCTCCACCGCTTATTGTTGCTAAGTTACAAGAACTGTCTTCTTGGAACTTGCACAATCCATTGTTGCAGAAGTAAAGTATCAGTTTAACGTTACATTACCTTAGAAAGGTTTGCTAATACGATTAAACGAGATAGCATATAGTAAGCAACTGAGCCAATGAATATTAATTTCCTTAAACCGTAACTAGAACCATATTCAATCTTATGGTTTGGACCATGTAGCTACGTTGCTAACATAGATCGCAACTATGCATTGGGAAACGCAACTATCGCAGTTAAAATATATGGGAACCTACGCGATAACAATGCACCTCGCTACAGCGGTTTGTCTGTAGTAGTAAACATTGTTTTAGTACTTACTAACTTGTCTGCAAACCAAGAGTTCCCTAAAAAGAGAATATTTCGCAAACCTAACTGTTGCTAATTGATTTGAAACACTATAGACCAGACCAGCACATCTGGGTACTTAGCAATGCGTAAAGGCCTTTTGGGGGATAGAAAACCTCAGATCCCATTGATCTTAATGTAATGTGACGGGTGTTTAGGTGTGAAATTTAACAGATTTGTTTAACGTGATTCCCTGTTTACATTGATTTCATGATTTATAGATATGTGTAGCGATTATTTTGCTACCTTGCCCGAACCTGAACGTTCGCAATACCTTAATACAGTGTTTCCCAAACCTCTCCTAGAGGCCCACCTGTCCTGCATGTTTTAGATTTCTCCCAGCTCCAGCACAAGAGATTCAAATGATCAGTTCGTTAATCACCCCCTAAAGCTGATTGATGACAACCTGATCATTTGAATTACCTGTGCTGGAGCAGGGAGAAATCTAAAATATGCAGGACAGGTGGGCCTCCAGGAGAGGTTTAACATAACATAACATAACATAACATAACATAACATAACATAACATAACATGAATGGCGAGAACAGGCCGTTCAGCCCAACTAGGCTCGCCAGTTTCTTTGTACCATCGTGAATATATCACTTCAGATACTCAATGCCTCAATGGTATCTAACTTTAAGTCAAGCCTGCTCTTGAAAACTCCCAAGGTCTCTGCCTCAACAATATGGTCAGGCAAGCTGTTCCACACCGAAATTACTCTTTGGGTGAAGAAATATTTCCGAATATCAGTGCTAAAGTTACCTTTAGTCAGCTTCCATTTGTGACCCCGAGTTCTGCTAACAACACTTGGTCGAAGGAATCCTACATAATTCACTTTGTTAATCCCTTTAACATATTTGAAGACCTCAATCAAATCACCCCTTAGTCTCCTTTTCCTGAGACTAAAGAGATTAAGGATCTTCAGCCTTTTCTCATAGCTTTCATCTTTAATACCCGGAATTAGCTTTCGCGGGCTCTTCTCTGAACTTTCTCTAAAGCCTCTATGTCTTTCTTTAAGTATGGTCCCCAGAACTGTACACAATACTCTAGATGTGGTCTGACGAATGTGTTGTACAAAAGAAGCATCACCTCCTTGGATTTGAACTCAATACTTTTGGCAATGTATCCCAGCATCCGATTGGCTTTTTTTTTTAACTGCTACGGCACAATGGCTAGAGCCTGCGAGGGTTTGGTCAACAATCACTCCCAGATCTTTCTCTTGTGAAGCACATTCCAGTTTAAAACCTCCCATGAAGTAATCCCGTCTAATGTTTTTATTACCTACATGAACTACTTTACATTTCGCTACATTAAATTTCATTTGCCACATTTCTGCCCAATTCTGGATTCTATCCAAATCATCCTGAATCACTTTAGTGGACTCTAAACTATTTGCCAAGCCCCCCAATTTAGTATCATCTGCAAATTTCACTAATCTGCTCTCAATATTCCTATCAAGGTCATTAATGTAGATGAGGAACAGCAGGGGTCCCAACACCGATCCCTGGGGGACGCCACTCCCCACCATACCTAGCTCAGATGAGATACCACTGACCACCACTCTTTGTGTTCTGTCCTGCAACCAGTTATGAATCCACTTCAGAATACCACCTGTAACTCCAATGGAGCTCATTTTAAAAATTAGTCTCTTATGCGGTACTGTGTCAAATGCTTTCTGAAAATCCAAATATATGATGTCATAAGCCCTGCTCTGGTCATAGGTCTTGGTGGCCTCTTCAAAAAATTCCAGAAGGTTTGTCAGGCATGACCTTCCTTTACGGAAACCATGTTGGCTATCCCTCAAGATATTGTTACGTTCAAGAAATAAGTCCAGCTCATCTTTTATGATAGATTCCAATATTTTGCACGCAATGCAAGTTAAACTGACTGGCCTGTAATTACCTGGCTCAGTACGGTCCCCTTTTTTATATATTGGTATTATATTGCCCTGTTTCCAATCATTTGGTATTTTTCCAGTTTCTAAAGACCGTCTAAAGATGGCGGATAGCGGCTTAAAGATGATCTCACTAACTTCCCTGAGCACTCTAGGATATAAGCCATCAGGACCCGCTGCCTTATCTGCCTTTAGTTGATGCAACTTGTCTAATACTATGTTATCCCGAACCTCAATTTCCGCTAAATAATCTTGAGCATTGGACAAGCCCTCTGGCCGAAAGCAAAGACCCGCTCTAAGGTAAAATTCTCAACAAAGTAACCGTTTAAGGTGTCCGCAATATCCTTGTTATCATATAGCAGCGATCCATTTTTTTATTCTTTATGCACTTAACCTGCTCTTTGACTTTCCTTTTTCTGCTACAGTACTGAAAAAGGTTAGTTTTTGCCCCCTCTGCAATTTGTCTTTCATACAGTCTTCTAGCGTTCCTCAGCTCTTTTTTTTGACCACAGCCCGCATTTTACAGAATTCGGCCTAAGTAATCTCATTGTTATCCTCTATGTACATCTTATAAAGATTCCTCTTTTCCCTCAAACTCCTATGAATAGCTGCTGTCATCCACTGAGGATTCTGCTTTTTCAGCTTACTTTTGGACACCTTTGGAATGAATTTGCATTGTGAATCAAGTAAAACCCCCTTAAATCTTTCCCACATCTCATTTACAGACTCACAGTCCAGGAGTGTCTCCCATTTTATTCCACTTAGATATGAGCGCATCCTGTCAAAGTTTGCTCGCCTAAAATTGAAAATTTTTGTTTTTGGAGACACCTTTTTAACTTCCCATGAGACCTCAAAATTAATAGTAGAGTGATCACTTGTCCCAAGTGGCTCCAGTACCTCAACATTGCTCATTCTATCTGGGTCATTACAGAGCACCAAATCTAAAATTGCCTTCTCTCTTGTTGGTTTATTAACATACTGCACCAAAAAATTATCATTTATGACATCTAGAAATTCTTCCTCCCCCTCCCTGTCCTTTCACCATTTCCCAATCAATACCAGGATAATTTAAGTCTCCCATAATAATAGTCCCTCCTCCTCTACAAGCTTGCATAATCCTCTTAAAAAGCATTTCATTGACTGTACTGTCCAAAGCTGGTGGTCGATAGCATACACCTATTTTTAAACCAGTCTCGTGTTTGCCAGTTAGCCTGACCCAGATATCTTCACAGGGCAAGGAATGTTCAAGTTCAGGAATTTCCTGCACATTTATGTTTTCGTTCACATAGAGTGCTACACCCCCTCCTCGCCTATTACATCTATCCTTCCTAAAGAGCTTATAACCTTCTACATTATATTCATCTCCATCCTCTTCACTAAGCCATGTCTCTGTAATCCCAACTGTGTCATAGCCTTCACTAATCATAACGGCCTCAAGTTCTCGAAATTTATTTTTAATGCTTCTTGCATTTAGATAAAAACATTTCAGGTTATCACGAACGCTCTTCCCCTTCGATTTCCCATGTGCCTGCTGCTCAAAGCCCCTCACCACACTTTTTTGCTGTAAAAATATATCATCAATAGTGCATGCAACGCTGTCAGCTTCCATCAGGGCAGTCTGCATTTCCCTCTGTGTAACACTCTCTAACCTCCCTGCCCCCTAAGTCCCTAGTTTAAATAACTCTCTGCTACCCTCAACATACGCTGACCCAGTGCAAAGGTACCCCTCCGGTTCAGGTGTAGCCCATCCGGCTTGAACAGGTCACCCCTGTCCCAGAAGTAGTTCCAGTGCCCCATAAACCTCTACCCCTCTTTCCTACACCAGGTTCGTAGCCACATGTTAAACCTCCAGATAAAATTCTGCTTCCCTCTGCTTGCACGTGGTACTGGTAGAATCCCGGAGAACACTACCGTGGAGGATCTGCTCCTAAGCTTTTCAGCTAATTCAACAAATTTGCTTTGCAGAACCTCAAACCTACCCTTACCTATGTCATTAGTCCCAACATGGTCCATGACAACTGGATCCCTTCCGGTCTGGCCAGGAGCTTGTCCCCAAGACGCTCCAGGAGGTCTCCTACCTGGGCACCAGGCAGGCAACACACCGTCAGACGAGACTCCTTGTCGCATTTTAACAGACTAAACTGTCTATTCCTCTAAGTATTGAGTCCCCCACTATCAATAACTCTCTTTTCTGAGGGGTAGAGGCCAACAGGGTGCCCTGCTGCTCATCAGTCCCCTCACTCTCAGGGTCAGGGGCCAATTCGAGTTCCTGCAAGGGCCGGAATCGGTTGGACACCTCAACCACTGGAGGACCTGTCGCTGCACGGTGTGCACGCCCTTTCCTGCGCTTGACGCCCTACCGTCACCCAACTTTCTCTCCCTACCTGCTCTGGGGTCCCCACACCACCCTGCTTTGGCGTACAAACCATTTCTCTAAACGACATACTACTTAGTTCCTCTAGGAACTCTACTGATTATGAACTATATGTCGTGCCATTAACTGGCCCTGAAGAACAAGGATCTTGCTCTCCAGATGCTCAATTAGCTGGCACGGTGACAGACAAACCCACCCTGGAAATCTCTTTCCAAAAGTGCGATCATCCTGCAACCGTCACATAGTTTTGGCCACATTTTGAACCCCCTACCTAATGACCTCGCTCACCCTAGATAACAAAAGAAAATTACTAATGCCGAGACAGAAGCTCAGGAACCACAATTTATTAATTTATTAACCTGAGAAGCCCTAAGCAGCAGTCACAATAGAAACCGTGGGGAAACTATGAGAATGGATAACAAGCCGCTTTTAACAGGGGCTTAGTTTTAGTGAAGAGAAATGAAATACCAAATTGAAAAACTCTGTCGATAATAAGCACTCCTAATAAGCCAACTTAAATTTATCTAGACCTGGTACTATTAATATACTAACCTAAAAGTATCACAGGGCTTAGCTGAGAACCCAGATAAAAAAAGACTGGCTAAGTTACTACGCCCAGGAGAAACTGGAGGAGGCGGAGCACTCCGGTAAAGCTTTACGTTTAAATTCCAAGGTAACCGAATGGACGACTAAAGTGACTGCTGCCCTATTGACTAAATACTAAATCTCAGATCCCCAGCCAAAAAGCAAACAGTAACTATCTAGCTAGCTAGCCACAAATACAACCAAGGGTAACCGAAATAAGAGTTAAGCCTCGGTTCCCTTTAATTAAAACGGACCGAATAAACAAGTCGTTTACTTTGTGAGCGAACTCTACACGGTACCTCCCCCCAACAAGCTGTCGCTGAGCACTCAAACAAGCAGTTAAACTTTAATCAGCTGATCAAGGCACCGCAACCGAAGGAAAATACAAAGATAACGTAATTTGCAATGTGTTTAATCAGACGAGCCCTTCGATGAAAATAAAATGCGAAAAAGACAAAAACCTCAGTTCGCGTTAATATTCAAGCTTGGCAATGCGTTTATGCGGTAATGCAGTCAGGATAGAGAACGAAGGGGACTAAAAAACCCCGGTGAACGTCAATATTTATTGGCTAGAAGACTGTATGAAAGGCAAGCGACCAAGTATGAAACCAAGCCAGGTTATAGTTAGATATCCCGGTAATTTGATATATTCCTGGCGTTGAGAGCTTACAATAGTACGTTAGCTAAATCAGCTACAGAAAAAGCAGGCGACAGTGTACCTCAGTCCTTGAAAACAACTCTGATTTACTTTGTATATCACACAATTCACTAAGTTAGACAATTACTTGGCGTTTTTATTCTTTAAATTTAGCGTTTAAATTAATTTTACTTTACCTTACTTTGCTCCAGGGAGACTGAAACCCCCTCAAAAAAAATCCCAAAAAACCCCCGTCGCCTTTGTTTGACCAGATTAGCGACTTAATTTGGCTGTTTGCTCACCGAGTTGTTAAAGGGGGAAAAAGGGGGAAAAAAAGATGGAGGAAGATTCTCCCTGCCCCTAATGCGACAAAGGTTATACCTCGGGAGCAAATTGTCTAATCTCTAATACTGTTTGAGCCTTAACACACAAATTATTTTCAGATAACTCTGTTTAAACAAGAGTAAAACTTCAGATTCGCTCCCACACGTCTTCCTCTGTCTCAACTCAAGCAGAATCAACACCAACGAACAGCGCTACAGCACAGCCAAGAGGTCAGGTTTGGGAAGCACTGCCTTAATAAATTAAGATTGATCGGTCAACCCTCATGCCCCTTCAGCGTCAGTCCGTCCAAGTGGATCAATGACCCTACACAGTGGCCGGACATTGCTTATCCCGACAACTACATGTATTTGATCGAGTCACCAGGTACCATTCGGCCAAGTGTTGTCTGTAAATGACCAATGTGTTAATGGAAATATAGTAATTATTATCATTCAATCAATGGCTTTCAATTACTGAGGAACACTTACACTGTCTACAACTGGATAATAAAAATTGTGTCAATCAATTGGTAATTCACCTTTTGCTAAGCCCCGCCCCCCTTAGTTATTGTTGCTAAGTCCGACAAAACTTCAGTTTCAACATGGTGTTTTTGACAGCTCTTCCAGCTGAACTGCTGTCAAAACTGCTTTACAAAGCAGCAAATGCGGTTTCAGACAGGAGTAGACAGAAAGGATTACAGTATGTTCATACACGATGTAGGAAATCCGGACTTGGACCCATTGACTGATTTATACAGTCTATGTTTATACCATGGCGTTAACAATAATGTATCAGCTGACATTGGCTAGCGGGATGGCTGTAACATTTCTTATGTTTTCAAGCTGCTTAACTTAGCTAACGGGTTAGGTAGTTATGAGAGCGTAATTTTAGGCTGAAACGTTTGCTCGCTAATATTTGGGGAACTGTCAGGTCGTCACTCTCCACAATCAATAGTCAGTAGTGATTTATCGCGATGACTGTGCCCTCTGAGCGGTATTCCTTCATGGCCCAGGAATTTAGCCGATCTGAATAATGCACACCATATTCCTGTATTAATCGAATATGAGAATATTCTGATTGCGTACCTGTCATGTGAACGCGTGCAATAACCCGATTAAGGTCATTTTCCGATTCGAAATATTCCGAATAAGACCCCTGGCATATGCCTGTTTTAATCGGTATATTGGGTCATGTATACACCTTAATCGGAAAATGCCCCCGAACAGAATATTCAATTACGTCTACGCCTGTTCAATTCACAAGGAATTAACATTTTTGGAGGGAAGAGGAGATGACTATGTGCATTCAGATAATGAAAGGCATGAATATAATGGAATATATCGATGGGCTAAAGCACCGTAACAATGATATCTTTAAGGTGTGAGAAAAGTGGAGAGAGGCTGGTTTTGTGTGAACTGCCAACCAAGTTAAGCATCGCTGGTAAACTCTGAAGGCGGCATATTCCAAAGCGAAAAAAAAAAATACAGGCAGCGGCTATTTTTACGCACCCCCCCTCCAACCTCTCTGGGTAACGAGTGTCAGTCTTACAAGTGCCCCAGGCACAACGTTTAACCATAACTATGTTATAGTCCACAAAAACGAGTGTCGAAAAGTACGAAAATCTGAGACGCCTGCACTAGATTCAATGGAGCGCTGTCATCAAAGTGTCGGAGTTCAGTCGAACTGGCTCTGCTGTGATTGGCCAGTCTGCATTCTAGGGCGGGGCTTAGCGAAAGGTGAATTACCGGGACAGTTTCATCTGGGCATGTACTACAGCCTTGCTGTTACGCAGATACCATTGAAGTAATTGTATTTCGTTGAGAGTTTGTGGCCCCGTTTACACGTACACGGCTATTTTGACAAATGGAGACATTTCCCTGCGTTTGTGCCCTTCGTTTACACGCAAACGGAGAATTCGCCTCTGAAAACGATTCTTTCTAAAAACTCTGGCCAGAGTGGAGATTTTGGAAAACTTCGGTTGCAAGTTTGCATGTAAACTGAGAAAAACGGAGTTTTAGGCAGCCGACGTCAGGTGGTAATCGTAGATGATCGTGATTCGTTTCTGTTGTTGCTATTTTCGGGATTCTGATCGGCTAATGTGGGCTTGAGTTTATCGTTACACTGCCACCTACAGGTTTGATATGCTCTTGACGGCATATACACGGGCACGTGTAAACGAAAACTTTTCTGAAAACTGATACGTGTGCATGATATTATTTTTGAAAACGGAGACGGTGAAATGTTCGTTTATGAAAATAGCCTGCCATGTGTAAACGGAGTGTGTGAGGCTCCAAAAGACAGCTGAATTCTTCGACAGACGAATCTACGCTTAAATCCACGGTAGGAAATTACGCATTTTAATATGTGATGACTATAGGCTAATTGAGAGTAGAATGACATAATATCAATACCATGGCAAATTTTTGCTTAAGAAAGCTAATTTTTCTTAATCACTAATTGGGATACCAATGGCTTACTGCAGCTGAAGTCCATGCTACAGAGGACAACGCTTTTTTTCTGTCGCAAGAGATCATTTTTTAAAAAACTGCTGGATGCATACTATGGGCAAGTATATTGCACAGTTTGCACATCAGGCTTAGCTGAGGAGTTTAATTCATGCAACTCCTGAAAAACAGGGATGGCAGTGAACGTCCATATTCTAACCTGTGTTCGAGCTCGGCTTGCTAGTGAATATTCAGTAACTGATCCGGGTGTGCCATCTAGCGATCGAGTAGTGTAACTGCCTGCATAAATAGAGCAGCTCAATGTCTGCAGGTGGACACATCTGCACAAAGGGGTTAAGTTTGTGTGAAACAACCTGCAGGAGCTCATTAATTAATCTTAGAATAATTACTTGGATCTGTCAGTAGGCCTATGTTAAACTATGCGCAATTACTTCCAATACTGCATTATCAACACAATATGGATATGGGGCTTTCATTCCCCATGGCAGGCACTCCTATGTCTTGCATGTGAGGTCAGAGGGTAATAAATGAAATGCAACTAAATAAGACAAATTAACAGCTTAATAGAATTCTGGGACTGCAGTTGTGGTTGCAATGAAAACCTGCATACACAGTAGTCCCCCAGGATTGAGTTTGAGAACCACTGGTTAAAGCGTTTGAGCGCGATTGTTTTCCCCCCAAAAGGACGGAAAGGCCTAAGTGCCTAATGAGCGCTTCATGACGTGGTCCCGGTAGTCTCGTAGTTTCTCCTCCGACTTTGCTGTTGATATTGTACGACCCTCTCTCTTCTTGATTTTGATAGGTCAATGGTCAACTAGGAGTAATAATGACGAGTCTTCCGCTGTTCTAAAGAGCGCCGTGAGCGGAGCGGCCCGGTAAAAAATCTGAAAGTTCGAGTCGTTTCTACATCGAGGACGCTGAGTGCTATCAAATTTCACAGAATTTGCCAGGTCCGAGCTGACACCCGTGGTTCGCAAACTCAGTCCCGGAAACCCCTGTGTATGCTGGTTTCTTCCGGCCACTATTGCTACCAGAGGATTTTACCAAGCTTGCACAGCCACGAACCCAGATTAAAACTCGATTGGCCTTCAACTTTCAACGAATGTAACAAACAAGTGGGAAAATTTAATTTTAATTCTGCTGCTTCTGCTTTCCACTAATCCACCGGCTAGAAAGTTTACCGCGTGACGTTAAAAGCTAATATACTAATACATCGCTGATACATTAGCTTTGCCTGTAATTGACGGAGGGCAATAGCGTTAGCTATGCTTTGCTCCTGAAACTAGATTTCATTGAAAATACATTTTATGTTTAATTACACTTTTTACCCAAATATTCGCCAGAGCGCCCGGATAGCTCAGTCGGTAGAGCATCAGACTTTTAATCTGAGGGTCCAGGGTTCAAGTCCCTGTTCGGGCGATCATGTTTTCTTCGATTTCCTTATGCATAAAATCACTCAAATACGTACATAAACTGTTGTCGCAATCGGGCAGCGCAGGCCACGAAGAAGTCAAATAGCCCATCCGTCCAGGAAACGGAAATATGCAAATGCGTATCCATCTTATTTGTAAAAGTCACTATTGAACTTTACTGCCATCTATTGGATTTTAATTTGTAGGCAAAACCGGAGTGAGAGCACTGATCTGGATAGAATTCCATACAGATCGTTTTGTAACAGGCCCCTCCGAGGTAGGGATGCAACGCCGTTTTAAATCCTCCCCGATCACAAGATGAGGCTAGTTTTTTTTTGGGGGGGCATTTTTCCTCTTTTTGACAGCTGTACAGTGTAGAGAGACAGGAAGGCTGGGGAGAAGAATGGGGGAAGACATGCAGCAAATGACCTAAACCGGAATCGACCCCAGGTCGCCACGGTGGGGACACAGCCCTTATGGTACGTGCGCTTAGACCGAAGAGCCACCAGGGCGCCCAAGATGAGGCCAGTTTTAATTTCAGCTCTTTTCTCCGATGGAAGAGGCCAGAACTAATCTTTGAGTAGCATCAAAATAAATTTACTGGCGGGACAAAATCAAAGGAACTGGGGTTGAGGCAAGTTTATGTAATATTTTGACAGTGCAAAATCAGCCATTTTTTAAAAACCAGGTTATAATATAAAAAATTCATTTTACTGTCAATATGAGAATCATTTGGAAGGTGTTCCACTAGTTTGAACAAAAAATAACAGATGCATTTTTTTGTGATACGTGAAAGTGTAAAACGAGGATTTTTTAAATAAGAAGCCCCCAACAATCCCCCAAGGGCATAAATGATTTGAAATAGTCCAGCCTTGCTGATGTTTGATTTCTGAGAAAGTATGTACACCACAATCTAATACAATAACATAATACCCAACCAACAATGAGAAATGTATTATTATCACTCTTAAAGGCTAACTAGCTGACTTTGTCCAAATAAAAACAATATAGTTAGTAATATTTGCTTGTTATAACATTAGTTAGCCAGCTATTTTAAAATCTTTGCTAGTGTAGGCATTCGTGTTAATGTGACAGATTATGGCCTGTGTACTCACATGTGTGTGTGTGTTTGTGTGGGGGGGGGCGCTGTGTGCTCGTTTTACTCATTTGAAAATATATATAATAATCCTATTGTTCATGTAGGTTTATTGAATTGTATTTATGTCAGTAATTGAATATCAATGATAATAAAGTGATTTATTTTCTTGAACAAATCTCTCCAATTATAATTTGTTCCAAGCCAATTAATTCTACATTACTTGGCAATAATCAAACGGTACTGAAAACAATAGAAAATAATTTCTGTATGTTTTGTGACATTTATTTTGGAGTTTAAGTAAGAAAAAAATGTCAAAAATTGAAAATGTTGTTCATCTAATGCATGAATACAAAGTTTAAATACATCAAAATGACTTGTGAGGCAAGATGCCACTTGGGGGCTTCATACTGCAGTAAGGGGGAGCATCTTCCCTGTGTCCTAGAGGAAGACACCCCTTAACAAGATTTTACTTGTAGTTTTATAAGAACAAAGTTGTGGTCTGTTTTGATTTAAACACCCTTTAAATGTGTTTACTTAAGCTTACTTCTTGTGCACATACAGTATTATACTGTTATTCAGATAATATTCAGAGGGGAAAAGTAAGTATTGAAGGCATCAACATTTTTCTCAGTAAATATATTTCTACTGGGGCTATTGACATGGAATTTTCACCAGATGTCAGTAACAACCAAAGTAATCCACACATAAAAAGAAATCAAAACAAATAAGTCCATAAATTTTGTGTAATAAATTGGAATGACACAGAGAATAAGTATTGAACACGCTCACTGAAATTTATTGAATACTTGGTAGAAAAGCCTTTGTTGGTAATGACAGCTTCAAGACGCCTCCTGTGCGGAGAAACTAGTCGCATGCATTGCTCAGGTGTGATTTTGGCCCATTCTTCCACACAAACTGTCTTCAAATCTTGAAGGTTTTGGGGGCCTCTTCTATGAACTCTAATCTTCAGTTCTTAACATGGATTTTCAATTGGATTCAAGTCAGGTTATTGACTGGGACATTCTAGCAGCTTTATTTTCTTTCTCTGAAGCCAATTGAGCATTTCCTTGGCTGTGTGTTTGGGATCATCGTCTTGCTGAAATGTCCACCCTTGTTTTATCTTCAGCATCCTGGTGGATGGCAGCAGATTCTTATCAAGAATGTCTTGGTACATTTTTCCATTCATCCTTTTTGCAATTATATGAAGTCTGCCAGAATCATATGCCGAAAAACAGCCCCACACCATGATGTTCCCACCTCCAAACTTCGCTATTGGTATGGTGTTTTGGGGGTGATGCGCAGTGCCGTTTGTCCTCCAAACATGGTGTGTGCTATGACATCCAAAGAGTTCAATTTTGGTCTCATCTGACCAGATTATATACTACTCAAAACTTGATAGGGATCATAGGAATTTTTTTGTGAAATGACATGCAAAATTTGTTAACTGCCGCTGATGAACAATATATTGGATAAATGACATGCAGTCAGACACAAAACACATTTGCAAGTGCATTTAATGACATTAAATGAGCGTGCAGCCTCACACTTTTGGCTTTCATGAACACTTCATGGTTTCACCTCTGACATGTAAAGTGAAAACAGACAGTGTTCGTTTGATGTTTCATTACCACAGTTAATGTCAATAACAGGTATGGCCTCCCCTAGCTGAATGACGGCTTGACAACGTCGGGTCATACTGTCAATCAGAACCCGGATGCTTGCAATTGGAATGTTGTTCCATTCTTCAACAAGGGCATTTCCGAGCTCTTCTAGAGTTGTGGGTTGTGCTCTACGACCGGAAATGGCGACCTGCAGCATGTTCCATACATGCTCGATAGGGTTTAGGTCCGGCAAACGCGCGGGCTAGTCCATGCGGACAATTGTCTCCTGCTCTAGAAATTGATTCACCACCCTAGCACGATGGGGACGGGCGTTATCATCCATCAAGATGAAATCAGGGCCAACAGCACCAACGTATGGTCTTACGTACACATTTAGGATCTCATCCCTGTACCGTACCCCTGTCATCGTCCGTCTCCCCATGACATGCAGGTCCGTTCTGCCGTTCCTGCTTATTCCTCCCCAGACCATAATTGATCCGCCACCATAACGGTCGTGTTCGTTGATGTAGGCATCATTAAATCGCTCACGTTGTCTTTGCCACACCCGTTGCCTCCTGTCAGTAAAGTCCAAACAATATCGGGACTCATCAGTAAAGAGAACTGGAGCCCAATCGTTGATCGTGAGCCCAATCCAAACGGTCACGCCTATGACGCACGGTCAGTGGGATTCGAACACATGGCCTTCTTGAGTTGAGGCCGGCAGTATGAAGACGATTCCGTATCCTCTGAGTGGATACCCTGACCCCCGAGGCGTTATGAAGGTCATTTCGTAGGGTGGTGGCTGTCCAGAAAGGATGACGTCGTGCCTGAAGTGTGAGAAAGTGGTCTTGTCGTTGTGTAGTCGATCTCTGACGACCACCCCCATGACGGTGTGCTGCTGTACCAAACGTTTGATGCCGGTTCCACGCTCTGTTCGCAACGCTTTGGCTGACGTTAAGTGCATTAGCAACGTGACGTTGTGAGAAGCCAGAGTCAAGCATTCCGATGCATCTTCCCAATTGCTCTGAAGTTAATCGACGTCTAAGACGTTGAGGAGACATTGTTATTGCTAAATGTAATGCAAAAAATTTGGGAACTTCCAAATTTTCACCAACAAGCAACACACGTCTGAGTTGAAATGGTGAAGTGTTAGTCAAAGCCAAAATGTGAGGCTGCACGCTCATTTAATGTCATGAAATGCACGTGCAAATGTGTTTTGTGTCTGACTGCATGTCATTTATCCAATATATTGTTCATCAGTGGCAGTTACCAAATTTGCATGTCATTTCACAAAAAAATTCCTATGATCCCTATCAAATTTTGAGTAGTATACTATTCTCCCAGTATTTCATAGGCTTGTCCAAATGTTGCGCAGCAAACTTTAAACGAGCTTCAACATGCTTTTTCTTCAGCAATGGAGTCTTGCATGGTGAGCACACATAGAGGCCATGGCGGTTGAGTGCATTACTTACTGTTTACTTTGAAACAACTGTACCTGCTAATTCCAGGTCTTTCTGAAGCTCTCTGCAAGTGGTCCTTGGCTCTTGGATAACTCTGCTGATTTGCTTAGGAATGTTCCTAACTCCTTGGAAATAATTGGGAAGTATTTATGAGGCAGCCATGATATGAATTCTCTAAAAACTAAGGGAGAGTGCTTCACTGCTGCCTTGGTTGTCCCCTTTAGCTCAGGGTACACTGGACCAACACTGGATCATCCATTATGTAAAGAAAGGAGATAACAACATCTCATAATTCCTTGTGGCAGCAATATTTTTAGTGACGCACCAGCCATCTGGCCATTCACAAAAACATGCAAAAATGACAAACCTAAACACCAATGCAGCTGGAGACTCAAAGCACCAAGGTTGTCTTTCTCAAAGTCATTATGAATTTGCCTTTACACCTTTCCTTAATGTCTTGACATTTCCATTGAGGTTACAGAAAATTGGTCAGGAATTAGACAAGTGGATGTATTTTTTGGCTATTCCACGGCAGCCTCAGGCAGCATCTGAATTCTCTTAACAGCAAGGAACCTTCCTCATAAATGGGCATGAACCGGGAATAGTTTCGCTGGCAGCCATGAGCGGCAAATTGTCTATTTCACGAAGGAGTAAATTAGCTCCTGCATTGCTGCCTCACAGCTAGGAAACACAGGTCCAAACTCAGAGGGAAGGATACATCACATATGGACCACAATCCTTTGCAGCTGTTGCAATAGCTAATGTTGTTCAGTCCCAAAGTTATCCGATAAATTGCGCAGGCCATCATCACTGTCAAGCTCATGATGTATTGAAGGAAAGAAAATCAAGTTTCTTTTAAACATGCTCAAAGGTACCTTTAAAATCTCACTGCAACTTTCCCTTCACTCATGTGACTTTTTCTCTCAAGGTCAAAGTAAAGTGGAGAGAAAAGGAAAATGCGTATTTAAGTGAATTTGGATGCAGCCCATGTCTCCCAATGTTAGCAAAAGCGAAAACTAATTTGTGCATCTGCCCCGTGATTCAGATCTGCTCCAAAATTTAAGACCCTTCCATGGCCCATGCTACATCCCTCTACCAAGTCTCATGATAATCTGGCCAGTAGTTTTTCTGTAACCCTGCTGACAAACAGACTGACAAACTGAACCGAAAATATAACCTCCTTGGTGGAGATAAGTTTACGAGCCTTCCAGTCCAATGTTATGTCGCACCAGTCTGGTTTCTTGGTCGATAAATCCAATCCAAAACTTTTTTTGCAACGGTTTATCACCAAAAGCAGATTGGATTTCCCATCACAAATGAAGTATGGCATTCAGTGATTGTTTTCAGTACTCAGAATCTTTGCCAAGTTTTTAATGGCATGTCCTGTAATGTAATTAATATACAGTATAATGCATTGATGTGGAACCTCTGTATCAATAATTGTTAATTTTGTCAATGAATGTAGGTTTAAGCTTTTTCAAATCCACAGATGCAGGGAAAGGAAAAACAATAATAAGTTTGATTTTCAGATTTATTGTTTGACCTACCTGAGTTTATATAAAAATGCTCTTGCTGACACGAAATACAAATGGAAAAAACTCCTGAATCAATTATTTTCTTTTTGAGTTGATAATAAATCAGTGACTCTCAGACTCAGAGGCCCATTGAGTATGCTGGTTTCATAACAACCGCATTGGCAATCCAAGAATTTTAACAAGCTGTCAATATTTCTTAATTGGCAAAGGCTATTCCCCCAACCATTGGGCAAAATGTGCGTTTCGTTATTCACCCAACCATTCTCAGCCAATGAAATGCGTGGAATATACTGGGAGCAAAATGTTTCAGTGGAACTTTTTGGCACCATTTTAATGGTCTCGTCTGGAGCGCAGCATCACGAAGACGGTTGGGGGAATAATAGCAACCTTCCCCCTGTTCAACGAACGGATGGGGGAATAAGAGCAACCTTCCCTCCTTTCCTTCATGTACCACCATCAGTTGAGGGAATAACCACTCTGTTCTCAATTAGTTGTTTTTCATGTTTTTGATGTTATTTGCCATAGATCCCCCAGAAAAAGCGAGAGAACCACTGTTCAAAGTAGAATCCAGTTGCTGATAGCAAAAATTCTGCATCACACTGTCCATCATCACAGACCTAAATGGCAAAGGTAAAATGGGTGCTAAAGAAACTCAACAGTCAGTATATGATATATAAAAGGGCTGAATCATACCCTTAACATACTTTTCAAAAAATATCCCAGCTACATTTCTTTGAATGTTGTTATTCTGCAAGATCCCTCAGCAAATTGATCAATCACTTTTCAAGAAACTGCAACCAACTTAAGTAAACAAGCATTTTGGAAATATAAGCAGCAAAAATCTCCCAGCATTATTCTTAAGGACACCAGGTTTCCGAACAGACATGCATACAACCTTAGTCACATCACTCGCCATACTAGTCTGCATTGCAAAAGTCCATGGCGTTCTTTTTACTTTTAAAATTCATTTGTAAAATGACAAAAATGTCAGAATCCCCTTAGGATTACAATCCTCACAGCTTCATCAGGCATCTTTCTGTGTATGAGTCAACTGCTCATCGTGACCTTAGTCTCATCTCCCACCACCTCAACCAATTTCTTTCCATTAATGACATGAAGCCTAAATCGGGGATAGATGCAAAACAGCCGCATCAGCTTTCTGGCTTCTCCTTGTTGGGTCCCATGAACTCCACACCATCAATTGGGATGTCTTTGTCCTTGATGGCCTTCTGCGAAGCAAATAGGCAGCAAGATTATATAGCACACCGTTGAAACTTCCCAGTCAAACGTTAAAATGCATTCCAACACGAAGGTTATTTTCAAAATGACAACAGCGTTAAGTCCCAAATAGTCAAAACGTGTTTTACTCGTGTTTTTCGCGATCATATACCGCTACGGTAGACCTTTGGCTGAGGTTTACGAATTTAAGAAGTTTGTAGAAACAGAGAGATGACTGTTCTCGCTGCTGAGATCACGTTACCTGAACGCAGATCTGATATTTTTTGAACATCTCAGTACAAGGGTCGCCGCTCTGGTCACCTTTTAGGAATTTCTCAGCGAACCACCGATTAAAGCACTGGTCGTATTCTCGCTTGAGATCTGTGCAGCCCTCCCCAACGCTATTCATTGTCAAGTATATGAGACGCGGAAGAAATACTTTTGAGGCATAAACGTTAAAAGAAAACGGAATGAATGTTTTCGCACAAATAGCTCAACATTATAAATTATTTTCTGTCACAAGAACCGAAAGAGTAAATGAGAAACTAAATCGACATCGGTTTGTCAAATTCGTTGCAAGTGTCGTCAGCAGACGTCTTTACATGGACTACGTGATTTCTCTTTGGCGCAAAGTGATGATGTAAAAGTGAAAAAAAAAAAAAAACCACTTCTTCTTCTTTCGTTTAATGTTTATAGTATTATGTTGCATTTCGTATTACCGCCACCTGCTGGGTCATTGTCATATCGATCCAAAAAAACGCCCTTCCCTTATTTTTCCCGACTTCCCCATGGACTTACCTGCCATCAGAAGCTCTCATATGTCCTTTCCCAGACTTCTCCCCTGCCACTAGCTCTTTACTCCCTAGCGTCACTCTGTGTTAAGTCTCCCTCACAGCCATGGAGGGAAATCCTCATTAAGAGGGAGGGTTTAAGTGCATCGTGATCTTTGCAATGCACTCATCCACCGGTAAACAGATATAATTTTTAAACAAAATAATGACTCATATTGTTATATTGAAAACATAGCCTACATCACTGGGAATCATTTTGACAAAAATCCTTCATCTACTTTGGCAAAGACAGAGTTTGTATGCTTTTGACCATTTAAGTGTAAAGTAAGGGTAAGCCTGTTACGAGCCTAGTGGCCCATCAGTCAGGTGCCTAACCCTGAGTTTCATGGCATGCAGCGACTAGGAGTATTACTACTCCCCCTGGATGGGATGCTAGTCCATCACAGGTACTCCCCCAGCTCTTAGTCAAGTTTCCCTGACTATTTGCTGGTACCCATTTATAGACCTGGGTGGAGTGAGGCATGGAGTGTGGGAGTAAAGTGTTTTGCCCAAGAACACACTGCGAAGGCCATGGCCGGGGCTTGAACTCGGGACCTTACGATCCCAAGTCAAGCCTACTTGACCACTGCGCTATCGCAACTCCTTATGACCATTTAAGGAGATAAAAAAGTTCTTCTCCTTTCTTAAATGTGATAAATAAGATCATGACATCCTGCCTGACGCGTTGTTAGTCCTCTGTGTGCTTCAAAAATGTGAATTTGATGTCCACCTGAATTCCTTGATCCAGGGTTTCCCAGAAGGGTGTTTCCAATGCATCACACTCCCTCTGCAAGCTTGTCTTCTCTTCATAGTTCTTCCTGATGCCATCTCTTCCCTTTGTAAAGGCTGTACATGTTCCAGACCAATATACATGATTCAAAAACGGGACTCATCGGTCCTGGCAACCTTCTCTTATTAGTTCAAAGTCTAGTTCTGATGCTCATGTGCCCATAGTATGCGCTTCCTTCAGTGGATAGGAGTTAGAATAGGCTACTATTATTCAGTGGCTACAAAATCCTTTACCCAGTGCGATGCTTTATGTGTTGAGACACATTCATTTCATAACTTATCATTAAAATTTCTGCAACCTCTGCCTCAGTGACCCTTCTGTTAGTTTGGACCAGACAAGATAGCCTTAGTTGCACTTGCACATCGATGAGCACTTAAGACCCAGTCAACGGTGCATGGATTGTCCATCCTCGGGCCACTGTTGGAAGGTACCCATCACTGCTGACTTGGAACACCCCACAGGGCTTGCTGCTTTGGAGATGCCCTGATTCAGGCATCTGGCCACAACGATTTGGCCCTTGTCAGTCACTCAGGTACCCTCATGTATTTAACACGTCTACTACAAAAAAACCGACGGCTACCAAAGATTCAAAGCATTGTTTGTGGGCCTAGACAAACACAGTTTTTTCCAATGTACAAACATATTCATCCATTTTCTATACTGCATCTTCCTCACTAGGTTCGCAAGGGAGCTAATGCTTATCCCAGCTGACTATGGGCAATAGGCAGGGACGCACAGCGCACCAATCTATCGCACACACCATTCACTCAGATACACCTGCAGGCAATGTATTCTCCAATTAGGCTGACATGCACATCTTTGGACTGTGGATGAAACCGGAGCACCTGGAAAAAACTCACGCAAACAGGAGGAGTAAATGTAAACTTTACTCAGAAAGACCCCAAACCGGATTTGAACTCATGACCCTCTTACAATCAGGGGGCAAAGTTACCCATTGCATGAAGCATAAAATTGCCTTCATACCAGACTGAGCAGATGTGATTTGCAATTCCAGAAACAGAGGAACCGTTTTGCCCTCTTTTTTTCTTGGACGTGCTTCTGCCTCATTTGGGTGTATACAGAAAAGGTGTTTTCCAGCACTTAATTCTCCTTCTGGAGGAACTCAAATCGCACGAGCCATCTCGTGGACTGAGGATTAACTGGGCCTGTCTCCATTTTTCAACAAAAATTATGTTCTACCATAGACATAATTTCAGTATTGACAGGTACTATATCCTGATGTCATTTTTCAATAATTGAGGGCAGCTGGGAGAAACATCCACAAAATTCATGGTAGTTTGTAGAAATTTTAAGTCCACTTCAATTTAAAAAGTTCTATGTCCACTTTGTAGAATCAGAAAGCTGGATATAGGGTCACATGATCAGGATGACAAGATAGCTGAGCAAAGTGCCTCATCACTCCACCATTTCAGAGCAAAAACCCTCTAATATACGAAATAAAAGGTCAGATGATGAAATCTGGGATATTTTAGATAGGCACTATAGCACTTGCATGAAGTGTCCCGTCCATCTGTCTTGAAAACCCTTCATTTGTCTCATTCCAGGGTGCCATTTAAGATGGTACCACATGATTTTCGATCTCATATTTCATGCATTGCAAGATGCATGAATATGCACATGAGCTAGTACAATATGATGGACATGGTACTAGTTAAAACCAAGCCCAAGGCCAGAGTTTGCATACTATGTAGTGTACATCATATCTGCATTAAATATACCATTATGGACTTTTACTGGCTATGGAGATAGGACCAGTTGTCACTGAACACCCTCCGGACTTTTTAGCTCATTTCGTTCAGTGTTACTAGGTTTGTTTCTTATTTATCTTCAAATCTGCTGATTCTCTGAGTGACTTAGACGATTCTGACCTTGACGTCAGCTACAACCCACTGAAGGATAAAGACCGGCAATTGTCTGATAGTGAAAATCATCTGATCCATGGGTCTTTACATATTGTTTGTTTATTGTAATTTTTTCTGTAAATGTTGAAATGTTCTACAGGGTGAACCAATAAAAATGTTCCCATAAGGCCATGTATGAGCTTTACTGATTTAAATAAGTCAACCTAATCAATTTCAAACCAAGTCAAGGGGGGAGCATCTGTTGGGAGTTGAATGTTATCAGTGTTAAGCTTTTCAGGGAGACTAGTTTGTTCAATAGAGAGTTTGTTTGCATCATCATTTTCTGCAATAGCTGTAATGGCTGGTAGTATACGGAGGCCAAGCGCAACAACAGAGAGAAAGAGAGTAGCACGAACACAGTACAAACACAGAGAATAATATAGACCAAGCGCCAGAAGTACTCAAGGCCTTCAAAGGACATATAATAGTCCGAGCCACGGAAGCAAAGCGAGATAGAAAAAGGGAGAAGAAACTCCAATAATTTGAAGATAGAAAGTCATACAAAACCTGACCAAAGATATCTTCGGCTATAGTGCGAAGCTAAACACAGACACTCTAGCGAAGGAGGCGTGCTGGACTTCCTGCTTAAATAGATTCTGGGAAAGCGCCGCCCCAGCTCAATCAACCAGCTGGGTAAAGAATTTGATGGCCCAGGAATTCGATATAGTCCCGGGACGAGAGCCGCAAAGAAAAGTCCAAACAACACGCACACCTCACAAACCATGACAACAGCACTCAAAGATGTTTGATTTTGAACCAGTTTATTCTTTGTGTCATGGTTGATATTTTAACTCCTAAGCCATAAGAAGCTTTGAACTCAAACAGGAGGCGACCGCCCATTTTCTGTGATTATTATTGTCAGATGCTGTTTTTCTTTCAAATTCTATTTTACCTTTTACCATGAACATGTAGTTATTTGTAGATTTGGGTAGAGTTACATTGTGTTCTTTTTTAAAAAACCACAAGGCTGTACATAGAATTTTGTGACTAAACATCTCTGGAAATACAAGGAGCTATCTCGGAGATAGAACCACATACCTGCGAAATTTATGACGTTTTGAAAATTCTAAAGGTCTATCTTCATTTACATTTTCCTAAATTCCCCATCTAAAATCATTCTATCAAAGGTAGAACTGCATGCTATTTTACCTTTCAGTCCCAATAACTCCCCTGAATATAAATATAAATATCTGAAAATAATACTTGGAGTGAGAAATTATGAAGCAGCAAAATTTCACATCCCATTTTCTCCATTTTGTAAAAAGTGGAGATAGGTCCAGTTAATTCTCAGCCCGTGATCTGTCTCTAAATGACAAACCTCAGACATATTATGACTGCATGAAGTTCAGGAAACCAGCTAGTTCATTTTAACCCTATCTAGACCGGGGGAGGGGGCTTTTTATGCCTGCGCCAATTTTCTTGTTGTATAATTTCTGAATGGCTTGAGCTAGGACCACCAAACTTTGTGACTTTTCCTAAAACTTGTCTGGGAACAATTTTATACCAATGAGTCAAGTCCACCATCTTTGCTGTTTCCATGGAAACGGTTTTCTAACAGGTATGTCTGACAAAAAATCACCGATTTCGGTTTCATCAATGTAGTTTCCAGATTTTCTTTTTAACATATACTTATTCCATTACATGTACAATATCTTATGTAATTTAATGTCAGCTTTGTGAAGTAGAATTCATTTATGCTAATTTGATGACGTCATCAAATTTATTTTATTTTCCTATGATGAAAGCTTCTACTACCAACAAATAGAGATTTTTTTCCATTATTAAGGTGGTCTTTAGGCTCTATATTGAAATCAATATACTAAACACAAAGAAGTTGACTATAAGAACAGAGCAAGTTTTGCTTACGCAAACCTGTAATCCTTCATAAGTTCAATTTCATTTCTTTCTGACCTGAACTTCTAAGAAAAACATTCCAAGTAAATGAAAAACTATTTTCACGGAAGATAAATAGAATTTCGTGTATTTTATGGCCTCTCGGAGCTGGTGCACTATGGGATACAAAAAAGCATTCTGGGTAATAAAAATCAAAACATGATGTCATAATGACGTCATAATACCAAAATCATTGTAGTGATTTAGTTTTACGTGTACATCATCCCCTGCAAATTTGATGGTCATATGCCATGTTGTTTACGAGTTACCCAGGGGGGCGTAAAAAGCCCCGGCCCCAGGAAGCCCCAAAAAGCCCGGTCTAGATAGGATTAAAGGTGCCGTTGATGATTCCAGGCTTGCAGCAGTCACGAAACAAACCCCGATACAATTCAATGGGACTCTGCAAACTTTGGCCAATTTGTTCCTCATCAAACCTCGCATATGTGACTGTGAAAGCCATAAGCCGGAACTTTTTTTTCTGGATAAACATGGCGGCGTCCAGTGGCAGCAGTGCTGGGTTCCATGTCAAATTGGTGAAAACATCGTGTTGCCTCTTGTGTCAAGACAAGAATAAGCATCGCCACACATAGATTTTGCGAAGGTCAGTTTTGCCTCCATTTTTAGGTGGCAATGTAGTGCGCGGATTTAGACAACTGATGTCTTCCGGTAAAGAAATGTCAGGCGGAGCAACATATCAACTTTCTGTCACACATCCTAGGCTTGATGAAGAGTAGCGGAATCTGCCGAGAAGTTCCGAATGAGTTCAGTGGCTATCGAACGTTTTTCTGCCATTTACTTAGTGCGCATGTGCGACAAGGTTTGTGAACATTGGGATTACTTTGTTGGCAATTTGGCATTTGACGGAGACTGACGAAGCCTGTGGCAAGCATGGAAAATAGTCGTGCCTTTACCTTTACCCATAAGTATTTCATAGTTTTAATATTTCTGAAAATGTATATAATCATTTCGTGTTTCCCTCCAGAGTAGGTTTCAGCGGAATAGTAGGCTATATGGAACTTCAGATCAAAACCGAAGACGTTCAAGTGACATAATTGACTACGGGATCTAGGAGGATAGAATTAATGCAATATGGTTTTGATAGTAGAGCAAAAAATTATTGGAAGAGTTGGGTCACTCATAATATCAACTTTATACAGATAAATGTACCGTCAGTTCTTTCCTGAGCAAACACGGCTGTTTAGATGGTAAAAACAGAAAACCGCATCTTCAGACATTCTTATTTAATAGACGTAACCATTTTCAATTGTGCAATTTTCCCTCGTAGGAAATGTAACGTTACCCATTAAATTCTGTGATCGTTGAACTGCATTCTGAAATTAGTAATTACACGTGATGCTAGGAAGCCGCGATGAACCACGGGAAGGGCTCCCCGTCTCTGGTGACTCACCTATTCAAGGCTCTGAAAGAGCGTTACGCAGGTGTCATCGATTCTGTTTTTCTGCTGCGCATCTCGAGAGTTCAGTGACGTCGCCCTGCGAGAGAGTATGTGCTGACTGACGTAAATGTGTCTCTCATCCGTGGCGCCGGTTTCTTGGGGATTGGGGAGGAGTAAATGTAAAGATACTACCGTCATTGACAGATCACAATTCACCCACTCCCATCAATAAAAGAAAAGTCTTCTGTCAGTTGAGCTAATACATACTATCGATTACCCAAATAGATGTTGTGTTTCGCTAAATCATACGATGAATTAAAAAACTGCATTCAAGCAGGCTACAAAATTCCACCATTTGGGGAAAATGAGAAGTGATGTTATTTTCATTGACATATTCAACCACAATTGTCCAAATAAATATTTCAGCAAATTACAAGCACATAAAAAGAATGTAACACACAATAATAGCAAAAGGGTTCCTTTCAATGAAACTGCACCAGAAAGGAAATTGGAAAAATAAGAACAATTCCATTTTATTTATTTTTTATAAATACATAGACCATTTAATATATATTTAGACTTTATTTGTAATATATTGTTTATGACCAGTCACAAAATAACAAACATCTCAGCTTAGTATAGAAAAGCAAAACTGATGAATAAATAAAATATACAAATATTGGTTTTCTTGTTAATTTGCAGTAACGTACAGTAGTTTGCATTCACAAAGAGCTACTATAATACTCAATACAAGATATTTCACACACTTAGAAAAACAACATCAGAAATGATGTAATTAAATAAAAAGCACACGACAGTGAAACCATTCAAAGTCTAGACATGACCACTCTGTTCGTAGGAGGAGCATTAAATTGATTTCTGGATCTCAAGAGAAAAGTTAATGGGTTGATCATAGTAATATTAATGATCCATTTCTAAAGGCAGCATTGTGAACTGACAAAATTTTGACATATACCGGTATTTAGTCAGGTAAATTTAACGGATTAGGGTCTTGCTGAGAAAAAATGTTATTTACACCATTAGGTCACTGGGTGGCACATGCTAGACAGAAATTTAAAAATGTGTTACTTTCATGAACAAAAATAGTGTTCTCCATACCCATATATTTGTGTTACAGTCATAAATATTCCACGAATGATCTCTGAGACAGTAGAAACCGAAAAGGTCATTTTCGTAGAGACTTTCTGTTTCCCTACAACCTGAGCGTCAATATTGTTTTCATCTGCCTTAGTGTCTGGCTTAATGGATTCAGCAACTATGTACAATCAAGAATAAAGCCTCCCAAAATCACTCATTCCCATTATTTTCCTCCTGATCACTTATACCTGTAGCAGCCATGCTGATTTTATTAATTGAATTGCACATTGCTCTCCTCAACCTTCATGACTATTTGGTCAGACTCCACTGTTCTTGAAATGAAAACAAACAACAAAAAAACCAGAGCATCGAAGAGGTGCGAAACAACAATAAAATGCAAAAGACGTTAGAACATATTGAGTAAGCAGCACATGATTTACATAATATACAGTGATTCACTGAATAATCAGAAGAAAATAAATAAGAGCACTGGTATATATTCTTTATATTTCTTTTGTTGCTTTTTGAATTAATTTCAGTCCAGAAAACCATTAATTCACATGTATATCATATACGTTTCTCTCTATGTAATAATATATAACATGTTATCTTTTGTTTTTTTCTCATTAAGACTTGATTATTTCCCCTTATTACAGTACAATTCACAAACAGCAATATACAGAGACATCAGAATGAACACAAATGCCAGATGACGGGATAATAGGGCACTCAAAACACTGGCAATTAGACTAAATTACTGACGGGGTTTTCAACAAGTTCCTGCATTGATTTTTCTAGCCAGAATGCAGCGTGTGCCCTACACAGAAAAAAAGCAGCCGGCCTCTCTCCGAAAGATCAACCTCCGTCTGATTGGTGGATGCACCAAATGATGTCAAGTCCTGAAAACCAGCTTGTGAACAAGAGGATGAAGTCAATCGCAGCAGTTAGTGAGTCCCCGCCATTACCTCTGCTAAAGCGGGGTAGAGGGGGTGCTCCGTCTTATCGCTACAAAATTAAGACTAATCATTGCTGCATGGAGGAATGGCGTGAAAAATAGCCGCAGCCTCTCTGTTGGGGCGCTATTCGCTCCCGTGCAAAGCTAGCGCCACATCTGAGCTGTCTCTCGGGGAAATGTCTCCCCGGAAACGATGTCGTCACAAAAAAAAAAAAAAAAACAGAGGCAATCAGCAGTGTAAAGATATTCGTTGGCCGTTTTAAGTATTCTGTGTTGTGTGACCGAAGCAAATATTCATCCTGCATACTGTACATACAACAAAATTAGCACAAAGGCATGCTGGATATTCACCCTCGCGAAGAATTAGCGTCAGCAGTCGGTAAGATTCAGGCAGGGGTGGTCCACTCAATGGGTGGTGAAATGGCTGCAGCAATATTAGTGGTCCGCGTACTGACCACTGAGGACTTACAGTGACAGAAATATGTGACCATCCTATGCAAGGAACGATCAAATTAAGGCAGAAAATACATTGAGGTCTATCTTCCCTTCACGTACTTTCACAGAGAACAAGCATGTTTCATGGCACCTTGGTTGTGTGAAGAGGATTTTAGACTTTCGTACAAAGCACACCGGAATGAGTGACCGGATTCTTAATTGAAATGAACACTCGGTCAGAGATGCAGTGAAATGCAAGAGCGTTTGGACTGAGCATCATTTTCTCATTGCGTGCACACATCACAAAAATAATCAAGAAGGAACTCCAGAGCACTTCAACACTCACAAACAACATAGTCAACAGAATGTGGCTCCAGTTCTCATTAGGATAGTCGCTATGTAAACAAACAGAATTGTAATTTTCAGTTTCTGACAACAATGAGAAAATACAACAGGCAGCAGGGGTGAGCGCACATCACCCAGAAATGAACTGACACAGCATTGATTGTGTTAAAACGCTGAGGTGGCTGGCAGGGGACACGTGGGTGCTGTTACGTTCCCTGTCTCTCAGTTTGGGGTAAGGAAAGCTGGGCTCCAGCCTCCTGCACTGCTCTAGAGCCTTGTTTCCACCAAACACTTGGTATAGTACCTTTAGAACCAGTGCGTAACCTGTACGGACCGGCACCCAAACCCAAGATCTGATTCACGTTTCCATCACAGACAGTACTCTTAATGCAGGCTGTGTTGTTACTGGATGGTAACAGCCACATCAACCACATAACTGGCGGGTTTGTGTTCAGTACTAGTCGAGTTAGAGTGACGATTCTCTCCTGACCAGTCGATGGACTGCAGTGTTTCCAGCTCTACCTTTTAGTATCCGATCTGTGCGCTAGGTACCACCACAGAGGGGTGACGAGAAAATGAGATGAGTAAAAACCGCTCTCTAGGTACTGAGCACAAATTTAGAGAATGGAAACACAGAAATAATCATTCTAAAGTGCAAATAACTGAACTGAACTGGAATGGGTGGTGGAAACAAGGCTTAAAACACTCTATCCATAAAGCCTGACCCGTCTGCTCTCTCAGAACGGCAAAAAAATGGTCTGGATGTTGCTTGTGCGCTTGGATCTATGACCT
Source organism: Gymnothorax javanicus (assembly GCA_029692085.1). Classification (NCBI taxonomy): domain Eukaryota; kingdom Metazoa; phylum Chordata; class Actinopteri; order Anguilliformes; family Muraenidae; genus Gymnothorax; species Gymnothorax javanicus. The sequence continues at coordinate 80,291,743 of CM056194.1, read as the reverse complement.
TGGGCAGAAGTGGACACCTGCTACCACTGTCTCAGGAGGATATTTTGATTGTGCCAAGAGGAGACAGACCCAGACAGTTTTCACATCAACACCCCATAGTGGCAGATTTGCAGCCTTCACACATCAATGACAGGTGTTATATGTTCCCTTAGCAACAGCATACGGCAGGCAAAACACACTGACTTCCATGACTATGGGTTCTGGTAGGTTTGAATGGAATGCACAGAGGTATCAGATTGATGGGTATGAATGCTGCACAGGTTTATGGGATATGTAGTTTCCTACTGTGAGAGCTGGTGAATGAAGAGTCCAACTGACCACTGCTAGGAAAGAGAGGACACTGGGAAACTGCTACAGAATGGGTTAGCAGAAAGGCCGATGGCTCCCTTGGAGATCATTTGTTCTCTATGAGCGTTTGAACTTTGCACACCAGGTCTCGGGCCAGAGTCAAGATCTGTTTGATGTTGTGGTGTTCGGCCATTTCTGTAAGATAGAAGACACAATGCATCTTTCGTCATCTTGTGGACTGTTTCCCCAACGATGAACCTCTTCAAATCAGCTGACCCCATATGCCAGTTTGGCAAACACAGCTGCTTTATTCAAACCTGGGATATTAAAGCCTATTTTTAATTCCAGTGGAGATCCCAAACCTCCCAAAGATCCCAAATATGCCTTGCCGAACGACATGGAAATGCATATAAAATTAAGAAAAAATGTAATACTACAGATAAAAAAACCATGAAACCATTTCTGTGTTTGAATATTTCGCTCAAATCAGAGGGCTAATACCCAACTGAATAGCTTGTACCCATACCGACGCAAAAAGAGCTGTAAGTACCTGTCTTTCAGAATAAGAAACTAGAAGATCATGCACAATATCTGTTCCAGTATGAATCTCAAGAGATGCTAATAAAAGACAGCTAAAATACATGCACTCCACATATTTGATCTTTCTGTGGTTGAGATGCAAGGCCGTCTGGGACTCACCGTTGAAGAACTTGATGATGTCAGTGAAGTCCATGTTGTTCTCCAGGATGATGTCCCTGTAGATCTCCACCAATGCCAAGGCTATGAAGAGCACAAAGTGCCCAGACGAGGTGTACTTGGCCGCCCAAATGGTCTCCCACACGGCAAACACATCGTCATACACCAGCTCTGTGAGATGGGGTAAGATGGGGAAGGGTCGCTATGGGGATGTGAAGGGTGCAGCCATCTGACACTAAGTTCCCGTTTGGCATTTCAGCTTCATTTCTGGTGCAATCTGCCACAGTTGATCCAGAGCTGCTTCTCATGCAAATCAATTCACATTTAACTGGAAGCCTCGCGTATACAAACACTCTATTTGGACCTAAGTTAACGCCCAATTACTCTAGTGGGCGCAGTTTTCAAAATTGTTTGATGCACACCAGTTTGTTCAGGTGCAAATCCTGTAAGGTTTACACTGGCTTGTGTTTTTGCCAGTAATACGAGGTGTAGTAATGAGAGGGAAAGGTAATTGACTCTGAACAGCTAATTTCATGGCTTTGCAAACCCCCTAGCAGGACGCTATTACCTCGTTTGAAGTCCAATAAAAACCAGCGGTAGCAGAAATAGAAGTGTGTGTAGTCCCCGTTCTGGTGCATCAACTCAAACAACTCTGAGTCCAAGATCTAAAAAACAAAATGCGAGGGAGAGAGAGGGAGAGGGAGAGTGAGATGAAGAGAGAGCGAGTGACCAAGAGACAGGGAGGAGAGAGAGAGAGCGCAACAGAGAGAGGGAATGAGGCAGAGAGAAATAGTGTGAGAGAGGCAGAGAGAAAAAGTGAGGAAGAGGGTATAAAGAGGAGGTGGATGGATGGAAAGAGAAGGGGTACAAGGGGGGAATGAGGGAGCGAGAAAAACAAGAGAGGGAGGGACAGAGAATCGATAGGAAAAGAGCTTAAATTCAGGGCCAGTCCTGTGTTTACACTGGTGTTTATTCATCTGAGGAGTCATTTTCTCAACCATCTGTTCCGCTCTCCATCTCCAGAGGGAGCAGGGAATCGTGACCCAGCGCCTCGCGCTTCTTCTGCCCGATTGCATCGCACGCCTGACTGAGAACGAGTCGAGCTTGTGTGCTGTGAGCCTGGTGGGCATTAGCGTGTTCACCGGATTTATGAGTACTGGGCCATCCAGCGACAAGACACGCAGCTCTCTAGATGGCTTTATGGCCATACTCGTGTGAAACTGTACAGTTTTTCACTGTGTGCATCAATGTACAGTCCTGGTGTGTGCAGTGTGTGTTTATTGGGTTTTGCCTGCGTGCCCGACAAGACTGAACACCAGACCACACTCTGGGGGACCAAACCACAGGGTGCGAATAATTTTTCTGCAGAGATCGGCTAGCTAGCCCATTGACTCCTTTATATTGTTTAGGCCTGCTTTTGTTTTATGGAGTAATTTTTACTCCATATTCTTTTACCACGTTATTATTAAATGTGATTTTGTTTGACTGTTTTTCGACCATGTAGACAGCCTTCAATGTCCTGTTTTAGTTCATTATCTAGCTATTTCTAAATCTTTGTTTCAATTATTCTTCGCTATTGTAATGCAATTTTGAAAGGTGCAATATAAATACAGACGATTGTGATAATTGTTATTTTTATTATAAATGTAACTTGCATGAGACAGTGAATGTCAGCAAAGTGAGTGAATTATTATTACTGAGTTTGTGCACTATTATTATAGAGAGCATGAATTATTATTGTGTGTGTTTTATTACTGAGTTTATTATTATGATTAAGTACGTGAATTTAGGCATGCACATATTATTGAGAGAGAGTACTTCTACTACTGAGTGTGTGTATTATTATTGAGTTTGTGTATAATTCTTATTGTGCATGAGTATTATTGTGTGTCTTATTGAGTAAATGCATTATTGTGTGTTTACAGTTTTCTTGATTGCAAGTATTATTGTGTGTATTATTAATGAGTGAGTGTCTTATTGTTGTGTAATTGTATTAGTATCATTGAGTTTGTATTATTATTGTGTGTATCTTATTGTTAATGAGTGTGTGTATTATTGCGTGTGTTTACAATTACTAGGGTGTATCAGAAAAAATGATACCCTCGGAAAAATCATCATAAAATTAACATAGATAATAGTTCTGTAAATGTGGGCGTAAACCTTGGTAGAGGGGGTCATTCTGCTTCGAATGATACCAGTATCTTGGTTTACGCTTCATGCTCCAGTGAGCACAGACGCTTTGAATTTTGCAAAATTCAAGTCTTTTGCGCACGGGAATGCGAGGGTTAAAATTGGATTCGTCACATTAAATTAAAAGTTTAGACAGGGTTTTACCAGTATGCCAAGGCGTTTTTGAATAATTAACCCTTTCACCCCCTAACCTCAGCACAAAATGATCTCTTTTATGAGTGGATCGTAACCAAAGGGTTAACACATGCAGTTGAAGTGGCCGTGAACAAGTGAATCAAGCTAACAAGCATCATTCAGTGGGTATGTCATTTAATTATTCCATAATCACATCATGTCTTGCCAGCATGTTGGTCTTCGAGGAGGGTCCTGACTGCTTCGATGTTGACTGGTGTACGTTGGGTCTTGCGTCGGCCTGACCTCCCTTTGTTGAGATTGTGGCTGGTGCAAGAGGCACGGTACTTGTTGACATTCCTGAAGACAGTGAGACGACTCGGAACCCTTACATTTGGAAATTGATGTTGGAACCGCTGAAGGGCAGTGCGAACACTTTTCGTTTGGAGGTATTCCGTTACCAGAAAAGACCTCTGCTGAGCTGTGAACTGTGGTCTGACCATTTTACACCACACAGTTACAAGGCAAAAAGTGGGGCCAATGCACAGGTGCTCACCGATTTTATGTCCATGAATTAAATTGCCTGCATAACATAACGCATTTGTGATCATTGGCTGTGTGATGAAAGGAAGAAACTGACAAGACATGATGTGATTATGGAATAATTAAATGACATACCTACTGAATGATGCTTGTTAGCTTGATTCACTTGTTCACGGCCACTTCAATTGCATGTGTTAACTCTTTGGTTACCATCCACTCATAAAAGAGATCATTTTGTGCCGAGGTTAGGGGGTGAAAGGGTTAATTATTCAAAAAACGCCTTGGCATACTGGTAAAACCCTGCCTAAACTTTTAATTTAATGTGACAAATCCAATTTTAACCCTTGCATTCCCGTGCGCATAAGACTTGAATTTTGCAAAATTCAAAGCGTCTGTGCTCACTGGAGCATGAAGCGTAAACCAAGATACTGGTATCATTCGAAGCAGAATGACCCCCTCTACCAAGGTTTACGCCCACATTTACAGAACTATTATCTATGTTAATTTTATGATGATTTTTCCGAGAGTATCATTTTTTCTGATACACCCTGTATTGAGTGTATGTATTATTATGTTGAGAGCGTATTGAGTGTATTTGTTTTTGTGTTGGTAATTATTATCAATGATTGCACATTATTGCTGAGTGTGAGTATAACCTGGATGAGGAAGCACAAGTTGGCTAAGGGAGCGTGTCATTATTATTGAGAGTGTATATTATTGTGTACATGAGTATTAGCATTATTGAGTGTGCATAATTATTGTATGTTGTATTACCTGGATGAGGGAGTGCATGTTGGCTAAGCGAGTGTGTTATTATTTTTTAGTGTGTGTATTATTGTGGATATGAGTATTGGCATTATTGAGTGTGCATTATTGTTGTATGTGTGTATTACCTGGATGAGGGAGCGCATGCTGGCGAAGTGAGTGTGTTATTACTATCGAGTGTGTATGTTATTGTGTATATGTGTATTAACATTATTGAGAGTATCATTATTGTGTGTTTATCACCAGGATGAGGACGCGCATGTTATGAGTGTGAGTGTGTTATTATTGAGTGAGTGTATTATTGCATATATGAGAATTAACATTATTGAGTGTGCATTATTATTGTATGAGTGTATTACCTGGATGAGGGAGCGCATGTTGTGAGTGTGAAAGTATTATTACTATTGAGTGAGTGTATTATTGGATATATGAGTATGAACATTATTGAGTGTGCATTATTATTGTATGAGTGTATTACCTGGATGAGGGAGCGCATGTTGGCGAAGTGAGTGTGTTATTATTATTGAGTGAGTGTATTATTGCATATATGAGTATGAACATTACTGAGTGTGCATTATTATTGTATGAGTACATTACCTGGATGAGGGAGCGCATGCTGGCGAAATGAGTGTGTTATTACTATCGAGTGTGTATGTTATTGTGTATATGTGTATTAACATTATTGAGAGAGTATCATTATTGTGTGTTTATCACCTGGATGAGGACGCGCATGTTGTGAGTGTGAGTGTGTTATTATTATTGAGTGAGTGTATTTTCGCATATATGAGAACGAACATTTTTGAGTGTGCATTATTATTGTATGAGTGTATTACCTGGATGAGGGAGTGCATGTTGGCGAAGTGAGTGAGTTATTATTATTGAGTGAGTGTATTTTTGCATTTATGAGAATGAACATTTTTGAGTGTGCATTATTATTGTATGAGTGTATTACCAGGATGAGGGAGCGCATGTTGTGAGTGTGAGTGTATTATTATTATTGAGTGAGTGTATTATTGGATATATGAGTATGAACATTATTGAGTGTGCATTATTATTGTATGAGTGTATTACCTGGATGAGGGAGCGCATGTTGTGAGTGTGAGTGTATTATTATTATTGAGTGAGTGTATTATTGGATATATGAGTATGAACATTATTGAGTGTGCATTATTATTGTATGAGTGTATTACCTGGATGAGGGAGCGCATGTTGGCGAAGTGAGTGTGTTATTATTATTGAGTGAGTGTATTATTGCATATATGAGTATGAACATTATTGAGCGTGCATTATTATTGAATGAGTGTATTACCTGGATGAGGGAGCGCATGTTGGCGAAGTGAGTGTCCATGGCTCCTCCATGTGGGAAGTTCTGGTTCATCCTCTTCATCAGCTCCGAGAAGCAGCTGAAGGCCAGGGACTCTGAGAGACAGTCCAGAAAGATAGAAGAAGAAAAAGAAAAAGAAAAAGGAGAGCAAGCGAAAAAAGAGAGCCAGACTTTATCACCCCTTTACTGCGAAAACATTGTCCTCAATTCCTTGTGCTTGGGAATTTAAGAATATTATAGAATAAAAGAGTGACAAAAAACAACCTTTCAAAATGCCAAAACAAAAATTCACCATCAATGAGAGCCAAGTAACTGAAAAATGAAGTATTTGCCATCACGGTTCTTTTACCTGAGCCCCTCTGCTCCTCCACAGAGAAGTTATCACACAATGAGCCACAGAAACTGCAGCTCTAACTCAGAGTTCCCTCCAAAACATATCAATATCATTAATCAGTATGTAGTATGCATACTCAAACCTCAGCAACACAAACATTATCCTGTTTAGTGTGCTTACAACAATACATTTGACATGGACCTTCCATTTTGAATTTTGTTCCTACTTGCAAGCCATATGCTCAGTTTTCTGGTCGAGAAAGATAGAGAGAGAAAGAGAACAGAGGAAGAAACACACACAGAGCTTGCTGCCTGAGCAATGACTCACCATCATCTAGGATGACCAGGAGGGGCGCCAGCAGGTCGCACATGCCCTGTACGTAGCCGATCTCCAGGTGCTGCCAGACGTAGCTGCGAAGAAGGAGAAAAAAGAATAGTCAGTACGTGGCACTGATTAATATTCATGCAAACACTTTCCCGTTAATGAGGATGTGTTATGTGGATAATTGACAAGGGAATAGCTTTCAACCAATCAACGTGTTGAATTATTTAGAGATGCAATGTGTACATGCAGTACCAAACACATTCTTAAGCTATTTTTGTATCTGCACTGATGTCATGCAAGTAAGTTAGAGCAACAAGGTGGGTTCAGGTCTATGGCACAGGATCAGGGTCAAAATTATGACCACTGGGAAGTCGTTGGGGGCTTTATCCTTAACAAAGCCAGCTACTGATCTGGTTAATGGTAACCTGGCGGTGGTGAGCCAGTAGCCAATCCAGTGAGTTGCCAGGTTGGACACGAGTCATTACCTTAGCTGAATAGGCTGTCGGCTTCTCATTTCCCTCTGCCAGCCTCACAGTAACCATTGCTGACTTATCACTGGCCAGATCAGTAGTTGGCTTCAGCCTGATCCAACACCATACAGGCCAACCCATTAACCCTCCGATTATCTCTGACCTCAAACCAAAAAATGGTAGTTAATTTGAGGATGAAAGGAGGGTTAAGGCAAAATATGACCACATATATGCAACCACAATGTCGACGTTATAATCATTGCTGTTCACTGAAAACAACGGTATTTTAGAACACTTCTGAAAAGAAAAATTCTGGAAGAAAAAACACAATCCAAAAGAAACTTATCTTTCAAGGGTTAAAAGCTGTCTCCAATGAGCATGAACTGATAAAAAGGGATTGTATGTAGACAAAGTTATATCAGTTTCTCAGTAAAACACTTCTCAATAATAAAGAAAGGTGTTGAATACCTGCACATGACATTGCGCAGTTTCTCCAGGTTGGCGGGAGTGAAGTACCAGAAGTGCCTGTCGCACCGCTGAACGTCCTTCTCGATGCGGTGCAGGTTGATGGTGTACATGTCCAAAAGCTCTTGCTGTAACCGGAGATAAACAGAGCAACACAGGTGGAGCTCAAATAAAGCATCTGATTATTATGGCTCCACCAATATAGTGGGGTGGGAGCCTACTGCGTTCGGTTTTCTGTCCGTACACATGTCCGTCACAAATGTCTAGTCCCTGCTATATCTACTGAAAGAGTCAAGAAATTTTCACCAAATTAGAAAAGGTAACTGCACAGAGGGTAGGTGAACTAATTAGGTTTTGGAGGTCACCGGGTCAAAGGTCAAGGTTACGTAAAGTCAGTTGTATGTGGGGCCAAACATCAACTTTAAGGGCATGTGAAGTGATGGCAGGCAGATCAATCAAAGTTTTTCACCGAGCTGTACGTTGTTTTGCACTGTACTTAACATTCTCATGGGTTCGGTCGAGAGTTGATCCCTACGATGCCCGATCCAGTACATCAAAGAAGTCAAATGTTATTAATTGTCCACAACAGCCATTGTTGCATGCCTTCAAAGAATATAATCACTCACTTCTGATTTCAAAACACATTTTTTAAATGCGTCCCGTCTGGTACATAAGGCATTCATGATTTGCACTTTAACAGTTAAATTTTAATACATATTCATATCGAAAGGGACTTACAGAATAGGTGGTACCAATGGACGAGACGGGCGAGACCACCTCGTTCTTGATCTCGGCAGCAACGGCCAGGGAGTCAAACTGGGGGAAGAGGCTCTCCATTTCAGGTTCTTCTGACAAGGCCGAATCAGTGCCTTCTGGACTGGGCTTCTGCCCTGCATCATCGAGCCGTAGCTCCAGCACCGGGAGCCCCGCCCCCTCTCCCAGGACCATCCCCAAAGGTCCGCCGGTGCTCATGGACACCGCTTTCCTATCCCACGAGATGATGGATCCTTTAGCCACGGGTATCTCCTCCATTTCTATGGCGGAAGGAGACTCGTCCGATTCTGCGGTGAGCAGGGCGTCGCTGGTATCTACGGTGCTTGAAGCTATGCTTGTCCCTAGGGCTTCCTCTGGTTCAAAAGCCTTGAACATGTCTGCCTCAGGAGCCTTGATATCATCTCCTTCTGGTCTCTCTGGAACTTTTGCCTTTTCTACGGCTGGAGGTCTTGCCTTTGTATTCTCTGAAGAATCTGACTCAAGAGTTTTCAAATGTTCAGTTTTAGAACCTCCACCAACTTCCATTGCTGGGGCTTCGGCTGTGTCTGCTTCTTTAACTGCAAGGTCCTCCTCCGCAGCTTTGGTTGCCTCTTTTTCCACAGGCCTGACCTGCTCTGTCTCATCAGTTTCCCCAGATATAAGGGCTTGCATTTCAGGAGATGTTATCGTTTCTCTTCCTGGAGCATCGGCTGATTCTGCTTTTGGAATTTTAGAGTCCTCCATCTCTGGAGATTCTACCTTTCTGCTCTTATCAGCCACTAGGTTGGGGGCAGGGACCTCCTCCGTTTTGATTGATTTGCTTTCCGCTGCCTCAGGTGATTTCACCTTCTCCATTTCAGGATAGCTGGTATTCTCTGCTGCAGGCGAGCTCACTTTCTCTGGTGTGAGTGATTTTACTGCCTCAGTTTCAAGTGATGTCATCTCTTCTCCTTCAGACGGCCCAACCACTGCTGATTTTGGCGACTGAACCTCTTCTGTTGCTGGCAATTTGATGCAGCCTGTTTCAGGGGCACTATCCCTGTCTATTTCAGAAAATATTAATTCCATTGTCTTAGCCGATTTGAAATCTCCAATTTCAATCGATTTGGCTATTTCAGTTTCATGAGATTCCACCTCCTTGAATTCAGGAACATTAATGTCTGTTTGCGGTGATTTAATCTCTGTTGTTCCTGGTGATTTGATGACTTCAATTTCAGGTGATTCAGCTGCCCCTCCCTCCGATGATTTTGCCTCTTCTGATTCAGGAACATGGACCTCCTCCTCTACTTTAGGCGACTTGATCCCTTCAATTTCAGGGTCAGATTTGGCAACCTCTGCTTCAGGTGATTGTGCCTGCAATGATTTTGTACCGTTAGCCTCCTCTCTCTCGGGTGATTTTGCAACTTCTGTTTTTGGAGATTGTGCTCCCGCAACGTTGATTTCTTCCATTTTCGGCAACTCGGCCACTTTTGGTGCTGCAGCATCTGTGGCTTTGGAGACAGTTTCCATCGTGTCCTTGGTAGCTTGTGGCTCTCTCTCGTTGGGCTGAGACTGTGATCTGGCACTTTGGGTGAGATTGGAGGGGGGGCAGGGCTCTGTTGCCTGGTCTGGCTTCACCTGGGCAGGGGGCTGCTGGGAAACGGCGGATTTGGCGGCCGCCTCGGTCGCGGCGCTGTCCTCCATGCTGAGTGAGCGATCGGAGAGACCTGAGGCAATAGAGAAGTTGCGGGACGATGGGTGACCCGAGTCTGGGGAGGTGGTGCCATTGGGAATGGTCCCATTGGGAACTTTGGAGACCTGCTTGGTCTCATCGCTCTTGGGCTCTGTTTCGATCTGGTCCACCTCCTCCACGGACTCAAAGACCTGGAGAAAAGATGCCAAAGGGAAGTAGGCCGCTCCACGCAGAGGAACGAGGGATGGGGCAGAAAGAGCAGGAGGAACAGGTATCGGGGCAAGGGGAGTCAGATCCAGCACATCTGACACCTTTATCCAGGGTGGGGCAATACACTCCCAATACATACAATCAGAAGTCTATTACTCCTACAAGTGTGCAAGGACTCATTGAGTGTCGAAGACGGAATTAGTCCATTAATATCATATCAGGTGAGTTTGGGCGCCTCTAGCGGTGAATCCGGAAACTGTCAGAGGAGGTGATAATGTTCGAACCAAATTGCCACAGCTCTCCGCGAATTCAGCGCAGGCTGTCCACAAACCAGTCCAGCTTTGAGGTGCATGCAATCATGGGATTTTTTCCTAAAGTAAATAATTTCATCTAAAAGATGACTAATAACACCTAACAACAAAGTATGTGGATTCAATAGATTAAGATATTGGGTAAAATCACATGAAACAGGCCATCATACTTATATAACCGAAGTCCATGTCTCTACACTAATCTGATCTGAGTTTTTAAGCAAACCAACACAAATTTATCTCCCACAATTCAGCATGTTTTATGTTTATGAAGCCATCGGGATTCTACCAGTACCACGTGCAAGCAGAGGGAAGCAGAATTTTATCTGGAGGTTTAACACGTGGCTACGAACCTGGTGTAGGAAAGAGGGGTATAGGTTTATGGGGCACTGGAACTACTTCTGGGACAGGGGTGACCTGTTCAAGCCGGATGGGCTACACCTGAACTGGAGGGGTACCTTTGCACTGGGTCAGCGTATGTTGAGGGTAGCAGAGAGTTATTTAAACTAGGGACTTGGGGGGCAGGGAGGTTAGAGAGTGTTACACAGAGGGAAATGCAGACTGCCCTGATGGAAGCTGACAGCGTTACATGCACTATTGATGATATATTTTTAAAGCAAAAAAGCATGGTGAGGGGCTTTGAGCAGCGGGCACATGGGAAATCGAAGGGGAAGAGCGTTCGTGATAACCTGAAATGTTTTTATCTAAATGCAAGAAGCATTAAAAATAAATTTCAAGAACTTGAGGCCGTTATGATTAGTGAAGGCTATGACATAGTTGGGATTACAGAGACATGGCTTAGTGAAGAGGATGGAGATGAATATAATGTAGAAGGTTATAAGCTCTTTAGGAAGGATAGATGCAATAGGCGAGGAGGGGGTGTAGCACTCTATGTGAATGAAAACATAAATGTGCAGGAAATTCCTGAAATTGAACATTCCTTGCCCTGCGAGGATATCTGGGTCAGGCTCACTGGCAAACACAAGACTGGTTTAAACATAGGTGTATGCTATCGACCACCAGCTTTGGACAGTACAGTCAATGAAATGCTCTTTAAGAGCATTACGCAAGCTTGTAGAGGAGGAGGGACTATTATTATGGGAGATTTAAATTATCCTGGTATTGATTGGGATATGGTGAAAGGACAGGGTAGGGGGGAGGAATAATTTCTAGATGTCATAAATGATAATTTTTTGGTGCAGTATGTTTATAAACCTACAAGAGAGAAGGCAATTTTAGACTTAGTGCTCTGTAATGACCCAGATAGAATTAGCAATGTTGAGGTACGGGAGCCATTTGGGACAAGCGGTCACTCTACTGTTAATTTTGAGGTTTCATGGGAAGTTAAAAAGGTTTCCGTAAAGGAAGGTCATGCCTGACAAACCTTCTGGAATTTTTTGAAGAGGCCACCAAGACTTATGACCAGAGCAGGGCTTATGACATCATATATTTGGATTTTCAGAAAGCATTTGACAGAGTACCGCATAAGAGACTAATTTTTAAAATGAGCTCCATTGGAGTTACAGGAGGTATTCTGAAGTGGATTCAAAACTGGTTGCAGGACAGAACACAAAGAGTGGTGGTCAGTGGTATCTCATCTGAGCTAGGTATGGTGGGGAGTGGCGTCCCCCAGGGATCAGTGTTGGGACCCCTGCTGTTCCTCATCTACATTAATGGCCTTGATAGGAATATTGAGAGCAGATTAGTTAAATTTGCAGATGATACTAAATTGGGAGGTTTGGCAAATAGTTTAGAGTCCACTAAAGTGATTCAGGATGATTTGGATAGAATCCAGAAATGGGCAGAAATGTGGCAAATGAAATTTAATGTAGTGAAATGTAAATTTGTACATGTAGGTAATAAAAACATTAGACGGGATTACTTCATGGGAGGTTTTAAACTGGAATGTGCTCCACACGAGAAAGATCTGGGAGTGATTGTTGACCAAACCCTCACAGGCTCTAGCCATTGTGCCGTAGCAGTTAAAAAAGCCAATCGGATGCTGGGATACATTGCCAAAAGTATTGAGTTCAAATCCAAGGAGGTGATGCTTCTTTTGTACAACACATTCGTCAGACCACACCTAGAGTATCGTGTACAGTTCTGGGGACCACACTTTAAGAAAGACATAGAGGCTCTAGAGAAAGTTCAGAGAAGAGCCACGAAGCTAATTCCGGGTATAAAAGATGAAAGCTATGAGAAAAGGCTGTTGATCCTTAATCTTTTTAGTCTTAGGAAAAGGAGACTAAGGGGTGATCTGATTGAGGTCTTTAAATATGTTGAAGGGATTAACAAAGTGAATTATGTAGGATTCCTTCAACCAAGTGTTGTTAGCAGAACTCGGGGTCACAAATGGAAGCTGACCAAAGGTAAATTTAGCACTGATATTCGGAAATATTTCTTCACCCAAAGAGTAATTTCGCTGTGGAACAGCTTGCTTGACCATATTGTTGAGGCAGAGACCTTGGGAGTTTTCAAGAGCAGGCTTGACTTAAAGCTAGATACCATTGAGTATCTGAAGTGATATATTCACGATAGTATAAAGAAACTGGCGAGCCTAGTCGGGCTGAACGGCCTGTTCTCGCCATTCATGTCATTCATGAATAACCGACAATTAACAAATTTCTCAGATGGTGAGCTTCTCTGCACAAAGGATTTTGTGAATTTACCGCACAGATCATGTGATCAGGTGTTGCATCATGTGTTCTGCTTAGCTGCAGGTCGCCATTGCTGTCTACCCAATCTAAGTTACCGTTGTTCACTTCTAGGAGTAATAGACTTCTGATACTATATATTGCATAATAATGGAATTATATGTAGCATGGCCACCATATGGTGTATTGTGTTTCTCCCTGTCTTTTCTCCTTCGACTAGACAGTCCGATTGGTCGAGACTGCATGGGTGTCACCCCTGAAAGCCCGCTTCTCCACTTTATAGCGCATTATCCAGGCAATACTGTCGCCATGGAAACCAAAATCGATAGGTGTCATAAGTGAAGTATAACACATGTCCATACCAAATATGAGAGTAATCGGTCAAAAATTACAGCCTGTACAGTGTCCACAAGGAAGTGTCTACGGATGTGGACACGGCGGTGGAGATGACAAGCATGAATCCATAGTAACCCCCGACTGCGTCCGGGGGCTGCAATTACAACTAATGATGTATGAAGCATTGGCACTTCAGAGGTAACATCAAAAACTTCTGGGGGAGATCAGTAGTGTCAAGATCCAATAGATGTCAGTTTTTTTTCCATGAAGCATTTCAAATTACTTCTGAGGTGAAGATGTCTACTCTCGAATCAGGTGCAATTAAAGAAAAAAAAGACAGAAAAAAGGATGATATACTATTTGTTGAACATAATCATTATCTTACTAAATAAAGCATTGGATTCTAATGGAACCAGGAGACCACCCAGGCCCAGTCAACAGCAATTTTCTGTCATCTTACAGCGCGCACACAAGTCTATTTCATTGATCACAGTCCCAAACAAATTGCAGTCACCATAAGTGCGCTAACATGCATCGATCACTGCTGTGCCTCCCACTCTGATAGTTCCCAGCTACTGGCATAATTTGATGTGTCACAATGAAAAAGGAGAGTATTTTCTTGTAAGATGCTGCCGGTGTATTTTTTTTTCCAAACTGCATACAATCAAACAGCCAACAGGCAGGAGCTAAGGTGTGTGAACAGCTTAATTAATTGGATTTTATGTGATGCAAATCGAAAAGATAGAGAGCTGGAGATAATGTATGGGGAGTGTGAATGACCACATCTATACTGCAAGGATGGCACTTTCTCAGTGTTTACCTAATTCATAACCCTGCAGCAACTGGATGGTGCTACAATTTCATCAGCGTCGCATCATTACGCTGCATTAAAGGCCGAAAAAACAGACAAGGCTCCATCCACAGTAATTTGCCGTAAGCATTGAATGTTACACTATACTGGATATGATGAAGGCGTTATGTAACACCATTAGAGTAATCAGAGATGAATGACTAAGGCAACAATGTCATTTAAAAAATGTATCGATGAATCCATTTGGCTGGACAGTCAATTCCACTGAAGTGAAATAATATGAAAAGGAATTAATTCAATCTGCTATTAAGCTATTCAATTTCATTGTCCAATGGAAAGCTAGCCTGGTGCAAACAGGACTTTAATTATATTGCGCAAAGACAGAAATATATAACATTACACAACTGAGTTACTGGGTCTGTAATAGCCCCCCACCGCAGAGGAGCAGTAACCTTAGACGCAGGCCTCTAAATGATGCCAAAATTGTGATTCTACATGGAATACATAACTCTTCATTCAATATTCATGAGGAGGTGGTGCTCTAGAACTATTCAAAAGATCAGAGTTCTTCAGTCGGAAAAGGTGGTATGGACTTTACATGAATCGTATCTTCCCGTAAAACCTGATCTGCTATTAGCCTGGCATATCTGGCTACAGAAGCTGGTAGGGAATATTTCATTATTGATTATGAAAAGTTTGCCTAACTGCATAGCAACAACATAAAGCCATACATACATACTCAAATGATCACAGTCCACTAGCATTCTAAGCACACATTTAACTACAAACACGGCCTTAAGTGTTGGTGATTGATGGTTCAAAACCAAAATCTGGACAACCAGCATAAGAAAAGTATAGATAATGTGTTAGCTGATGCCTCATCTCAAGTGAGGTTAGCATTACCTTTAAAAAAAGAGATGGGTTTGTTTTTTTTGGGTGGGGGTGCTATGTTCCAGCATGTGTTTGCTCTGTTTTTTTATTTCTTTCCTCTGTTCCTCTCTCTGCCTTTCAATTCTGCTCCAGGTTCCTGTAAATCAGTGTTCCAGCAAATAAAAGATAACCAGTGTAATCCAGTTAGCCAAACAGAAGCCCTCGCGCCATTTACCACAACACCAGTTGGTCAATTATAAGCCTTCCTCCCCTCTATAACTACGTAGCACTTCCTGTTTTTTCTCTTTCGGGTTTTGATGTTGGCTTGCTGTATCTTTGCAGTATATGTTTTGTCAACAGTGTGTGTTATCAGTCCTCCAACTTAGTTTATGTGTTTGGAAACTGGAGAAAGTACAAGGTCTTAAATCTTTTTTCAACACTTACTAAAATCCGGTCTAGACATACTGGGTTAGGAGTGAAGCCACCCCTTGTATGATTTGCTTTAAGTAGTTCGGCTGAGTAGTCAGAAGTTGGCATTTGCTTCTCTTATTGCTTTCGATAGCAGATTACCTTCAGAGATAGACTTGTTTTCTTTTTCGTCAGTTCACTGCTTTGGCATCATTCAACCTCCATTTCCCTCATCTTGGTTGTGCGTCTCTAGTACTATCAATACATTCTTCCTTTGTCCTTGTAAATAGTGTAAATAGTTATTGGTTTTGTTCCTTTGCATATCTACAGTGAATAGTATTGGTTGCACAATATACTTGCTCTTCACCGCACATTTGTTTACTAGTATTGGTTCACTCCTTGTTTGGGTTAATTTATCCCCAGGTCATGACAAAAAATTCTTTTGTGTTAATTACCCCTCCCCCTTGAATTACTGGGGTTGTAACAGTATGTGTGTCTGTGTGAGTGTGCGCATGTGCACGTGTGTGTGTGCGTGCATGTGCGTATGTGTATGTGTATGAGTGTTTGTGTGCGCGTGTGTGCATGTATCTGTGAGTGCATGTGTGTGTGTGTGTGTGTGTGTGTGTGTGTTTGTATGCGCGTGTGTGCGTGTGTGTGTGTGTGTGTTTGTGTGCGCGTGTGTGCATGTGTGTGTGTGCGCACTGTGGGTTGATTGAATACCTGCGTGCTGCTGCTGGAGTCGCTCTGCAGTCGGGCGTGGCTCTGTCTCCCTGAGCTACAGCTTTGGGACGACTGACATCACAAGGGTCAAAGGGCAGAGGGCAGGACAGGCACCAGGCACGAGTTCAGGGGAGAAGCGGGGAGACAGGAAAACACTTTTTTAAACATCCACTCCGCATGCCAATTCTACCCACTCAGACAACAGGAGAACGGTCTAGGGAATTGCAAACCAGTCCAAAAGCTGAGAGCTAAACAACAAAGAGACAGTAAAACATGAAAAATAAAAAGTAACTACTGAGCTGTCAACAAAATGCTTACAGCTGAGAGTCTGAGGTTTCCTTGTTTGTATTAGTTAGAAATAAATATGACCAAAACATCAGTACAATTTAAGCACAACTTATTCTTCTGAAACTTTTAATTCCCAGGCTCATCACTAAATACCGAAATTGGTCTGGAACTTTCATGGTTTGGACCTTTACTAATCGCTGAAACACGAAAAAACACAAAATCACCAGCTTGGAATATTGCGATGTGTTAAAAAGCCAAATTGCTATAAAAGAATAAGAAAAGGAGGGCAGGGTTTTTCCACAGGGCAACTGATACAAGACGCACACATCCTGTGGCATATTTCAATTATATGTATAACATTTCAAATGTCACCTATCTATGACTGAGGCTGTGCAGCTATAGCAGAGCCTCACCTCGTTGCTAATGGTGGAGTCTCGGTGCATCATCTTCTGGATGCTGCTGTCGATGCTAGCCCCAGACGAGCACTTAGCCAGAGCGACAGCATGCTGCTC
The DNA here is from genome assembly GCA_029692085.1 of Gymnothorax javanicus. Lineage (NCBI taxonomy): Eukaryota > Metazoa > Chordata > Actinopteri > Anguilliformes > Muraenidae > Gymnothorax > Gymnothorax javanicus. The sequence goes on along the minus strand of CM056194.1, from coordinate 80,274,688 downwards.
CTTCTCCCGCTGCCTGACGATGGCCTCGCACCCCAGCCATTCACTCATGGTCTGCTCATAGCAAGCCCGCACCTGCTCATCCACCTGCAAGGGAAGCCATGCTGCTAGCTACTTGCTATTAGCTATGTGCTCCAAGCTTAGCATTATTAGCAACATATTGACAGCCACCCAATGTGCTGCTAGTGACATGCTCCCAGCTAGTTGTTATTAGCTGAATGCAGCAAGCAACTCAATGTGCTCTAAGCAACATATTATCAGCTACATGTTATTAGCTACATATTGATAGCTACAAAATGTGCTGTTAGTGACATGCCCCCCAGTTAAGTGCTATTAGCTACACACTGCTAGTTACACTATGTGCTGTCAGCAACATGATCTCAGCTACGAGCGACTAGCTTCATGCAATTGACTGCATATAACTAACGACTCTATATGCTGTAAGCTACTTAGTTGCATTCTCCAAGATGTTTGCTGCTAGCCATGTGCTAAATGTGTTGCTTAAATGCTTTTGTTGCTAGGTGTAAGATCTCACAGGCTAAGCAAACAGGATTTTAGTAGCCAAACAATATTGACAGAAATCTTTAAAAAATCATCTAATGGGTGCGTGCGCAAGGTAAATACATTTGCTCTCTGTTACAGTGGCGTCTGCTCATCTTACAATGCAAATATCATCACTCTCCTTTCGTGAGGAGTCCACATTCTTTTACCACAAATCTTTTAAGTAGATGAGAATTTGGGGAACGTTACAGTAAGCAAAGCTTCGCAATAGAGGAAAATTATACAGCCATTATACGTGTAAATCATTGACTGTGGTTTAAATGCAGGGGTGAGATTTGCAATGGATTGGACACTCTAGGCCTCCATAGAGTGAGGACCAGGAAGACGGAGGCCCAAAACTCACCTCTCTCCTTTCCGTCTCGGACATCCCGAACTGGTAGTGCCCAAGCAGGAAGGGCCACACCTCCTTACGCAGTGAAGGGTCAACGCCCCCAAAATACACCAGCCGCATCAGCTCCTGCTCCTCGTAGGTCTAAGGCACGCGTGGTGGGGGGGGGGTCAGATTAGAGAGGGGAGAGGGGGATGAGAGTCAGATGCGACAGGGCAATTTCACAGAATTCATACGATTTCAATATAAGCACACACATATTTTTCCTTTGATGTGGATGTTTATCTTGTGAATGTTGATGCACTGGGGGGGGGGGGTGTAAAATCATTGTAATCACTGCTGTAAATAAATGCAGTCTTTCTGAAGCTCACAATGAACTGTTTTTATTAGGAATGGTTCAGACGTGGATACAATTTAGCAGTGATTTTCAGGGCTGTAGTTCTGTGGTTACTAGCTACTATCCGACAAAGTGTCCATCTGTCCTATTTGATGTGCGGCCAGAGTTGTTTTTTGTGATTGTTGTGTTTGGTGTTGGGAGCATGTCGTCATCATTTTAGACATGGTTCCCCCGTCACCTTAAATAATTTTGCAGTTTTCCTGACCGACACATCCGCAATTTTTGACACAATCCGCCCTTTTAGACCTCTGTTAGTTTCGTCCTCTTACTTTGGAGACTCAGTAAGCCAGGTACTGCTGTTACACTTCTTTTAAGCGGAAGCACGCTCCCAATGAACACTGAAATGTATAGGAGTAATCTGTATAAATGCTTTTGTAATAGTGGTTTTGACAAAGACATTTTCACAGGGGTGCATCTGATATTTTGTCCACCCCCTGCATATGTACCAAAAGTTATGCGTCCTCAGTGCTAATGACAATGAAAGCACTGAAGGTGCTGATGCCTCGGTGCTTAAAGCAGTGACAAGTATGTCCCTTAATGAAGCTATAAAATTCTGTGTGGACATGTCAGAGTGCCCTAGCTGTGCATCTATGCTTGACATAAGCTATGTTTCCATCCACTTGTCAATCGAATTATCTGAAGTTCGCCAAAAATATTCATGCGAATAAAGGCGGTGAAAATGCATTTCCACCTAACAGCATTAAGGCGAATAAAAACTTGTGCGTAATGACGTGACTTGCTGCTATGCGATCAAATCGGTGTATCGAATAGATTTCTGACATTTGAAGCTGTTTCCATTCATTTTCGCACTGAATCGCAGAACCTTCGAGTGAACAGAAGTAGTGTGGTAGGCAACAAAATTAACTAGTTAGCAATAATGGATCGCATCTCCCAACAAATGATGATAATTGCACAAGTTGTAATAGTGCTTATGTGCCAGCTATAAGCAACATGCAAACCATTATCAGAAGGCAACGACGGCATTGAAACACCGTCACGATGCAGTCGCAGATTTATTCAGCAAATAACGTTTCCATCAGCAGTTATCGCATAAACCAGGGGTGTCCAATCTTATCCAGAAAGGGCCGGTGTGGGTGCAGGTTTTTGTGCTAGCCAGCAGTGTTACAGCACCTAATTCCACTAATTAAGTAACTAGGGGTTTCAATTAGGACCTTGGTGGGTAGAATCAGGTGTGTTAGTGTTGGGCTGTAACAAAAACCAGCACCCACACGGGCCCTTTCTGGATAAGATTGGACACCCCTGGCATAAACCTTTCACCGATCAAGAAGAAAATCCAATGAGATCAACCGTATAAACTTAATGTCGATATCTTGAAAATCAAGTCAAATTTCACCGTTTCCATAAAATGGACAAAAATGATTCAATCAAAAATCTGAGAAAAATTTCTGGAGATATGGTCTAGTAGTATGTTATTGCAAATTTATACGAAAATTCATCAGGCCAAAAAAAAAGATAAAAAATGTTCCGGACGACGGACACCACACCACGACAATAGCTCATCGGCCCATAGGGCCGGTAAGCTAAAAACTGAAAACACACATTTTGCCACTCAGTATCACGCGTGTGGTTCACATCATGCTGTTTTCACAAGCAAAATGCCCCTGCTGTCTTAATTAAACTTCAAAACTGCCAAGTTCGCACTGGCAGGCATCAGTTTGAACATTTTGAATTAGCAGCATTGATCTTAATCTGCACAACTGCTTTGCAATTTTTACTCCCAACACTTTTGTTGTATAGCCTCCTGCCTGAGCAAATAGAAACAATTTTTTAAAATTATTGAAATAGTAACAGCCACAGCGAACTGTTTTGAACAGTTCGGAGAAGAAACGCAGAGGAATCACAGCCCTATCGGTTAATGAAGGGAATTAATCTTGTTTTAATACACAATGTCCTTCACTGGCGCAGTGGGAGAGCATTAGTCATGCCTACATATGCCTGCGTGGTGAAGAATGTGAGAAATGTAATTAGCAAGAGGAAGATAAACAGCGCTGAATATTCAAGAGGCCACCGCATTCGAATGCGAGAGGCGTCGACAGCCGCACTTTTTCTGAACAGAACAGAGAGCGCGCATTGAGAGAGGCGAATGATGGGGGGGCGTTTCGTAGTTGGGGCTTATAGGCCGTAGTCCTTCTCAAATCTCTGCCCCACGTCAGTGGGCAGGTGCAGCGTAGGGGGTGGTGGGATGGGAGGGGCAGTTGGCGGTCGGGCCTTACGGAGCAGTCCTCCATGAATCTCTGCCACACTTCGACGGTGAGTCCTCCGTAGGCGTTGTGTGGGACGTCCGGGTCGACGATGGTGTGGTTGACCAGCGCGGACAGGTGCGTGCGCACTGTGGATAGGTGACGGCAGTAAGCTAGCCCTGTAGTGTCAAGAGGGAAGAGGCCATTTTAAACAGTTTGGCATAAAAGACACCGGCGATTGTACATCAAGACAAGCTGCAATTATGCTATCTGCAACAAAACATAATCGCTAACAGATATACACTGCTGCCCGAAAGTATACCGATGGTGGCACAACATTTAATCTTTTTTTCATTTATTTCTTTCCCAGCTCATTAGATTTCAAATTAAATAAACAATATCAGCATGAAGACACAATACAGACTGCCAGATTTAATTAGCAAGTATTTGCCACCATACTGAGCAAACCATGTAGGAATTGCATATATTTATAACCATACTGAGTGAATCTCGTAGGGATTGCAGCCCAACACTGTAGTGAAATGGAGACCCGGGCCATTCAGTGATTGATGGTTTATTGATGCCCCGCCCAAAATGAGGCGAATGAAACGTCATACTATCATCACTAGCATTCAATATCTGACACCAAAAACATTCTGTACTAATCACCAATGTGTACTAACCGCAATAACTGGCAGCAAGCTATTCCTCAGATGAAACACTCCAGCAAGAGATTAAGCTATTAAATTGGTAGCCTAATAAGGATATTTCGCGTTAAAGCAGTGAGCACTCAACATTCACAGCAACAAATGATCATTTGAATATTCCTAAGTGGTTTTTGTAACTTGTATGTGACGTGGTAGGTAAGATTAGCGGGCAGTTAGTGATAGAGGACTTTGCTCATTCACAGTGTTTTAGCAATTAGCAGCTCGATTAGTTTGAGGTTAACGTGTACATACAGCCGTAGAAAGCCCGGGAAATGATCTGATACTTCATGTTATCACACAGGAGCTTCAGTGGGGCCCTGCAAAGGTTAAACATTCAAATTATAGCGTATTCTCCCCTTTTACACACATGTATGCATGCAGACAAGCACACACATGCATGCACAGAAACAAGCAGACACAAGCACGCATACACACACCCATTCATATACACGCACACACAAGCACACTCTCATACAAGAAGAAACGTGCATCCACAAACAACCAGACACGTGCATACTACACACAACCATTGACACACACATATACACATATATATGCACTACACACAAACACACGAGCAACTAGACGCACATTCACCAACACTTTCTCACAAACACAGACTCGCATGCACACATGCAGTCACACCCATATGCACATACACACATGCAGATACAGATGCACACACACACACACACACACACACACACTTTCACGCATAGATGCCCGTACATTTACATACACAGATGGACATACACACAAACACACACAAACACATATGAAATTTAAAGGAGCTGTATTACGATTACTGCGCATACTCAGACCTTACATCCCAACACAGTGAATCTGCTTGACTGCAAGTCATAATCTGATTCAATCCTTACCAATCCATCTTCGTTTTGCATTGTACTCATATACTTTAGTTACTCAGGCATTATGCTTTTTATACTAAAAAGTTTTCTTTGGAAATTTGAGGATTCGAAGCGCTGTTTTAGCATCAGTTGAGGCGCCTATATATTAGGCCCCCCCAAGAGGCACCTGATATATACATTCAATGCAAAACAAAGATGAATTGGCAAGGATGGAATGAGATTATGACTACCAGTCAAGCAGATTCACTGCGTCAGGATGTAAGTTCTGAGCATGTGCAGTAATTGCGACACAGCTCCTTTAAGTCTCGACCCTGGTTATATAACCCTGTTCCTAAGCTCTGTGGATGGCAACAGCAGGTCCCAGTGCTATGCACCTTGATATGAAAACTACAGATGGTCTTGTTTTCAGACACCCGCTCATGAATATTAACTATAATGCAGCACATTAGTATCAGCAGACAGCAACAAACAGAGAGCGCTACCCAGGTTAAGAATACAGAGATGGCAGTCTGCGTTGCCCACTCATTCTACAAATCAGCCTGGTGACCTTTGGAGGATGTAGTGCAAATGGGATTTTGGGGGCACCTGACCTTTCATGGTTGCATCCGTTCGGGGGTCCCCCATCTGAGGAGCCACTTTGGGAACAGGAGGAGCAGGAGGACTTCCGGGGGGTGGGGTGCCACATGGTCGCCCCTTGGTCCATCAGATCTGGAGTACCTGCCCCCCCCAACAACACAGCACAGTCAGTCAGATAGACAGAGCACCACAGAGCTACAGCCCCATGCAGCACAGACCGCGGCACCGCCGGCGAAATCACGTAGCTAGTACGCTTCGCTATGATTGCCAGAACTGTTGAAGCCGATCACGTTACAGCCAATCAAAGGCTGAATTACACAGAGATGGACCAGCTATTGGATCCAGACCACTGATGGGAGACCAGAACACCCAGAAAAAGCCAAAAAATTAAATGAGCGAAAAACAACGAGAAAAAAAAATCGAACAGCGAAAATTACCGGGACGTGAACAAAAGTTTGCCGGGCTGTTCACAAATTTGTGAATGCCGTGCCTTTCTCACCGTAAGGGACTGAGAGCAATTTTCATCTGAATGGCACAAAATGATAGCATTTCGGAGAGACTAGCGATTTGCTAGCGGAGTAAAAAGCTGTTTCACTCCTGTGTTTTTTTTTTTTGGCTTATGAAAACCTTTGTCCACGTGTCCTTGGTTGACCAAATTAGCCTAGATTTCGCACTGCTGCTATGGCAGGATTTACAGATTTGAGGCTGGGGCGGGGGGAGGACAGATCAGCTTGGATTAACAGAACAAGGGGGAGCATTTCAAAGTGGGGGGGAAGGGGGAAGGGGGGGGGGCTGAAGCAAAAGCAAGTATTGCACTGGGACAGTCAGGAAATTACAGTCCGGGGAGCCCGGGATGAGGAGAGGGGGTCCAGGGTAGCTGCAGGAACGTTTGGGGACCACCAGGGTGCGAGACCTCTTAGGGGGGCGCCTCGACTGACGCAGGGAGACGGAGCGGGACAGGGGGGGCGCGCCGAGGGGTGGGAGCGTGAGGTGAGCTACGGAAACTGCAACAAATAGTGATGATAAAATGCTTGGTCAAGAAAAGTCAAAACATCTGCGGATTAATACCAGGAGGTAAAACTGTGAGCTACAGTTAAACATGGTAATAACATAAAGTGTGGTGAAACAAGGTTAATAATATAACTGTACAAGGCAAATTAAAACAAGATAATAACTTAGCACAGCAAACTATTATAAGTTAAAAACATAAGGTAAAGTAGTGCAAAATAATAACATAACAAGGTAAAAAAAAAACAAGGTAATAAAACAACATAAGGTACAATAACACAAGCTAATAAAATAACATAACATAGGGCAAAGGAAAACAAGCAAAAAACCTAACATAATATGGTAAAGTAAAACAAGCAAATAACAGAACTTCAAGTAAAACAAGCAGTAGCATAACAAGGTAAAGTAAAAAAGCTAATAACGGAACATAACAAGTTCAGGTAAAACTATGTTAACGCAGTGCAGCAGTGCAACACAACTCACCTCCTACATGTCAGAGTGTCGGCAAGTATTTACTCCACCCACTGCACTATTTTTGGCTTTATTAGCTCACCGGTCGATCGGCCATTAGCTATTAGGAAGTTGCAGCGTCCAGCCTCGTCTTTTTTTTTTTGTTGTCGTCATTGTCCATTACCAATTTTTTCAAACATCTTCTCCAAAACTTCCCACTAGATTTGCTTCAAAGTTGGTATGACACTTCCTTGGCACATTCTCTACCAAGGTTGTTTTGCAGTTTTGAAAAAATGAGATTTTTGTATTTTAAAAAATAAATGATCAAACTTTTTTTCATCAGAAAATTGATAACTGATGTAATGGGTTATCTATGGTTTATGCCAAAGTGACTGATAGCGATCTTGAAAACACCCATGTTTCTTTTCTTTTTTTTTCCAGTGAGCAACAGGGCCCTTGGTCCTTTTTTTCCTTTGGGAAAAGTAGAGAATTGTTTTCCTTGGATTTGTACTTTTTTGTTTCTTTCTTTGAATTTCCTTATTCAATATGAGCAAACAACAAAAAAACTGATTCCAAATCAGTGCTCAAAACATACATGACTTAGGAATACAGGCCCCGGTGATGTAGTGTATGCCCGGGGAACATGCCGGAATGGCAGCCAGCAGGACCTGAGGTTGGGCAGCCCTGCACTACAGTCATGAAGCAAAACTAAACAAGGGCCATCAGGAGATGGCGAATCCCCCCGGCCCCAACATATTGAAAGAATGAAAATGCCACCTGCTCCGGAAACAAACCATACCCCCTAAAATTCTAAGTTCAAAATGTTTCAATGGAAACCAGAAAAAATACAAAATTCATCATGGTCAAACTAGCAAAAGGCACCACTTCAGGTCATGATTAATGTGCACACAAAGTTTTGTGGAGAAATATAGAACGGTTTTCAAGTTGAGCTCCAGAAATGAAATGTTCACAGACAGATGGACGGACAGACAGACAATCGCACCTATGACTACATCCCCCCGTATTATATGCCAGGGGGATAAAAAGCTCATGGAAATTGAGGAGGGAGGATGATAACAGCAGACTGAAATTCGTTTTCTGGGTGAAACAGGAGGTACGCCATCATTGCTCACCAAATTCTGACTGACTACCGGGAAGAAGGATCCGGAAGACATAGTCTGTGGCCTCATCCTCTTCTTTGTCTGAGATGGAGTCGGTGGATCCCTGTGGACATCTCTTGCGCAGTTTCGGAAAAACCTTTCCCTGCAAAGCAAAAAGAGTAAAGGTTCTAAAACTGATTTAGCTCCAAAACTCATTTTGTGTAATGTACTACTGCACTGTGTGTATGACTGGATGTAATAAAAGAGCTTGGGGTAAGGAGAAGGCGGGTGTCTTGGTGTAATGGCTTTGGGAAAAATGTTTGCTATTTTGACAATAAAATTATTTTCAAAGAGTTACTTCAGAAAAGTTCTGCTTCTGCACCACTTTTATTGACTCATGAATTCTGCTGAGATGCAATTACTGGGACACACTCAGCTGTAGGATAATCAACAGCCTCGGTAAAAATGAAGAAAAAGGCAGCATATTAAAAACAAACACAGTTAATAATAAATATGTTAACCCTTTCAGCGCCGTGGGCAACTAATGATGTAAGATATCAAAGTCAGATGCTGTTGAAAACCTATCATGTGGCAACTTGTTTAAACAAGTTGCCACATGATAGGTTTTCAACAGCTCAGGATAGCTACATTTTTAATTCCATGAAAATGTATTCGGCGCTCAAAGGGTTAAGCTCAAACTAAAGGAAAACCTGTGTCTTTTTATCTACAATACATTTGCGCACCCGACCATACACGATAAGATATAAATGAATGATACCATCCAGTAAAAAAAGTGAACTGCCGAAAAAAAAAAAACCCCGACAATCAGCTCAGCAAGCGAACACGATAAACAAGGGGAACATTGAGGTTTGATGAAGATGCTCAGACAAACTATTCAGTTCTGTAACCGAGCACAGGGTGCAATCCAGTCCAATCAGGCCTCAATGGCAGAGAGATGGAGATTCATTACTCTCATTGCTCTATTCGATGTCTCCCCATTCTCTGCGGCAACAGTCTCGCCAAGCTTCAATACCTACTTGACCACGATGACCCCTCAGCCTTTATAAGGCTCTAATGGTGCAGCTGGGGGAATGGCCTAGTTTAGCCTCGGCGCAAATAAAAACTGTCAGCTGAGGATCTTGCAATATCACAGCCGCTAAGCAACTGTCCGTGTTAAAATACTCATTCGTCGTAGTCACCAAAATGTCTGCGAAATATCAAGACAAAAGTAATAACTGCATAGTTTACTGAATTGCTGTTTTCCTGGCTGCGTTCAAATAGTAAAAAAATATGTTCTATTGTCAAATTCCCAACCACCTTTCTTTGATCTAAATGGAAAATGTCGTGAGGCAAAGGAGGGGTGTAAAGGGGAATTCATAATGGCATAGGAAGACAACCGCGATGAAAAGAGAATCCGAATGCGTCTCCGGCCCGTCATGTTCGTTTGCTTTCATGATTGGCCGGATGTATGGTCGTCGCTCTAAATATTGCTGCCACATGGTATTTGGAGCTGCAGTATTTCCTTTCTTTTCGTAAAGGATGGTTCAGTGTACCCTATGCTAAAGGTGATAAGCTAGGAAGCATTGAAGCACCTTTCCTTTATATTTAGACAATTTGAACACACTTATCATGGCTGCCATATAAATAATTCCGGGTTATTTTCTGGGAGATAGGAACTTTCCTGAGCAAAAACAACTATTTGAACAGCCCCTGCTTAATTTTAAGAGGCCACACAACAGTATTAAACATGCTCCAGAGCTATGTGACAAATGCTGTATATAGCTGGGGCCTTGGGCAATATTTCAGTAAAGTATAAATTAGCCCAGGCTTTGCGCTCAGTCCTCACAAAGAAATAGATGCACAACCAAGAAAGAGAAGAAGGCAATCAATAATACTTCCAGCCAATGGAAAATAGTCAACCCAACTACAGTGACATCCAATAAAATTTGCGATGGGCTTTGGGTGGGAAATAATAACGTTACTGGGAAAATACTCGGTCAGGCAGCCCCTCCTTGAATTCCAGAAAACCTCTCCATTTTCACATGAAGGAAGAACCCTCACGTGAGTTTCTAATGACGACTAAATTGGATTATTCGAGTCGAAATGAGATGAGTCTGAAAAGCTCATTAATAAAAGCCAGCGAAGCCTTAATGTTGTATGATCTGGATTGCTCTGCCCGAGGGCATCGAGCGGAAGCGTATTCTTAAACACCTAATCGCATCTCTGATGGATGTTTTCCCAGGAATATATGAGGTCATTTGTTCTCTGTGAGTGGTAAGAATAATATCAGGGCTGGAGGCGCTCTCACTTTAAGCATATCCTGATGCCGTATTTTATTGCTACTCGGTTTTAATTCACTAATCGGGAGGGAAGGGCAAGTGGCACCTTCTTGCGTCAATGAGATTATTAAAAGCCCTTGGGTCAAAGGTTGTGAGAAATGAAGACTATGCAGACAGCCACAGGCAGATAGCAGGCTAGCTGTAGCACTTTTATTCCAAGAACACGGGGAGATGGCGAGAAAAGAGCGATGCGTGAAAATAAACCATGAGATGCGAGATACTGTGAAACATTCTGAGAAGCATTCAGGGGGCTTTCTGGGGATATTTATGCGGAGACCCAGCGTATACTTGTCAGTAGGAGGGAGAGGAACTGCAGATTTTACATTTTGCCTTAACTGGGAGTCAGATGTGTAGACAGACTGAAAAATCGATAACACAAACACAATTAGCCTCCTGGTTTGAAGAAAAACCAGGTCCAGATTTCCATTGGTCACACCCACCTTTCCCCGCTGGGACCAGAGCGGAGGGTCCAGCTGGCCGTGGGGAAGCAGCCCATTCTCCAGACAGGACAGGAACTGCAGGAGGTGACCCCCCCTGGGGAAGCGAAGCGGGGGGCGCTGTATACCGTCCTGGCTGACCAAAACCACGGTGCCTCCACTGTCCACTGAGGAGACAGTGGCGGCCATTACAATCTCATCGGAACACACAGCGACACAGGGCTCTAAATTCGTAGACCAGGCGCAGGCGCAGCGAATGGGGGGAGCGCCGCGCCAACGGGGTGTATCCAGGCGTATTTTGCAATTTCGTGCCCGGCGTAGCCCGGCGCAAGTACTCCTCTGTCCCGCCTCTGTCCCTCCTGCCGGCGCAAGTGGCATAGAGGGAGGAGAGAAGGCGTAAGTGGGTTTAACACAGCCGAGTCAAATCTTCACCAATAAAATGAGCTCCTCTCCTCACCTTTAAAGTGTTGAAATAAAGAAGCCTCTGTCCGATATCTGCATGATGCGTTAATGTTGCATTTTACTTTGCTGCTTCAGGCATGTTTTCTGCACCGCTTACGTCTATATTATGCATTACGAACATGAGTTAGCTGGCTAGCTAGGGCATTCGCGAATTATTACCATTAGCGAACTTGAATGGAATTTCAAAACGAAACTACGTCAGATCATTCAAACTTATGAAGTTGGAATGAAATACGACGGTTGCTCATTTATTTCTTCTGCCTGCATCATTGGGAAGAGAAACGATGGATAGCGTGTTCCTATTATTACACCCTGTTGCTGCTTAAAATTTTGGGATTAACATGCATGGACAACAATGCAAGATACGTTACACATTTATTTTCAATATGTGATCTTAACTCTGTACGAGATCATAGCAATCAGGCAGTATTCCTTTCCCCCACTAAAAACGATAAAACCTAAGTGACAATAATAGTAGTATTAAGGTCCGTGTACGTTCAGGCAGTTCGTTTTTTGACTCTGAAACCAAAATGAGAAAACGGAAGTAGCGCCGTTGTTTCGTTTTTGAACAGGAATGAAAAAACGGAAAACCATGGTTGTTTCGTTTTCCCGTTTTCTACCGAAAAATGGAGAATTAGTTCGTTTTTCCTTTATCGTCGTTTGAATCAAAAACGAAAACCCCGAAAACCGCTTTCATAAAAATGGTCCAATTTTGGTTTTTGTTCATTCGTTTATTCATTTTTCTCTTTTGATTTCAGAAGTGAAGAAGGGTAGACCGTTGAAACGGAAGTGAAAGTAAATACATAAAAATAAGAGCGATGAGAAAAGAATGATCATTCTGCTAAAGCTAACATATGCAAGCACAGCATTTATACCATGCAGGGTAATGCTGGAGGTTAAATAGACTAAATAAATATATACGTTTTTTGTTTTATTCTTTTTATTTACACATTAAATATTTTATGTTCAAAAAGTGTGTGATATGTCATTTAGCTGCGTAGCGTGCAGAAGTAGTCTGGGTGTTCCTTCACAATCAAATCAACCCTCAGACTAACTTAAGCACTGAAAAAATCAGCAAGGTCTGAATTAGGTTGGAGAACATAGGTGCTTCATTTGCGTGCATGATAAATTGTTATTTTTCGCGACCATGTGTCCTCAGTTTCGCAGATTAAAATCAAGTGATTGTTTACTTTGGTTAAGTTCTTTACTCCTTGCGTGCAGAGGTTTCATATATTTCACGACGTGGATATGGAATTTTTATTTTTCATGGTTTCGCAGGTTATGAGGATAAATAACTGCGCTCAACATAAATAAACACATATGACAAATTATTAGCTCGTTCAAGGGTCGCACTCGCTGTTGCAAGTAAAACCAAAATATTCGGTGGGACAACAGTAACTAGTATGGAAAACACTGGTCCAAAGTGACCAGCAGAGGTCCCCACATTCATCCAAATTATTATTCACCGATTCACATAGAAATCGACTACATAATTACTTAAAACTTAATGATGAGATCAAGCTTATATTCACTTTTTATCCTACTACTTTGATTTTGCATTGTAATGGACTTAGGTCATGACATTACATCGTGGACAAATCAATCTGCCATAGCGGCATTGATCATTATCATATTGATTTGCAGTAAATAAAACACAATGATAATAATAAAATAACATCATATAATATGGGTTTTTTGCACCTTAATGGCCACCCGGTTTCTAAAAGCAATATTAGGCGCCACCTCCACAACCACAGGTTCTTTGGAAGGGTTGCCAGAAGGAAGACTTACCTGACCAAAAGTCACCGAAACAAGCGCTTGGAGTTTGCCAAACGTCATTTAAATTATGACTGTTTTGGTCAGATTAGACTGAAATTACACCTCCTGGTACATAATTACATAATTATTGGCACCCTTAATTTAGTACTCAGGGTTATCACCTCTGCCAAGAGTAAGAGGATGGAGTCTTTTCTTGTAAATTTTTGACAAGGCTCAGGCACACATTTAGGGGGATTTTGGACCAATTTTCTAAGCAGATCCTTTCAAGATCCTTCACATTCTTGGATTTGCATTTATCAACTGCCCTCTTCAACTCAGCCCACAGGTTTTCAGTTGGATTGAGGTCTGGTGACTGAGATGGCCATCGCAGAATGTTCATTTTGTTGTCACAGAACCATTTCCGTGCGGATCTTGATGTATGCATTGGGTCATTGCCTTGATGGAAAGCCCACCTTCTACCAAGTCCCAGCCTTCTGGCTGAGGCAACTAGATTGTCAGCCAAAATATCCAAATACTTGGTGGAATTTGTAATGCCATTAATCTTCACCAGTGCCCCTGGATCTTTTGAATTAAAACAGCCCTAAAACATGACTGACCACCATCATATTTCATCACGGGTGTGAGGTGTTTCTCCTTATATGCATCTCAGTTTCGAAGCCGAACATGCTGATGCTGTATCTGACCGAAACGTGTAATTTCAGTCTAATCTGACCAAAACACAGTCATAATTTAAATGACGTTTGGCAAACTCCAAGCGCTTGTTTCTGTGACTTTTGGTCAGGTAAGGCTTCCTTCTGGCAACCCTTCCAAAGAACCTGTGGTTGTGGAGGTGGCGCCTAATATTGCTTTTAGAAACCGGGTGGCCCCAAGATGCCACCAAGGCCTGCAGGGATGTTTTGGCATTCATGGCCTGAGCTAGCAGATGCTGCTCTATATTGGACTGATGAAAATCCTTCTCCAGACTCCACCGTAGGGCCATTAAGGTGCAAAAAACCCATATTATATGATGTTATTTTATTAGTATCATTTTGTTTTATTTATTTATTTATTTATTTATTTATCTGTTAATGACATAGCCTATAAAGCCTGTCTACTGCAAATCAATATGATAATGATCAATGCCGCTATGGCAGATTGATTTGTCCACGATGTAATGTCATGACCTAAGTCCATTACAATGCAAAATCAAAGTAGTAGTATAAAAAGTGAAGATAAGCTTGATCTCATCATAGAGTTTTAAGTAATTACGTAGTCGATTTCTATGTGAATCGGTGAATAATAATTTGGATGAATGTGGGGACTTCTGCTGGTCACTTTGGACCAGTGTTTTCCAAACTAGTTACTGCTGTCCCGCCGAATATTTTGGTTTTACTTGCAACCGCGAGTGCGACCCTTTGAACGAGCTAATAATTTGTCATATGTGTTTATTTATGTTGAGCGCAGTTATTTATCCTCATAACCTGCGAAACCATGAAAAATAAAAATTCCATATCCACGTCGTGAAATATATGAAACCACTGCACGCAAAGAGTAAAGAACTTAACCAATGTAACCAATCACTTGATTTTAATCAGCGAAACTGAGGACACATGGTCGCGAAAAATAACAATTTATCATGCACGCAAATGAAGCACCTATGTTCTCCAACCTAATTCAGACCTTGCTGATTTTTTCAGTGCTTAATTTAGTCTGAGGGTTAATTTGATTGTGAAGGAACACCCAGACTGCTTCTGCACGCTTAATGACATACCACACACTTTTTGAATATAAAATATTTAATGTGTAAATAAAAAGAATATAACAAAAAACGTATACATTTATTTAGTCTATTTAACCTCTAGCATTACCCTGCATGGTATAAATGCTGTGCTTGCATATGTCAGCTTTAGCAGAATGACCATTCTTTTCTCATCGCTCTTATTTTGATGTATTTACTTTCACTGCCGTTTCAACGGTCTACCCTTCTTCACTTCTGAAATCAAAAGAGAAAAATGAATAAACGAATGCACAAAAACCAAAATTGGACCATTTTTATGAAAGTGGTTTTGGGGGTTTTCGTTTTCGATTCAAACGACGATAAAGGAAAAACGAACCAATTCTCCATTTTTCGGTAGAAAACGGGAAAACAACCATGGTTTTCCGTTTTTTTCATTCCTGTTCCAAAACGAAAAAACGAAACAACGGCGCTGCTTCCGTTTTCTCGTTTTGGTTTCAGAGTTAAAAAACGAACTGCCTGAACGTACACGGACCTATTAAGCCGCTTGCACACTGGACGCGAAACAAATTTTTCGCACGACAGATTGAGTTGAAAGCAGTGTCTACGTGTCCGTAAGTCGGACAGGGTTTTAATAGCTATATCTTCGTGTCCGACAGTCGGATGGTTTCAATGTAACTCCGTGTCCGACAGTCGATTATTGTTTTTAATTTCTTCAAATCTACTGAATCTTTTAGATATTAAACGTGAATGTTTTGATAAGAGGGCTCAGTTCTTCAAGATGAGTACCGAGAATTTCAATCAATGTTTCTGTTTAAGCTCTGCTCAATAAAGTGAGTCGACATTGGCGCGGGACAATGTACAATGCCTGTCGGACACTAAATGCAAAATACTCCGTGTCTGACAGCCAAAAAAAAAGAAAAAATAGTGGACGATTAGAACAGATTGATAACGAAATAAAGAATAAAAAGAAACATTTTAACAACAAACAGAACATCCAATGAACACTGCGATTTATTTATTTGCGGGCCATCTTTTTTTGATGTTCTGTTTGTTGGTGATATATTTTTATTCTTTATTTCGTAATAAATCTGTTCTCATATCAATACTTTTACTTTTTGCTGGCTGCCGGACATGGAGTATTTTGCATTTCGCGTCGGACAGCCTTGATCGTGCATGCGATAATTTATTCACACTGTCAATGGTCATGGAATTGATTTGGTCACTGACTACAAGCACTATTTTATCTCTAGTGTGGAAATAAAGCGTGAATCTGTTCGATCCATCTGACTAATTTTCAAAAGAGAGACCGAATAAAGACTGTTGTCTATCTTCAACGGAAGAAGACAGACGAATAAAAAGACCAAGAAAAGTCGATAGCTATCAATTTGCATTTTGTGAAGGTCGAACACAAACATGGCCAAGTTTGTACGTCTAATAATCCCTGGAATACTCGAAAAATTAGAACTTTTATGACTTTCGGACTCGGAGTATTTTAGGATCTCTGTCCGACAGTCGCTAAATTCGTCATAAATGCACAAGGTCCCGCGCCAATGTCGACTCACTTTATTGAGCAGAGCTTAAACAGAAACATTGATTGAAATTCTCGGTACTCATCTTGAAGAACTGAGCCCTCTTATCAAAACATTCATGTTTAATATCTAAAAGATTCAGTAGATTTGAAGAAATTAAAAACAATAATCGACTGTCGGACACGGAGTTATATTGAAACCATCCGACTGTCGGACACGGAGATATAGGCTATTAAAACCCTGTCCGACTTTCGGACACATAGACACTGCGTACATCGCAAGTCAATGCAAAGACGCGAATACACGCGTGTATTGACTTTGACTGTAATCAGTCGTGCGAAAAATTCGTTTCGCGTCCAGTGTGCAAGCGGCTTTACTGAGCATAGAACGCGTATATATACTGAGCACATACTCGCACTGCCTGATGCCAAGGCAGTTTGTGGTTGGCTGAGAAAGATGTGAAGTCATTAGTTTGCATCACAGATTCAGCTGCGTTGATTTAGCCAGGTCGAGTTTCCATTACGCGTGCCAACCGCCTTTAATCTGACATCAGGACAATCAATATAGATACTATAATTTATGTCCTGATTCAGATAGTTACATTAAATAGTGGTTGCTGTAATTATTTATTGCATTGAAATGTGCCTGACATTCTGGAAGCCTGCCTGTGAGGTTTCGGTGACGTGTGCGCACTGTGCGCCGGTCAGCCAAATTACCACTGCACAGAAAGTAAACCAGGTTAGAGCTGGCCAGCTCTCTGCGCAATTTCGGCGGAGGCTTGATCCACGAAACTGTCACTGCTTCATGATGAATATGTGACACCTCCTCCCACTACGCCGCCACACCCATCTCGGCGCACGTCTACCAAATTGCCAAAGTGGCTGCGCACGGTGTTGCACCGCACGAAATTACCACGGCGCGGGCTGCACCGGACGAAATGACCACTGCGTGAGCTACGCCACGCTGCTCCACCCTGCGCTGCGCCAAGAAATTAGAGCCCACAGACTGCACAGCAGAGACAGATTTTGAAATGCACATTTCAGAGGTATATCGAACGTATATTTGAAAAGCATTTCAAATATACATTTGAAATATGAACTTCTCGACCCTCATGGAATACAGTTTATCGCTATGCTAATACAATTAACCCCACCACTGCTATCAGCTACAATACTAATTGACAGCGTACTTTATATTTTATGATAGGAAATAAACTTATTTTGTGTTCTGTACATGGTAAATGTTAAAATCAAGACTAGGTCAGAAACATGTGTCTGGTTGGGCTGTTTGTGGTCTAAATGTTAATTCTTGGATTTTAAATGCTCATTGAATTTGGACCAGTGTGGATCATTCAACGCCCCCTGATGATGTAATCGAAGCTGATAGCACCAAATCAGTTTGAAATAGCAGTGGCCAATGGGGAAAGAGCACTTGGTCAGCCAACTGACCAATAGATTAACTTCACCAGGGACTGACTGACTCACTCACTCACTGGCTCATTGACTCACTCACTCAGCCACAGACATCAGTGGATGTAAGGCCGGACCATGCTGGTCCAGGCAAAAATTAATTTATTGCCTGGCCTTGAAAATATGTATATGTATGTATGTGGGCACACAGAACTCAACCCTTTGATTTAAAATACCAATGTTTTTAAATTTCATTTGTGTTCCTCAAATAGTGGCCAGCTCTAAACCTGTAAAAGGTACCCTTAACCCTTGAAAAGCAATTACTCTACAGCAACAGCCATTTCTCTTACCTACAGCACTGCAATGCTAAACTATTAGAGAAAGCACTTAAACCAATGATTGCCTTTTAAGAGCTTTTAAGAGCAAAAAAGCTGGAGAATAAAATGATTGTCAGAATTCGTAATTATAGCAGAGTACTTTAACCTTCAGTTAAAACAGAAAAATGTTCAGTGCACCACATTATACAGGCCTGGCAATAAACAGAATTAATTAATTACACAGAGTAGAGCACTAAATGTATGACTGTATAGCAGTGGTGGTTGGTGAACTGGCAACAGGGGAAGCTCAAACGCATCCCTTAAAAATAATGATTGGTTGTGACCCGTTTTCAATCATTCATTGAAATTACTATTACAGAAACTCCATAAACTCTCAACATTATCAGGTGTGGCCAGTTTTCATTAATAATGCATACCTGTCAACTCTCATGCATTCGCCGTGAGTTTTAGTGGCATATTTACGTCCCCCTGCAGTAGTCAGCAATTATTCAATCAACGTAATTCAATCACATCAACTATCCTGGTCTTAAAAAGGAGCACAGGAGATGTCACTAATTTTGACCTTAAAATCAGCAGTCAACTGAGACCCAATGCAGTAAAGTTCATGCTTGCTTTAAGTTTAAGTGACCAGGTAACTATTGTGTGCTGCTGAAACACTAGGGGGTGTACCACAAAAAAGATAACCAAGTTTTCAGCATAATTTCACTAAGAAAAACCCAGAATCCTCTTCAGTCCTGGATCTCACTCAGTGAACTCAATCTTGCTCACTTATATTACAAGTTATCATACCTTGTGAATAGCCAGAGTAGTAAGTTTCAATGTGGCGAGTTTCAATGTGAATTATGAGTGGTTGGTAGTCCTAGCATTATTGATGCCTTACGGTTTAGGAGATTTCCTAAAGCAGACTGTTCAGTATTACTAGAATGTACAGTTAAAGTTAGAGTCATTAATGTAAAAGCCTACCCTGCTGGTGGCAGTGCAGATAGACGATCTCTTCCAGGCGAATGGTCATCGCATAGTCCCAGTAAATGCTACAAAAAGAGCACAATGAGGTTATTGTTGTTCTTTGTACATGTTGCTCTTGTTGTTATCGGTGTAATTTGTTGTCTGGATGGAAACCAGCAATTGCTGCACTGTGGACATTCATGCGGACAAAAGGACGTTAAAGGTCCCCTATTATGTCACCAGGTGCATAGCTAATTAGTTATTACAAGGCATTTCAAAATCTTTTCCCTCTTGACCTCACATGGGGAAGTAACCAACCAGAGGCAAGAAGAACTGATCACCTTCAGCCAAGCAGTCAATCAGATTTCATTATTCTGAGTGGTCACTCCCCCTTGTGATGTCAGGTAGGGGAGACTTTGAACTGGCTCATAATGGCTAATTAGCTGTGAACCTGGTGGCATAATAGGGGACCTTTAAACTCCTCAATCATTCAACAACTAATCGACCAAACAATCAATCATTCAGTCAATCAGTCAATCAATCAATCAGACGGTCAATCAGTCAATCAATTGCACACTGACATGACTGAGAAAAGCAGAAAAATGGAGCTTTGACAGAAACGCTGATCGGCCACGGAGTCAAGCTTGCTTAACGTAGAGGAGGTGCTACTTCCTAGAGAGTCACCTGAGTGCATTAGACTGTCATCTGACTTTGCTTGTCACATGATTGCTTGGCCAGTAATATGTTGAGCTTATTTAAGTTTGCCTTCCCGAGAAGCTGTTCCTCGCCACGCTAGCACAACAACCCTCCTCCACCCCAGCTCCACCTGTCTTTTATAGCATGCATTGATTTTGTTCTCTTGCGACTAAATTACCGTTCAGAAAACAATGTGTCTTCCTTTTGAGGTCATTGTTGCTGTAGGCTCTGTTCTATGGACGGGGGGTTAGTAGCAGCTCCCTGCCTTCGGTTCCACGCTTGGACGGGGAGGGATCTCTCAGAACAGAGCCATGTTGCCAAACCCAATGCATGCTTGTATGCTTATATGCCTGTGTGCTTTAAATAAATTTTCTTTTTGACGAAGTGGTCCTATCAGAATGATCTTGCAATTAGTGCCAGAAATTATTCACAGGATTTTTGCTCATCAAGTCAAGAGGTGCAATAATTTAAGAAAAGTTTGCTTCGACACCAGTCCCTTGTTTTTTCCCCCCATTTCACATTTACACAATTTTCTGGATAATTGACAAGCGCTCCAAGCCCATTTAACTCCTGCAAAAGCACAATGAACAGCAAACCAGTTTTGTGGAGCTGCATGACGAATGCTAAATTAATCTGCCGCCTCAGGGTACTCAAAATGCTTATTACATCTGCTTATGCACAACTCATTATGCTGCTTTCCCAGCTAACAATCACATCCAATTTTCTCAACAGGAAAATGGAGAGAAACAATTCAACATTGCTACATGGAAGGCGTATAAACTGTCACAGTTTGAGCAACACATCCAAAGACATAAGGTTCTCTGCATATATGTTCAGATGGTTACAATGGTTTATGGAAATTAATCCTGCAAGATAATTATGAATAATTCATTACACTCAGGTCTAAGATCATTACGACTGAGAAAAGATACTGCTAAGTTTTTTACCCCCTCCTGCCAAGCCAATGAAAACAGTCAACAAATGTCAACAGATGCCTACAACACACTGAACTAGGGGAAAAATAGATCCTTTCATATATTTTTTGGATTAGATATCAGAGATTTGGCTAAATGTTTTACGCAATTTGCAGATATGTTGTACATTTACCCATATTACTTATGCATTCATTACTTAAGCATTCATACATTTAATGAAACGTTTAACAAAATGGTTCAATCATTTATGTTCTTGCATTTAGTTCTTACTTTGTAATGAACTAATCAATGTATATTTTTTAATCCTTGGGATTTTTTTTTTTTTTGCGTTACTTGTATTGTTGATGATTTATGGTCTTGTGTTCATTTGTTGTATCGTTTTTTTTTTTTTTGACAATGCACGGACATGCTGAAGAACAGCCTATGCCTGAAGCATGTATTCATGTTGAAATAAAATAAAATAAAATAAAATAAAATGCTTTATAATTATACATTTAAGTAAATGTACCAAATACATAATATTAGAATAGTATAGTATGGTGCTTAAATAGCTGGACATTGACAAAGGTACTGTTATTTTTGCAACCTGCTTCTACAGCATATTCAATTTAAATAATGAATAATTTCATCTTAAATTTGAGGGAATTTACATCCAAATCAGGCGAGTGGTGTAGGAAATACAGCACTTGTAATACCCAAGCCCCACTTTTAGTTTTTTTTTTGCAATTTCATTTACAAGTAAGCAAATAAAAAGTCAAAAATTTCAAGAGCAGAACTTGAATTTGGAATCAGTTGCCGTTATCACTCAATATAAAGACCAAAGAGCAGTCACTGCTTGTGAAGCAAGCCATTACTAGGCTGAAAAATCAACACAAACCCCAGCAGACAAAGGCGAAAACATTCCATGCAGCCATATCAACTATATGGTACATTCTTGACAGGAAAGAGTGCACTGATGGGCTCAGGAACACTAAATTTCTGGAGGACCACAGATGACAACTGTGGTAGATAAAAAAAAAAAGCCATTCAAAGCTGTGGGCGAGAACACTCACCAGGAGGTAGGCGTATCTGTGAGAAAGTCTACAATCAAGAGAAGACTTCACCAGAGTAACTACAGAGGGTTTATCACACAATGTAAACCTTGGGGTAAGCCTCAAATTCGGGAAATTTCCTAGCATAGTTCTGGAAAAAGGTCCAATGGACAGATGAGACAAAGATCATTTTGTACCTGATTGTATGGCTGCAAGTGGAACTGGTTCCCTTTAATTAGTTAATGTAACAACTGATAAAACCAGTGAATGAATTCTGAATTGTACAGGCCTTTATCATTCACAAAGATTCAGGAAAATGTTTCAAAACACATTGGGTGGCGCTTGACAATGCAAATCGCCAGTGGCTTAAAGCATTTTTTTAAAGCAATCCACAACTTTCATTTTCTGCAAAGAAGTGAAAAGCTCTACAATGGCCAAATCAATCACCTGAGTAGATTCTAATTGAGCATATACCTGAAAAAAAAATATACACGCTCCATGTCAAATTTTTGAGTTTTTATTAACAAAAAACTGGAACCGGGATTCGTCTGTGAATAGCACTCTTCTCCAGTGTGCCAAGGGCCATCGAACTTGTGCGTTTGCCAATGCGAGTCGGTTCCGACAGCGGTGAGATCCAGGCCGCGGTGAGGACGGCGAGCGTGTAAGTTGGCTTCTCGCAGGCGGTTACAGACTGTCTGTGGTGTGATGCGTCTGTTGTGCAAACCAACGGTGTCATCTGCTGTGCGTGTCACTGATCTGAGCCGATCCCGCAGGTGGATGAGCCGGATGTAGCGATCTTGTACTGGTGTGGTCTGCGTGGCGGCGTGGATGAGGTCAATTTGCAGTACTGCCCGTCTGTCGGAAACAAACTCTCAAACGGCCTATCGTCCGATAGTTAACATTCAGCTGCACAGCGACCGCTCTGGTGGACATCCCTGCATCCAGCATGCCAATGGCACGTTCCCGCATGACCTGAGACATCTGAGGCATGATGACTTTTGACAAAATTTGACATTTTGGGGTGGCCTTTTATTGTCCCCAGTATAAGGAGTGTCTGGGTACTGCTCATTCTGTCTGATCACCGTCTGGAAATGCCACACCCATGTACTGAGTGAAATCACTGCATCACTGAGCAAACGCTCACTGACAGAGAGATGGATTAAAAAATGGTACACAAATCAAGAGAAATATCCCTATTGTATAAGTAAAAGTCAGCATATGCTCACTAACAGTTGTTAACTCCATACGGCATCAATATTTGACATGGGGCGTTTATATTTTTGTTCAGTGTATTTAATTTTAATATGATTGAGCATATATCTATTTGAGCATTTCCTTAATAAGCAGGAACTAAAGCCAGCTGCAGTGAAGGTCTGGCGGAGTGCCATCAGGGAAGAAACCCAGTGTCTGGTGATGACCATGGGTTCCAGATTTCAGACAGTAATTTACTGCAAAGGATTTAAAAGAATAGAAAAAATAAAAAGGTATTAAAAGTGACAATTTCACTTACGATAATGTTGGTTAGTCCAATCACTTTTGATCTCCCAAATTTGGGGGGAGGGCATATATAAAAATGGTTGTAATCCCTACATGGTTCATACTGTTTTCCTTTCTTGACAAAACCCCCACATTAATTCTGAAAATCTTCACTTCGAGCCCATCTGGTTTGTCTCATTTCAGATCCACTGACCTGCCACACAGAGCCAAAATGGTGAAAATTGTCTCTCAAGTACCTAAGCACCTGACTGTGAAAGTCAGTGAAAAAGATTGCCATTTCGGTTAAATTCAGTAAAAAATGCACGGATAGTAATAAAGTTTTATCTTTTTGCACAAAGCCTTAGGTTTGGAGTTATATTCCAAAACAAGGCTGAAGAGGAACAGTAATCCACCATTATGTTTGAGAAACAAATAAATAAAATATAAAGGCAAAAGATTCTCTGATCTCCACTTCCTCTTCCATAGGTGACTAGAGATTAAAAACAGATTAAAACCTCACACATCTGAACTCAGCAGGCTCACCAAAACAGGAATATGTGATAAACTCATAGAAAATCCGGCGCTGATGACAGTGAAGTACTTCTACGGGAGGCGAAAATTTCAAACTGAGAACGTACAATGAGAAATGACTCATTACAGCACACTTTTAAAGCTGATTCTGCCATCCAAAGCATGAAATGTGCGCTCCGTTTCTAGAAAAATCAATACTAGTCGACAGTTCGCTCCCCGTGGCCTTGGCTCAGGATTTAACATCTCCACCAAAGCTTTCTGTGCTAAATCATGTCGTGACTTAAGTGTGATAATCATACACTGACTGGGCCAATAAAATACTTGAATAAATGAACAGTCTCAAAAGTTTACTCTTTACGATATGGTGAAATGCATTCAAAACTAAGTACCACAGTTTCACTTGAAGATGAATAGTAAAATGAATAGCTATAATCAGTTTAGCACTTTAAGTGAAAGGAAATTACCATTACTATGAGTTTAATAGTACCCCAAGCCTTGTTCTGTTTAAAATACTGTGAACAGCAAACTTGTGTATAAAGAGTAAAAATTAACATGGCTTCTTTAACAGCTGCTGTCTGACCATCTTGGGCATAAAGTGCAATTAAAATGAGAGCTGGCAGGAAAGCCAGGGATGTGCTGCTCCAGACAGGATGCTGACAGCCCAGGGCACAGTCATCACACCCACACACGCTCCATTCTCACTCCAAACAACTGTCACACATCTCTAACCTTTACGTGCCAAGGGTCACACGTCTCTGAGTCTGAACAATATTCAGATAATCACACACAAACACAGGCGCGCACCCACAAGAGCACACATACTCGTTCACAAACTCACTCATACACAGAGCGCACACACACATGCACGTGCACACACAGTCACAGTCAAACAAATGCAAGAGCACACACACATGCATCCCGACGCATGTGCACACACACACACACACACATGCACACACACTCATGTACACCAGAACAAGCACACATGCTTGCATGCGCGCGCACACACACACACACACACACGCAAGAGCACACATATGCACACACAGTCATGTACACCAGAACAAGCACACATGCTTGCATGCACACATGCGCACGCAGCACAAACACCACAGATTCAGTGTTTGCATGAGGTATGCTGTGTTCATTTGGACTAGTCCACTTCACAGGACTCATTAAATCCCCATCATCAGATTAAGACAGAATAAAGGTCCTGCAGCGATGACTTATGCGGTCCTGCCGAAGGAAACCCCACCTCCTCTCATAATCCAGGTCTCCTACAGAGCCGTTCATCAGCTGGTTGGGCGTCCACTTCAGGGTCATGATGTCAGCGGTCTGGTGCAGACTCAGGTACCCTGGAATGGCCTCCATGTCGTCCCTCTGGGCGAGAGAGAAACCATGGGTGAACAGCGTCACGATATGTCACTGCGCCACAAGCACAGTGTAGTGCTTGAATATTAGGACATTAACCAAGTATAAAAGATAATGTGCCTCTAAATTTAAAACCCCTTTGGTGCAGGTTTGTTGTAGTACTGCAGCCCCTGGTGTCAAAACAGGTACTGCACCACACATGCACACTTTGCAAGTTTGTTAAGGACACACACACCCAGACGGACTGACAATATCCCTTTTGTTTTTTTTTGGAGTTGAAAATAGAGCCATGGGCACTGTAGCTCACTTGGTTTATTTGAGGCTTTAGTGTTATTCAAACTCATAAGTGGTAGTATTTGTTATGCTTGGGTCCAACACTGGGACAATGAAGACACCTTTTGTAATTAGTGTGGGGAAAAAAAACATTACTACAAGCGGTAACTACGGGGTCCAAGCAACATGAGATAATCATCAGTTTTGAAGCAGTGAGGACATAAGTTGTAAAGGCTTTTCAAACGATTTCCAGTTCATGGCACATAACTGTGCATGGTATACTTTGCCCTGTGTATTTCATGTCGATTAGTCACTGCCATGTCTTTGAAATAGTAGCTGTTATCTGATTGACAAATAGCAGCCAGATATTTAAAGATTCATTTTTTAATTTATTACATCATTATATGCATAGAGGCCACGCCCTCAAAATTCATTGGCTTACTGTGGCTACATCCTTTCACTTCGCAAAATTCTGTTGGCTGGGATTTTAGATCTTGGTCTGAAGATGCTGTCTACCAAATTTTGTGCAAATTGATTGCACCGTCTAGGAGGAGATAGAAATTAAAGTTTTTACAAACAATTCAAAATGGTGGAAGAATTACGCACATGCAAATGGGTGGGGCTTATATAGGTTGATTCGTATTGATCCACAGAATCTAACAAAAAAAGAATATTGTTTCTACAACTTACGGTTCAGAAGATATAGCCTAAAACAAGTTATACATCTCTATAGTGCCACCTATGGACGGATTTGCACCAATCAAACAATTTATAATCTGTACATCCATATGTACCTCCCTACCAAATTTCACACTGATCCCTTCAGTGGTTTGGGAGAAGAAAATCAAAGTTACCGCAGACACCGACGACGGATGTCGGACATCGACGCCGACGCGTTATCGCATAAGCTCCCTTTGGTCCGTTGAACCAAGAGAGTTAGAGAATGCTGTATTTACCAAGAATTTCTTCCAACATGGGTGCAAACTCAACCAAATCATAGCGGTCAGTTTGCGGTTTAAACTCATAATCATAGCTCTATTTCAACTCGCATGAGCGGGGGCAGGGCACTGTCCAAATACTTACAGACTGAACTGTGCCTGCTCTGATGCCACAAAGGCCTTACATATAGCTGACAGCAACACATGGTTACCAACGTTTCATAAGGGAACGGCATAAACTCATGCTTAAGCAGTGCATAAACACAAACTGCACGGAGGGTCACTTCCTGAAGCACTGTGCGTCCACCATTTTTGGAACTCCAGGGTGCCGTACGAGTTAACGGTTAACCGTGGCGCATAGGAAATTACCGGCTGCACGAGGACGTTGTTCTTGCCGAAAAGCAGCGTGGCTCTGGAGTTCTGGTGCAGGGACTCCACGTAGTCCCGGGCAGAGGGGGACGGGGAGGGCCGCTCGTCCATGCTGCTGCTGGAGTGCCTCTTCTGGATCTGAAGTGGAGCAGTGGCGTTATAATGGGATTATCCCTCTCGACAGAGCAGCAGTGAACATGTTCCCGCCCCCTTTGCAAGATTTCACCCGTTCACCATAAATCCTCTTAAGACCTGGCGTCCTCATACGAGGACATCACATTTTGGGTTATATTGCCACTGCAGTTAATTCTGCTTTGCTGGCGCCTTATGACCAAATGTGTGGACACTTACACTGCCATCTAGAGGTGTCAGAAGAGTAAAACACACTACGGAAACCATTCATTTAGTAGAAATCAACTACATCATATCAAAAGATGATACTTAGTTTTTATACTTATCAGGTTCCAATAAGCCCAAATAGCAAAGAGAAATAAAAAAATGCACATCGAACAAAAGCTCGGGCCTTAAGAGGTTAATGTAACTCTTCAACCAAGCAGCTTTCTCTCATTCACCGCACACTGCTACAGATGCACCGATAACGATACTGATATCAGGTATTGGCCTGATACTGACACCCAGATATTGGCCCAATACTGATACCAGGTATCGGCCCACTACTGACACTGTTACCTGATATTGGTTTGATACTGGCTCAAATTGCTGGATTGGGTATTGGTGACACAGGGTCAATTATTTTAATCAATGACAATTCAGTACGTTTATATCCATGTATTTATTTGTTACATTTTGTTTCACAAAGTTAGGAAAGAAACGATTAATTCAAGCCTGATGTGTTACACATAAAGAAATGATCCCAGTATCTGTCACACAGGGAAGCACACAGCCCATCAATGACACACTGGTGTAGGATTGATACTCGGTATCGGCTGATATCAAAAGCCCAGATATCGGTATCGTTATCAGGACTGAAAAAGTAACGCTTGTGCATCAATACTCACTGCACTGCATTCATAATGATTTTGCACACCTACACTTACCTCAAAAGCTTTTACTATTTCTCTATGACCTCACTAACTGCACAAACTTTTGCTCACACACAAAGATTTGGCACATTCACCACACAAGCTTTAAGTCTTTCACAGTGGTTTAATACACTAACTGCACAGGCTTTTAATCGATCACTGTGTTCCGCTCTTTCTCGGTGGTTTAACATGCAGACCACACAAGCTCTCCCTCAATCAACACTCACGGCACAGTGCTTCACTTATTCAGCATGATGTAACATATGTCACACATTTAAATTATTTACCACAATTAAACACAGCCAGCTCTCGCAAAGCTCTTTCATTCATCATAATTTAACCTGGCCAACTCAAAGACAGTTTAATGCGTACTTTAACAGCATACTTCAATGCAACCAACCAAAAGCAGTTCATGCCTTTCTCAAAACCATTTACATTATCATAACACAGCACTTAATTTATAAATTTAAGTATTCCAAAATAATACTGGAATACTGCAAATGTGCTTTTTCAGTAGACACAAATGGGATTTTGCAAGTTTAACTCACATTAAATCATTCTTGCATTTTTGCATTTACACAAGAATAACAAAACGTTCACCAAATCAAATAAGAATTTAGAGCAAGGGCAAGCGTTGCAGTGGACTACAAAAACTACAGTGACAAATGAATAATTTATAGCTGACACACAAAAGAGAAAAAGCGAGACCCCACAGCACAAAGCGCACACGCTCAATAAAGACCTGAAATGATGCGGCTGAGAGTAATAAAGATGACATATAGAAAAACAGGCTTATGCTGTAAATAACGCAGCTACGAGACGCCCATAAAGACACATAAAGAAACAGGGTTATGGCGCCGGAGCCGAAAGCACCTCGTATTCCCTCTGAATACTGTTTCATGAATCAGAGGCGGGATGTAGGAGTCAGTCCCTCCAGCGAGAAGAGGAAATGAGAGATAATGATGTGCATTTGGAAGCGGCACAAAGCCGTGCGCTTCGGGAGGTCAGCGATAATGGACCGAGAGCAATCCGCTGAACCCCTCTGTTCCGCCGTGTCCTTCAACTCTCAACGGACCCCCTGCTCCAGCTCTTAGAGGTACCGCCTGTTAAAAGCGGCCTTGACCCGGGCTGACCATTTATGCTGAGAGACACGCGACAGTTTGGCGGATGTGGGTGGGCGGGGGGTAGAGGTGGATTAGCATTGCATCTTCATTAAACGATACAGACTTTCCACACATAAAAGAAAGGAAGTTCACAGCCGCGGCAGCGCTTTAATTTCCACCGAGAGCAACGCTCCCATGTGATGCAGTCAGTCCCCAGAGCTGAGGTGAAGGCAGCAGGGCACTGTGCCACTTCGGTTCAGTCGACTCAAGAAGAGACATTAATTCATCAGATGAGAAAGATGCCAATAATGTAATATCGGGATTTTTTTTTTGATGAATGAGAGAAATTTCAGCATGTGACTCATTTGTTTTGGTGGGGTTGGGCCACCCATAGACAAATCGCAAAGGTGTTTTTGTTATTACTCAGACTCGGACAGTTTATGGTTTAATAAGCTGCAAAGGAGCTGAGCTCCAATACGTGCAGTTGTTGGGCCCTTGGGCTATTGAGCAAGGCCCTTGACCCTTAGCTCCAGGTAAGATTTTCTACTGCATAGAATAAAAATCTGCGATGAACAGTCACATGAGATAAAAGTCATTGGCTATATATTTCTTTATCTTTATTTAACTACAGAGGTACCATTCTGAACATCCATGTCTTTTCCGAGGTTACTCTGGGAGATATGCCAGATAGAGCAGCTGGAAGCAGGGAGGGAAGCAGAGGTAAAGTCCCTGGAGGGATTTCCAGGCTTAGGGCCCTACACAAGGGCACAACAACACAGTTCTTCCTAACTTTATCTCTCCAGATAAAGTCAGAACCCCAAGCCCCACTGGGAGATGGAATCAGCTACTCTATAGTTAGCAATCAAGCAACCTACCCCAAATCTACCCTGTTGCCCTAAGTTGTACCACCTCAATGGTAATGTAATCATGAGCAGCCAGGAACTGGCCCTTCCAGCCCCACCCAGGATACTCACACACAAGGCAGGCCGTTTGGTGGGCGAGTCCTGGCGGCAGTAGGCACTGTGAATCCTGTGCCTCTGGACCAGCTCGTCGGCCGAGGGGTCTGTCCAGAAGTGGTCGGCGGTCTTCATTTTGGTGTACTCCAGCGCACAGGGGCCAACTGTGAAAAAAAAAAAAAAAAAACAAGAAAAATCAACTGGAAACTTCAACACTAAAATGGCAAAAACTAGTAGCGGCCCCTCAGTATATTGAAGGAAGCCAAATAAAGAGCTAATTAACGCTGCCTGAACACGGATGCCCTGGAGCAGAGCTGCCCGATCTTGTTCCTGAAGATTTAGTCCCTGCAGGAGGTTTAAATTCAAATCCTAATTTGCCACGCCGAATTCCACTAATGTGCAGGTCAACGAGACCTCGAGGTGAGCGATATTACAGCTCGAGCGAAAGCCCGCAGGATGGTACATCTCCAGGAACAGGCATAGGAACCACTGCTCTATGCCGGCTGGATCACAATTAAATCTTTGTCAATATGCGGTCTTAATTCAAGCTTTTTGTCATGTGAAGTCAATGGAGCCTCTCTCAGTTGCACAAAGGAGGTGTCTCATTACCTAACAAAGATGCAAGGATGGGTCCGTCCACAGGATCCATTAAGACGGCTTCTTTCTCATAATACTTACTGAAAGCAAAGGAAGAAAACTTCAGACCTTCATGTCACACAAGCCCACCCTGACCCCATCATTCAACCACAGGCTTTCTTTAGTCTTCCTGGCACATGCTCTTGAAGATGTTGGAATTAGTATGGTTATTTTGCTAAAACCACTTTTTTGTGCTAAATGCAAAAATGCTTATCTGCGGCTCCGGAATCCACATTTTGGTAAATTCCCAACCTGCCACCAAATAATTCCCTGATTTAAGTGGCTGTAAGAACTGTCCTCACCTTCTCTACCTCAGCTGACATGAGTTAATCGTTCTTGCACAAAATGGCCGCCGCATATCACCCTAGTGGGTGCTACAGAATGGTGGTGGTGAAGCAAGATTCTAACAAATCACTGTAAAGCACTTTGAGCACCAATGAGAAAGCACTGCGTATGTAAATACAGTGTTCATTCATTCATTCCATTCATTAATTCATTCATTCCATCCCCATTTCACCTGCTGTTCTCCACCAGGTAGAGCACGATTTTGTCCAGGACCTTCTCGATGAGGGCCGTTCGGATCCACAGGTGCTTGATGGCCTGAGGGGACAGGTTGGGCAGCTTGGGCAGCTTACGAGCACTTTCGGGGTTCATCGGTACCTGATTCCGTCTGAAAAAGCCGCCATTTTGAGACAAGAGGAGGAAACGTTGAGAAGCATCGAGCAAACAGGGTGCAAAAAAAACTTTGCCATAAGTTCTCATACTGTTTGTCCAAAGCTACATCACAGCCAAGAGAATATCAGTAAAACCTATAATAATCACAGTGCCCTTTCTGTGAAAGTTGTGTATAATGCATTACAACAGTCAAGATGGAACAGTTTCAAAATTGTAAATGATCAGTGACACACAGATACAGCACAGTCCGTGAGTATCTATGCGCTGACAGGTAGACTGACAGACGGATAGTATAAACCCAGCCGCTGAGCCGCACAGTAAATTTTTCCAGCTCTGCATCATGAGCCAGAATTTACACAACTGCTGGGATTTTTAAAAGACAGCTATGGCAGCTGCTCGTAATTCAACCGTCCGTGCAGAATCGATGAGATGTGCACATCCCTGCAAATGCTCTCTCACGCCATACATCAGGTCGCCTCCCTCGGTAAGTCATCCTGATTCCTGTTTCCGTCAAATGTTCATGGACTTGTCCACACATCATGTATAACGCATACACAAACAAGTCAAGCCAGGAAATGATTGAAGAATGTGTCCTATGAGAAGCCAGTGGTGCCTGTTCTTACTCCAAAGGGGCCACTGTGATTGTAGGATGGTTTTGTTTATTTTCCAGCCTTACCACTCCGGATTCAGCAAATGATCAGCTCCCTCTTTGATTAGTTCATAAGGTTGCGACAAAATATACCAACAACAGGTGAGACTGGACCCTAGGTCTTTAAAGGGACAATTTACCAATTCTTTAATGGCTTTGTATAATTACAATGAGGTGCAAATGAATAATAATGCAAATGAACAGCGTTTATCTTTCCTCACTGTCGTCTGCACCAAGAATTCCCTGCTCATTTGCCAGATAATGGCCGCCAGAAGACGCGATTCAGTGCCACCTGAATCACTGTAAGGAAAGGCAGGACTTGAGGAACAGGACTCTGAGGTTGTCAGAGGCTGTTTGTGTGTGGAGGAGTGTGGGGACCAGCGTAGAGATGTAGGTCTCACTTCATCGCTACGAAATTTTGGAGGAGTGTAGAGACCAGTGTGGAGACATAGGTCTCACATATTCGCTATGAATGCTTGGAGGAGTGTGGAGACCAGTGTGGAGACGTAGGTCTCACATATTCGCTATGAATGCTTGGAGGAGTGTGGAGACCAGTGTGGAGACGAGGTCTCACATATTCGCTATGAATGCTTGGAGGAGTGTGGAGAACAGTGTGGAAAAGTAGGTCTCAATTATTTTCGATGAGGGTGTGGGTGTGCGGAGGAGTTTTAGGTTGAGTGTGGAGATGTGGATCTCACATATTCTCATTGAGTGTGAGAGCTTGTGGATGAGAGTGAGGTCAGGTGCCAAGATGCAGGTCTCACTCATTCTCTATGAGTGTGTAAAAGAGTGTGAGGTTGAATGTGGAGATGCTGGTCACACTTTTTCATTGCATTTGTGTAGAGCAGTTTTAGGTGGAGTGCAGAGAGGCAGGTCTCACTTATTCCCGATGAGTGTGTGAGTGTGCGGAGGAGATTTAGACGGAGCGTGGATACGCAGGTCTCACTTATTCCTGATGAGTGTGTGAGTGTGCGGAGGAGATTTAGACGGAGCGTGGATACACAGGTCTCACTTATTCTTGATGAGTGTGTGAGTGTGCGGAGGAGATTTAGACGGAGCGTGGATACGCAGGTCTCACTTATTCCTGATGAGTGTGTGAGTGTGCGGAGGAGATTTAGACGGAGCGTGGATACACAGGTCTCACTTATTCTTGATGAGTGTGTGAGTGTGCGGAGGAGATTTAGACGGAGCGTGGATACACAGGTCTCACTTATTCTTGATGAGTGTGTGAGTGTGCGGAGGAGATTTAGACGGAGCGTGGATACACAGGTCTCACTTATTCTTGATGAGTGTGTGAGTGTGCGGAGGAGATTTAGACGGAGCGTGGATACGCAGGTCTCACGTATTCCCGATGAGTGTGTGAGTGTGCGGAGGAGATTTAGACGGTGCATGGATACGCAGGTCTCACTTATTCCCAATGAGTGTATGAGTGTGCGGAGGAGATTTAGACGGAGCGTGGATACGCAGGTCTCACTTATTCCCGATGAGTGTGTGAGTGTGCGGAAGAGTTTTAGACGGAGCGTGGATACACAGGTCTCACTTATTCCCGATGAGTGTGTGAGTGTGCGGAGGAGTTTTAGATGGAACGTGGATACACAGGTCTTACTTATTCCCGATGAGTGTGTGAGTGTGCGAGTGTGCGGAGGAGTTTTAGATGGAGCGTGGATACACAGGTCTCACTTATTCCCGATGAGTGTGTGAGTGTGCAGAGGAGTGTTAGACAGAGCGCGGATACACAGGTCTCACTTATTCCCGATGAGTGTATGAGCGTGCGGAGGAGTTTTAGACGAAGCTTGGATACACAGGTCTCCCTTATTCCCGATGAGTGTGTGAGTGTGCGGAGGAGTTTTAGATGGAGCGTGGATACACAGGTCTCACTTATTCCCGATGAGTGTATGATTGTGCGAAGGAGTTTCAGATGGAGCGTGGATACACAGGTCTCACTTGTTCTCGATGAGCTGCTCCAGGCTCTGGGCTTTGCGACACAGCTCCTCGGCCGGAGGGAAGCTCTTCCCCACCTTCATGAAGAGAGCCGCGATCTTGTTGCTCCTCAGGAACCCGGCCGCTCGCCTCTTCAGTCCGTGCAGGACGCAGGCCTCCACAGCAGCTGCACACGGGACACACACAACACGCACACACACATGAACAACACACATACGCAAGTAAGCAAGTATACAGGTGACTGCTTTTTAAAACCAGGATAACAAAGGCCTTTCTGAAAGAAAGCCAAAGTTGGTACATGGGGATGCATGACATAATATTCACCAAAAAGTCAACAGATCAATAATGAGAAAAACAAGACTGACACTTTATGAACTTTTGTTAAGTCAGGCTATGGAGAAAACATATTACAAAGTTTAGGGAAAGGGAGAGCCCAACTCTCTCTCTCTCTCTCTCTCAGACACACACACACACACATATAAATACATGCATCAACACATAATAACAGACGCACAAGCACAATACCCAACACATGCATATAAACACACACACACACACACACACACACACACACACACATGCGCTAAGACACACACATGCAAAAGTCAACATACATGCGCACACACACTCACTAGAATACATAATATACTCTCTCACACTACCACACACACACGCAATATCCAACACACACACTCACACAAACACAAACTCACCAGAATACTCAACACACTCTTACACATATGAACACGGATATACACGCAATACCTACTACATACAAACATACACACACAATACCCTTCACAAACACAAACACACACACAAACATATACTTGCTAGAAAACTCAACACACTCTCTCTCTCACCCACACTCACACATGCAATTACGAACATAAGCACACAATACCCAATACACACAAGCACACACACACACACACACACAGGAAAACACCAGAAACCTACACAGATACATACATATACAAACATGCACAGAAGCGCCAATGCATGGACACAAAACCTCCGCATCGGGAATATAAAACACGCAAGAACAGCCGGGTTCAGTGACAAAAAAGCTTTCCGCATGCACCCTAGAGTGATAAATAACAGTGTGATTAATAACAGGTTAAAACTTCAGCAGCATAAAACATTCGCTCCAACAGAAAGATTATGATTGCAACTTTCCCACGGTTAATTGTGACCCCACACTGTTCATATAATAGCATACTGAGAGGAGATATCATTCAATTAGTTAGCCGTACACCTTTTAATCATTGCAGATTCAGTATTTCACTCTGTGATTTACAAAATTTACCCTCAAGCTAAATCCTGCTGGCACAAATCTAAATTCTGAAGAAAAAATCTTGGGATTCCACATCTGCTCGGGAACTCAGAATATTTGCTTCTTTAACTGAACAATTTGGTGAAACAGGGCCATGCAATATTAAAAAAAAACAATTTGTATGAGAAAGTAATTAGTTCGTCACGGTAATTTAACTCTAATGATGTAATCAAAAGGTTCATAATTAGCCATCACCATCTTAAAAACGGACTGACAGAATGACGAAAAGCTCTTGCACTGCAATGCAGTTTCAGCTACCTGTGCTAATGCGCTGTAGCTAATAGTGAATGTGGAATCTAACTGGTTTATAATGGCAAAGAGCAAACCAGCGCTGCTAACTATTTCTCAGGCAGGGCAAACGGCAGTCTGCCAAGTATTACGAACTATTAACCCTCTTCAGCAATATTTTATCAGAAATAGCTTAGGATGCCCTATAAGAATAAAATTTCATTGGTGAACTCTCACGTTTAGTGTGATGCTGTAAATAATATGACCAAAAGATAAATTATAAAGGGCTAAGATCAAATAGCAGGCTCCATGATTTTATTCACACTCGTGATTTCCAACAAGATAGCCCAATATGATGAAGCACCGCAGATCTGGTAACACTGGTCGCAGGTTGCCATAACAACCAAGCATCAATATGGTGGATGAAAATGGAAGAGCCTTTGACTGGCCACTGGCCAGTGTAAATAGACTTCAAAGTGAATTACCCGCATAACTGAATAAGAAAGGCGATGCTCACCCTGAATTCAATAGATCACGGCACCTTGGAAACAGAAAGCATGGATACACTGAACAAAGAGATGCTCATTACATTAAGAATGATCAATCTCTACTTTGCAGTAAATTCTACGTTGTTATTCAGACTTGATTAAATTACCAGTGTAATGTTTTTTTTAGCAAAAAAGCAAAAACAAAAACAAAAAACACCCACAAGTTTCTCTGCTCTTTTAAACCACCAGTTTTCAAACAAAGATCATGAGTGGAAGGCTCGTCAACATTTACATGGTCCTGATAATGTGTTCTCAGTGTAGGGACATGCAACACCATGTGAAGACTTCAGCTATAGGGCTCCAAGGGCCCTATCTTGCGCCAGAGTCCCTAAACCCGTTATCTGGGGATTTAGCATTGCGTAAGAGGCGTTCCCCCGCAAAAGTTGCTATCTTGCACACCTGCCTATATCCCTAAAACACCTGCGCTACCCGTTATATTATGCATAGGCGTGGTTTGGGCGTTACGCCAGTTAAACCAATCAGTGTGCTAGGTGCCATTACCTTTAGGAGCAGGCAGCGCTATCCCAAATCCTCAAACCGAAACCCGTGATGGAGAGAGGAAGGTCGCCACGTTTCTCCGAAGACGAAGTTAAATTGCTCGTGCATGAGGTCAAATCCAGACAGGGGAGGATCTGTTTTTTTGTTAAGTTAATCATGAATGTATTATTATTATTATTATTATTATTATTATTATTATTATCTGACATTGACATATTGTTTAATGTTTGGTATGTAATAAAAAAAACATCAAGCCTACCCCTTTTGTGATTGAAACTTCAAAAAAAAAAAAAAAAAGAAAAAAATGCGTTTCACCATGATTGGGTCATGCCTCCAATTGAGCTGAGTGGGTGTTGGAATGACCCACTAGCATAGAAAAATAGTGCCACAGTAACCCTAACAGCAACGGGCAAGGCATACGGACAGCTGGCAGCGGTGTATACATCATCTGCAACCAGGTGACATAATTCCGTCACTGCCTGACGAGAGAGGCGCAGTTTTGTCACGCGTTCTCGTTCTGTGGGAAATAATACTCAGGGCCGGCGCTAGACCTGAAAATTTGGGAGAAAATATCCTTCCCTTTATTGACTACAATTAGTTCTGGCTAATTCGAGATAGTTTCCCCTTATTAACACGTTTTCCAATTCAAGAATATTCAAGTGGCAATTGAAGACACGGCTTCTCTCCCCCATGCGATCTAACAGCGACAAAATAATGGGCTACATTCAGTACAGAAAATAATGTAATTATAAATAGGTCTATGCACTGGCACTCAGCAACGGTATTATATTTCCAGCGAGAGCGGCATTTCAGAACTCTTTTGCGAATGAAGGTAATTTCGGCGACAAGTACGCACACCTGTTTTTGCAGCACCGTCACGCAACTTGCTGTAAAAAAAAATTGGCAGCTGTCCGATTGGAAAATGTAAACGGACGAAACCACGTACTTGTCACCAGAATTACCTTCATTCGCTGAAGAGTTCTGAAATGCCGCTCTCGCAGGAAAAAAAGTTACGTCGCTGAGTGCCAGTGCATAGACCTAATTATAATTAATTATTTTTCTGAACTGAATGTAGCCCATTTGTCGCTGTTAGATCGCATAGGGGGAGAGAAGCCGTGTCTTCAATTGCCAAATGGGTAGCGGGTGGTTTTCGGACCCGCTATACGCTTTCCCTAACCTGTGTGGTCAAGATAGCAATTTTAGGGAAAGCGCATAAACACGCCCACGGGCACACCTCTAGTCGCAAATAAAGGATTCGGCATAATGTATAGCGGGTAGTGTGGCCCCAAGATACCGTTCAGGGATAGTGGAAGCTGCTAAATGCGTAATTCACGGGTAGCGGGTAGTGGCAACGGGTAGGGCAGTGTGAAAGATAGAGCCCCAAGTATCTGAATGTCAAATGTAAAACCAGAAGATTCTCTGTGACCAGTAAGCACTTGCATCTGAAGGAGCACATGAAACAGTTTTTAAAGTTCACAAAAAAAATAATAGGTTTTCCACGCAAAAACATTAGCGTGTGACAAGCTTTACTAAGAAGGTGTAAAAAAAGAAAAAACTCTCAAGGTTTACTTTGTCATACAAGGATGCAGCCATTTTGTCTCAGGGTAAAACAAGACGCCATGAGGTTGGCTGGCTCAGCAGTCTTTCAGTAATCCACCACTGACAACACGTACAAAACAGAACCGAATGAACCACAGAGAAAGCAGATCTGCAAAGGGGGACATTTTTCTTTTGAACCTGGCTGTAGCAATAAATGCTACGGCAGGAAAACCAGGGAAAGACGGCACATTTCATGTTTTCCATCGGTTTTCCATCACAAGCTCCCAGTATCTGAGATGCCAGAATCACCGTCTGCCCGTAGCCAGGGAAGATGAGGACTACATAGAGGAATAGGCTTTTGAATCAGGTGTGCAGGTGACCCGTCAAACAAACGAGTTTAAGCCTGAAGCTGCCCCTCTGTATTTGATTTTTCCACATACTGGATAGAATCCACAGGATTTATATGTTTTATAAATCATAATATTTATACAGCTGTTATCATCTTAAAATGTATATTACAATGAATAAAAAATGAGGTCACATTCTTACAATGACATGTTCGATTGCATTGAAAAACAGTTTTGAATCCAATTAAAATACCAAAAACCATCAACAAAAATACAATTAAGT
The DNA here is from genome assembly GCA_029692085.1 of Gymnothorax javanicus. Classification (NCBI taxonomy): domain Eukaryota; kingdom Metazoa; phylum Chordata; class Actinopteri; order Anguilliformes; family Muraenidae; genus Gymnothorax; species Gymnothorax javanicus. Next base: position 80,236,137 of record CM056194.1, on the reverse strand, counting down.
AATTGTTGCAGCCGTATGATCACTGAAGGTGCTGATTTATAAGTAATGTTTAAATATTTCTCATTGATTTCCTAACTTCAAAATATATTTTGTTTTAACATGATGCTATCTGTCTATACAGGGGGATGATATTTAATAATGCTAACTGTGTGTTTTAACTCTGATAGTCCTGTTTTGTTTACTCAGTGTGGGACAACTCAGCGGTCCAATTCTACCTGTATATGTTTTGCATCACTTCAAAATTCCTCAAAGATTCGTAATCTTCCTTTGCCTCTTCATGCTGTGCTACGCATCAAACCGATCAACCAACCAATCTGCTGATGTAGCGAAGGACGCAAAAACAAAATGGTGACACGCCACTGTGGAAATAGCCTCTTAGCACACAAATAAAGCTATTGTAATTTTATGCAGAATCTCTTTAAGCGCATACAGGGCTGATGTAGAAATGCCTTCACATGACTGGGGAAATTCCACTGAGAAAATGTCCCTCAATTTCAAAAGGAAAATGCCAGATAAAACAGTTGCCAACAGAGAGAAACTGAGACAAGGCTCCTGGAGAGTGTTTTTGGCTTGACAGCCCCACTGAAGGGTAAAACAGTTGTAATTGTCCCAATGACATCATACCAGATGCTAGTAGAAATCCCAAACTTCACCAGGGGCTTTAACCAGCAACTCTGCACTTGCCAGGCAAGCAACCTACAACTAATCAGCCCTGCCACCGAAATATAATGTAGCCTGTATCCAAACTCTCTCCCGGAAATGAGCCAACATCCCTACGCTTTCCCAAATATGAGTGAGCATTCCAACTCTTCCCCAAATATGAATCAGCATTCCCACTCATCCCCAAATCTGAGTCAGCATTCTCACTCTTTTTCTCAAATTCATTCTCAAATGTTTCTCAAATGATTCTCACTGTTTTCCCAAAATGAGTCAGCATTCTCCTCTTTCCCAAATATGAGCATCTCGACATTCCCAAATATGAGTCATTCCCAAATATGAGTCAGCATTCTCACTCTTTTCTCAAATATGAGCCAGCATTCTCACTCTTTCCCAAATATGAGTCAGCATTCCCACTTTTTCCCAAATATGAGTCAGCATTTTTTTCACTTTTTCCAAATATGAGTCGGGATTCTCACCCTTTCTCAAATATGAGTCAGCATTTTCACTCATTCCCAAATATGAGTCAGCATTCTCACTCTTTCTCAAATATGAGCCAGCATTCTCACTCTTTCCCAAACATGAGTCAGCATTCCCACTTTTTCCCAAATATGAGTCAGCATTTTCACTCTTTCCCAAATATGAGTCGGGATTCTCACCCTTTCTCAAATATGAGTCAGCATTTTCACTCATTCCCAAATATGAGTCAGCATTCTCACTCTTTCCCAAACATGAGTCAGCATTCTCACTTTTTCCCAAATACGAGTCAGCATTTTCACTCTTTCCCAAATATGAGTCGGGATTCTCACCCTTTCTCAAATATGAGTCAGCATTTTCACTCATTCCCAAATATGAGTCAGCATTTTCACTCTTTCTCAAATATGAGTCAGCATTCTCACTCTTTCTCAAATATGAGTCAGCATTCTCACTCTTTCTCAAATATGAGTCAGCATTCTCACTCTTTCTCAAATATGAGTCAGCATTCTCTCTCTTTCCCAAATATGAGTCAGCATTCTCACTCTTTCTCAAATATGAGTCAGAATTCTCTCTCTTTCTCAAATATGAGCCAGCATTCTCTCTTTCCAAAATATGAGTCAGCATTCTCACTCTTTCTCAAATATGAGTCAGCATTCTCACTCTTTCCCAAATATGAGTCAGCATTCTCACTCTTTCCCAAATACGAGTCAGCATTTTCACTCTGTACCAAATATGAATCAGCATTCTCACTCTTTCTCAAATACAAGTCAGCATTCTCACTCTTTCTCAAATATGAGCTGGCATTCTCACTCTTTCCCAAATATGAGCCAGCATTTTCACTCTATCCCAAATATGAGTCAGCATTCTCACTCTTTCTCAAATATGAGCCAGCATTCTCACTCTTTCTCCAAATATGAGTCAGCATTCTCACTCTTTCTCAAATATGAGTCAGCATTCTCACTCTTTCTCAAATATGAGCCAGCATTCTCACTCTTTCCCAAATATGAGTCAGCATTCTCACTCTTTCTCAAATATGAGTCAGCATTCTCACTCTTTCCCAAATATGAGTCAGCATTCTCACTTTTCTCAAATATGAGTCAGCATTCTCACTCTTTCTCAAATATGAGTCAGCATTCTCACTCTTTCTCAAATATGAGTCAGCAATTCTCACTCTTTCCCAAATATGAGTCAGAAGAATTTTCGCTCTTTCCAAAATGAGTCAGCATTCTCACTCTTTCCCAATTTTGAGTCAGCACTCCCACTCTTTCTCAAATATGAGTCAGCATTCTCACTCTTTCTCAAATATGAGTCAGCATTCTCACTCTCAAATATGAGTCAGCATTCTCACTCTTTCCCAAATATGAGTCAGCATTCTCACTCTTTCCCAAATATGAGTCAGCATTCTCACTCTTTCTCAAATATGAGTCAGCATTCTCACTCTCTCAAATATGAGTCAGCATTCTCACTCTTTCTCAAATATGAGTCAGCTTTCTCACTTTTTCCCAAATATGATTTAGCATTCTCACTCTTTCCCAATTATGAGTCAGCATTCTCACTTTTTTCCAAATATGAGTCAGCATTCTCACTCTTTCCCAAAATGAGTCAAAAGAATTCTCACTCTTTCCCAAATTTCAGTCAGCATTCTCACTCTTTCCTAAATGAGTCAGCAGCATTCTCACTCTTTCCCAAATAAGAGCCAGCATTCTCACTCTCTCCCAAATTTGAGTCAGCATTCCCACTCTTTCCCAAATATGAGTCAGCATTCTCACTCTTTTCCAAAAAGGAGTCAGCATTCTCACTCTTTCTCAAATATGAGTCAGCATTCTCATTCTTTCTCAAATATGAGTCAGCTTTCTCACTTTTTCTCAAATTTGATTCAGTATTCTCACTCTTTCCCAAATATGAGTCAGTAGAATTCTCACTCTTTCCCAAATTTGAGACAGCATTCTCTCTCTTTCCCAAATATGAGCCAGCATTCTTACTCTTTCCCAAAAACGAGTTAGCATTCCCACTCTTTCCCAAATATGAGCCAGCATCTTCACTCTTTCCCAAATATGAGTCAGCATCTCAACTCTTTCCCAAATATGAGATAGCATCTTCACTCTTTCCCAAATATGAATTAGCACTCTCACTCTTTCCCCAATTTGAGCCACCATCCCTTGTATTCCTCGTCTTTGTCAGGATTTAACTAGCATTCCCACTCTTTCCCAGGAATGAGCTGGCATTCTCACTGATTCCTGGGAAAGAACAGGAAGCTGGCTGATCCTTGGGAAAGACTTGCTTTCCCAGCATTCTCAGCGCTGGGAGGAAGGGGAGGAGGGGAGAGTGGCAGTCACAGTTGTCATAGAAACCACTGCTGGTGGAGTGGCTGCACTGTGGGGTGCTAAAAAGACAGAGAGCCTCCTCTCTCCCTCTCCATCTCTCTCCCTGCCCCTCTTTTTCTTTCATCATCCCTGTCCTCACACTTTCTCTCTCTCCCTGAGCCCTCTCTGTCCCTCTCTTTCTCTATTCCCTGTTTTTCTGTCTTTCTCTCTGCAACACCTCTGCCTCTCTGCCAAATGCACTTTGATTCCACCCCGCATCATTTTTTTGTTTTCTTGTAGGAGAAGAGCAAAACTAAATTGATCCCCTTCCCTTGAGATGAAACATTATCGATTTGTTTGGAAAGCAGGAAGGGAACCATGAGCTTCATCTTTGTTTTATTAAGCTGGTTTTGTTAAAATGCCTTCCTCTGTGTAGTTCACAATGTAATCAAGAGATATTTGGTATTATCTGACTGATGTGACGCCCAGGCCATTGGTAGTTCCATTATAATGGATACACGCCAGCCATTATCCAGGGAAATGACAGTTTTTAACAGGATGCTTATTAAATGCAACTAATACGCAGCATCAGTACAGAGACATTATCAGTGAAATGTACTGCTCTGCCCAATGATGTTGAAACAATGTGATTGTATCATTTCTCTTGGCAATTTCCAATCATCTCAGCGGAAGCCTTGGCTGTCTCCGCCAGAAAATAGACCTTATTTCCAAAGTACTCGACAAACCAAAAGACAAAATAGACAAAGCCTCTCAGCGCTGTCAACGGAAAATCATTCAGGGAGACACCGCACAGCAGGATTGATGCAAGTCGTTTCACAGGCAACAGACAACCGAATGTTGCAATCTGTTGCACTGCAAAAGAAAAACAGCGGAGAGCTCTCCATAAAAGCTGTCTAATAATAAAAAAGGCAATTAACTGGATTAGAGTGATTGCTCAGTTGTGTACGACCGGTAGCGTTGGGATGGGTAGGAGTGACGTGGAGGCAGGAATACAAATATAAGCGCAAATAACAATGAACAGAGGAAGGCATGCATGAAAAAACACAAAGAAATTGTCTCGAATGAGGAACCGGCAGGCAGCAGAGGAGACAGCGTAAATTTTTGCCCTCGCTGAACTGTTAGAGAAAGGAAGAAACACCGTGTTTCGAATGACATCAGCACGCGGCGTCGTGCGTCTGTGCCTCGCGCTGGCTGCGTAATGAGCGAGGGAGCGCTAGCTGCGTCATGAGTTGAGCAGGCAGCCACACTCTGACATTTCAACACTGCCTTCATCCTCCCTGAGAAATGGATTTACACCCGGACTTCAGAGCGCATCGTAAACGTAATCATGGGGCTAATTACTCTGGGCTGATGGAGCAGTTCAACCCATTTTTCATCTTTTTATCAATCACTCCATGAGGGACGGGGCTGGAGCTGGGGTGGGTTAGCTGCTCCTTTGATCTGATGCCGCCTAACCAACAAGAGGAGCAGCCAAGACTGGCGTGAGAGTGTGAGTGACAGAGAGTGAGAGATAGAGAGAGAGAGAGAGAGAGAGAGAAAGTAAGGGAGAGAGAGAGAGGGAGATAGAGAGAAACCCTTGAAAGTCCTGGAACACAACAGGAGACTAAACAAGAACATTACTGAAACAACAAATCCACCAGGAAACAAATCAAAACAACAAAAAAAGGAAAAAACAAAAAGAAAATTGGTAAATACATGCAATACAGCCTCCCTTCATCTATCTCATGGGAGATGTAGCACACGGCCATTCAATGTGTGTAAGCAAATTGCTGTCCAAACACACTTGAACCATTTTAAATCCCGTCAGTTAATTTTAAGCTGGAGAGAGAGTGAGAGAGAGAGAGAGAGAGAGAGAGGGAGGTAGGGAGCAGACAGTAGCAGGAATGAGCACAGTAAAGGAGTGAACATGAGCGCTAAAACGCTTGACCCCTGCCACCGCTATCCACACCATCTGCTCCCCTGCCGGAAACCTCGCGACTGGATTAAAATAGGACCGTCAATCCCTCCCTTACTCCCGAGCATCGGACCAGAATGTCTCCCTGCCATGGCTGGCAATAAGCGTGAATGTTACCGTCACCAACATTTAACAGAAGCTTTTATTCAAAGCGAAAGCTGATTTGACCAAGCAGGGGCCAACAACTCCCGCGGAAATGTGTGGTCACAGCAAGGGCCTTGCTCAAGGGCCCCTGCAGCCACGTCAATATTAAGCCTCGTTTCCACCAAGCAGGTCCGGTTTAGTTCAGTTCATTCACATAAGAACGATTAGTTTCGCATTTCGATTGACAAAAGTTGTGGATGGTGCAAAAAGACCTGTTCCAATCTGTCCTGCATTCTGTTACCCCTCTGTTGAGGTACCCAGCACACTGATCTAAAACTAAAAGGAGGGGCAAGAAACACCGCAGTCCTTTGATTGGCCAAGAGAGAATCATCACTCTTGATTTACCAAGGATCTGGTTGACGCGGCTATCACCAACCGATAACAACCCCCGCTACCTTTAGGAGTACTGTCCACAGTGGAAACGTAAACCAGATCTAGGGTTTAGGTCCGTACAGGTTATGCCCAGGTTCTAAGGGCTCTATACCAAAAGTTTTTGGAGGAAATGTGGCTCTAGTGTGGATGCACAGGGGCTTCAACTGCCAGCCTTGTAAGCTCCACTTTCTGCACACTCAATGACCTGGCCGTTCTAACATCTATCATCCCCTTGGGCCACAAAGAAGTCCCCCTCAGTGTGCGGCTGCTGAATGAACTGTGTGAGTGAACGACGTGGTATACGCTTAGGCCTTAACCTGGCGTGAATCCTTTTAGTACAAACAAGAAGCTAATAACACAAGCGACGATTGCTGCAAAACAAATGTCACAAGCCATTATTGGTCAGTTTATTGCTTTTTGTGTGTGCTAAAAGGTTTCGCGGGTAGTAAAGGTCATAGCGGGGCAGGCCCATAGTTGCTATCAGACTAAAAACATGAACTGCGACACCTGCTGCAAGCTACTCTGAGTGGGAATATTGCAATACGGCCATCCTTTTGCAATCCCCCAAGACTCTCCCGTGAAATGCTATTGCCCAATTATAATGGTGACAACGTAATGGCTTCCAGGCAGGGTGAAGGGGTTAACACTGTCAACAGTGACACGGCTACAAGTGTATATGCTAGCGGTTCCACAGAGAGCATAGAAAGCGCAAGTAGTCATCTGGGAATTATGAATGACAGAGTGGTCTGTGAGTGACGCTGGTGTTTTCTGGAAGGGTGGGGATAGAATGGGGCTGGACGCGGTGCGTGTGTGTGTGCATGTGTGTGGGAGGGGGGTCCTTAAATGAGTAGGGGGACTGAGAGAGATGAGTCAGAAGTGCTGACGGGGGGGGTGAAATAAAGTCCACTACAACTAACACATTCTCCATTTTGTTTTCTGTGGCTGTCTTGCAGTGTAGTAATCAGCAGTGCTCATTTCTCCCCTGCAAGTATCACAACACTCACAAGCACTTAAACTGGACACACAAGCATACAAACACACAGATACACATATAAAGCGCACACTCAAGCACACAGACATGCACACGCAGGATCCCTCCACTCAAAGGAAATAGTCTGACTCACAAACTCGTTTGCTATTGCTGTTGCCAAGCTGTTTAGCATTGCAGCTATTCTTGTCATGGGCTCACGAATAGCATGCCGGAAGCTTGATAAAACTAGAAATTTATCTGTCTTTATGAGCTGTTGACTCCGCATGAATATTTCATCCACAGCACTGCATGCACACGCACTAAAATGTGCACGCCCGCTTTCTCGCGCAGTCTCGAGGTGTGACTGTTACTGCGAGCGTGCGGGAGTTAGCAACCCTGATACACACATGAGCTCACACAAAACATATGGTGCAGCGGAAAACAGTAATGCATCATTTACGTTTAAATATTCAAGAGGCTTCAGTTGGTCATAGGCTTAATTTAGGAATAAACCTCTACATTTTTTATTGGAAAAACTGAGCATAAATACAGTTTATAAGGCAACAGTAAAATTGTGTGGCTCAGAGCAATAACGGCGTATGCCACAATTTTAGATAACATTGATTTTTGCTGGAATCATACTCTTACTCCCTCTAGCTACATGCCCATGAAATACCTAAGCTCTGTGGCTAACGCCATAGCCTCTGTATCGTATGTTGTAAACACTGTCAATGAGTCTTTGTTACTGACTCCAGGTAATAATAGCTTATGCCACAAGCCACGGTTGGCATTTAAACTTTTCGACCAATCAGATCACTCCTTAGTCCACAGTGCAGGATAGTAAACAAAATGGAACCAATGACTGAAATGGAGAAATCTAAGGCAAGAAAACTAAGATCTAAGATTCGAAGAAACTCACAAGAGAAATGTAAGAAAAAGTTGAGAAATACAGGAAATTCTTAGAGTTTAGTACTTTTTTGCCATTCTAATCATTGATTACTACCTCAAAAAAAAAGATAGAGTCTTTAGTATTTGCAGAAATATGGCTGAATGTAATATCATTAAAACGCATATGCATTAAAACTGATACTTTGCACATTATATGAATGGTTCACAAAATTTGAAAAGCTCAATTAGCCATTTGAATACCTCCCAAAACAATCGTAGTTGTACAACGCACCGCTATGCAGTTGATTTCAGCTTCACAAATCACGCCTTTCGCAAATTCTTCAAAGCTCACACTGGAGCGTCAGTAACGCCAGGGCTCGACAGTGCGAGCGTTTCACTCGCAGGTATAACTTGTTCTACTAAGGAGCATGTGAGCTCCTTAGAAAAAAAAAATGTCAGCCTTGTGGCCAGTGAAACATTACAAAAATGCACGAGGCTGAAGGGCAGGTATCTGTCAGGGTTAAAAAGCAGTGTTATAAAGACTTAGCGAATGTCATCAATAATGCATATGGGTCCCACTGGGTGCGGATACACCAGATCATCTGACATTTGTCACGTCACTTTCACACTCATCAGTGCTTGCAGAGTCTGGTTTCTTACACCAAGCCTGACACGGCTGATCATGACTAGGGCATAAGCTTCTCACTTAGAGCTTCACTCCAGAAACACCAGATGGGAACAAAAATAACGCTGATGGGATCCGGTGCAAGCCTCTGGCATTACATATTATAAACTTTCACAAGATTAGAGTGATTACCATTATGTATAGATATACAGCTAAACATATAAATAATGATACTGAGTCTACTATCTAACTACCTAAGCGCTACTCCTACAAAACCATTAACAAAAAAAAAGAAAAAAAATTCTGACTTATATTTGCCTTCATGCTAATTATCTCAAAGCACAAACCTGGCGGCCATTTTGAGACCAAGTGCTCACCGCATTATAGCTGAGGAGGAGAGAGAGGTCCATCTGGCCAATATTACTGGGGAGTAATTGAAACAGAACAATGGCATGACTGAGATGAGAGTGGGGATTTATCTTGGAAGGTGGGTAGCCCCCCGCAGTGTAAAGTAATTGCCATGGCATCTTTAAAGAGCACGTTGACCTTGGACGTGTTATCCAAAGAAGAGCAGCTTCAGCCAATTATTCAGAGCCCCTCAGCCCACTGTAATACTGAGGCATTATATTTTCTGACTGGCACAGAGAGAAAATCATCCTGCTCCACTAAACAGTCACTTCCAGCAGCAAATAGCTGTTTACACCTGGTTAGCGCTCAGATTCAGCCTCTTGCACTCGGCCTACATGCAAGTCAGTCATTAGGCAGGCAAAAAGTCATGGGGTGATTTGAGTGCAAGCAATTAATTCCACGTTAGCTTACTTCAGATATAACACTTGACCCCTAAAACAGAATCTAGACAAAGAACAATTAGATATCCATACTGGGGGTGTAGTTACTTGATTAATGTGTGATAGGGCTCAAGTTCTGATTTAATTCTACTCCAGGTGGGCATCATAGACATGGGGTGGGGGGGGGTAGCTAAAATTGCTCCAGAATCTCCACTAGCTTGTACGCAGTAAGAGGTTGCCTTCTCGTGGAATCCCTTCAGGGCCGTAACCCGATGTGCACGACTGACAGGACGTGCGAACGATTTTGATTGTCGGTTCTGTTTACGAGCTGTGAAATGAAGACGGCCCACCCTGGCGGAAATTAATTCCGGCAGACGGAGGGAAATAAATATGTGACTCCCAGCTGATTTGCGCAGGAAATTTGGAACCATTTTCCGGCATCAAGAAGCAAGACACTCCTGAAATACATTTACTCTTCAGCAGCACAACAGAATGCGCTAACTCCAAACTCTTAAAGACATGCAACTACATATGGAGTCTGGATTGGACTCATCCATGTCCACTGCACTGCAGCTGAAATAGGATAGGAAGTTCCACTGTGTCTTTTCGCCTGCAGTGCTCTCTAGCAGCAGTATGGATTGGCTTACCAGTTAATTGCCTTGTAAAATCTTGCCAGTAAATCAATAAAAGATAAATTAGACTACTCTTGAAGCTTTCAATGCTCTCTACTCCTGTGAAAGCGATTGATTCAAGAAACAGCTGTGATTTTTAAAGTAGCCCAACAGATTTATTTTCACGTCAATCAAACTAGATTGTGTGACATTGTCTTGGAAGTCCCATATGCATAAACAGGGGTGGATATCACCTCTGAAAATTACAGCTTAATCTTTGAAGCTTTATTCTGAATGTTAATTTGCAGCAAACAGTTAGGTTCATAAGTATTTTGACAGTGACACAATTTTCGTTGTTTTTGCTCTCTACAACACGACGATGCATCGGAAAAGGAACAAATCAAAATGCGTGTGAAGTGCAGACTTTCAGCATTGATTTAAGGGCTTTTTCAAAAATATTGAATGAACCATGTTGGATTCACACTCGCTTTATATATAGCCCCCTCAGGCTCAAACAATATTGGACAGGCTGGCATAATCATCAATTATTTCTAACAGTCTGTGGCAAACCCTTTGCAGTCGATGATGCCTCAAGTCTGGGACCTATAGATGTCACTGGCAGTGACAGCTCTTGGGATTTTATATTCAGAGTTAACAGCAGCGCATTCCAAATGCAAATGCAATGCTTGAAATCAACTGTAGACCATCTATGTGTTTATTCTGCCAAGTATTTTGGTCCCTTGGAAGGGGGAGTGGTCCTCTTAAAAAACTGCAGTAATTCCTGCACTGTCTGCCCAATTTCATTTGTGTACACTGTATGCCTGTAAGGGTTGTGCTCTGAGCAACAGTGATGTGCACGGAGGACAGGAAATGTAGGACTGGAATCAGGAAGGAAGATAGACTTGGTTGTATTTATTATGCCTTCAGCACAGCAAAGAAGGCAACGCAGGATACAATAGAAAAGAACAAGGAATTGAGGTTCCTGGATAATAATATTGGTAATACAAACGTTGAGCGTTGGCTACAGTACAATCTATTATTAATAGAAAAGAACAAGGAATCGAGGTTGCTGGATTATAATATTAAAGTGCCGAAAAAAACATTTAACAGCACTATGTTCAAGAGTTATAATAATAGTACACATGAATGCGGGAGAAAAGTCTATACAAGACTAGAGAGTAAACACTGGCTCGTAAGGCTTACTAGTTTGCAAAACTTTACACCGAATGAGTGCTAAGCTCAGACTTAAATAGGAAATACAACCACACAGTGGAAATAGGGAACCGCTGCAGGTAATGATTATGGACGGACTGAGGAATGCGGTCCGGGTCTTAATAGGCTGGTGTTTAAGGGTGCCGAGGGCGTGGCGTTACAATACCCTCAAAATGAATGTCTGCACTTCAAAGTCATATTCATTATGTAATTTCAACTCCAACGTCTATGGTTGACAGCTAAAATAACAATAATGTGCTCAATGTTCAAATTTTTATGGACCAACCTACATGTCTCCTTAAATGAGGTCTAAATAGCAGCTCTCTGCTGGCTTAGTCTCCAATGTACAGGGAGGATCCAAAGGGGCCAAATGGAGCCCGAACTGAAAGTGTGTCCTAAACAAAAACAGCTAAATTGCCTAAGGTGGCAATAGGAACTCTGCCAAAAGTTATGACAGTTTTATGCCAACTGCCAAAAAGCAACAACAGCAAAAAGGAACAGAGGCTGCAAGAAGCTCTCCAGCAGGGTCAGAAGGAGACTTATAAGCATAGTTGCGAAAATCCATGGAATTATGTCTGAAAAAATAACCACAGAATTGAATTAATCCATATATAAACCAGTCTCGGCAAAAACAGCACTCTGTGAGAGCTACACGGCTGGTATTGCCAATACCATTCCCAGTGTGTTTGAATTTTAAAATATAATGACGTATATACAGTGTCTTACCGCAGAAGGAAACAATATGGCTGCTGTCTTCATGCACAAACTTTCTGGTCACCGCCTCCTCCATGATCTGCTTCACCTGTTTGCGTGTGAGAGAGAGGGGCATGTCACGTTACACTCTTGTCATACAATAACGCGCACACAAAATGTTAAGGAGCAACATGCACACGCTTCCTCACTTTCAATATACGCATCACAGACCTATTAAAAAGCAGTTTTAGTTCATGCATATTTTCACTGGTTCAAACAAGAGGACTGGAATCTGTTATGATTTATTTCAGTTCCTTGTGTGTATGTGTGCATGTTGCACTACATCACAATCACCTAATAGATCTAATTAAGAGTCACGGACAGGATTCATCTGGGTCATGCCTGGATGGTAACCTTGAATTTGCCAAAGTCTCTCACATGTGCACTTGATTCTGCACAGGTTCACACCACACTTGGCTGGCAAATGGTCCCACTTGGTTCCATTCATTGTTTTCTTTTGAGTGAATGTGAGTCTCAGATTATTCCAAAGGTTGTGCATCAATGACAAGTATACATCGTTGTGGACATATGCTTACACGTAGGCAAGACTATGTACATCTATGTTCTCAAATACGGTTCTCAAACTATGCGCTGCCTGTGGCATTGACGTAGCGGCTAACATGCAGATGCGGATGCCTCCTGCGGCTCCGTGGCAACCTTATAAAGTGACAGTGGGTAATGTAAATCTCGTGAGAGTTGGATAAATTAAGGGTCACTGTCCGGACATGACCACTCTTTTGCTGTACGTCAATGCAGTGCACCCATGTCCAGAATCTTCACTGTTTACATTACAAAAAATAATTTCAGACAACAAGTAACATCAAAATTAATTCACATTTGAAGAGCACAAAGGAAAAATCCAAATTTAGCATTTTTTTATATTTTATATACAACCCCAGTTCCGAAATAGTTGGGACAAAGTGTAAATTGTGAATAAAATCAAAACGCAATGACTTTCAAATCACACCAGCCAGTATTTTATTCACAATAGAACAGAGATAACATAGCAAATGTTGAAACTGAGAAATTTAACAATTTTATCCACAAAATCAGCTCATTTCAAATTTGATGGCTGCTACAGGTCTCAAAAAAGTTGGGACAGGGGCCTGTTTACCATGGTGTAGCATCCCCTCTTCTTTTTAACACAGAGTGGAGGCGTCTGGGCATTGAGGAGACAAGTTTCTAGAGTTTAGCCATTGGAATTTGATCCCACTCTTGTTTATTACAGGCTTCCAGCTGCTGGAGAGTTTTGGGTCTCCTTTGAAGGACGCCAAATGTTCTTAATCGGTGAACGCTCAGGACTGCAGGCAGGCCAGTTCAGCCCACGGACTCTTCTACTATGAAGCCATGCTGTTGTAATAGCTGAAGTATTTGGTTTTTCATTGTCCTGCTGAAATACACAAGGCCTTCCCTGGAATAGATATCGTCTGGACGGGAGCATATGTTGCTCTGAAACCTTTAAATACCTTTCATCATTCATGGTGCTTTTTAAAACATGCAAGTGTCCCACACCATATGCACTAATGCATCCCCATGCCATCAGAGATGCTGGCTTTTGAACTGAACGCTGATAAGAGGAGGGGTGGTCTTTCTCCTCTTTAGCCCAGAGGACACAACGCCCATGATTTCCAACAAATTTGGACTCGTCTGACCACAGGACACTTTTCCACTTTGCTACAATCCATTTTAACTGAGCCTTGGCCCACAGAACACGGCGGTGCTTCTGGATCATGCTCAACAATGGCTTCCTTTTTGCATGATAGAGTTTTAGGTGGCACCTGTGGATGGCACGGCGGACTGTGTTTACAGACAGTGGTTTCTTGAAGTATTCCTGGGCCCATTTAGTAATGTCAAAGACAGAATCATGCTGGTGAGTGATGCAGTGGCGTCTGAGGACCCGAAGATCAAGGGCATCCAGTAAAGGTCTTCGGCCTTGTCCCTTATGCAGAGATTTTTCCAGTTTCTCTGAATCTTTTGATGATGTTATGCACTGTCGATGATGATACCTTCAAAGCCTTTGCAATTTGACGTTGAGGAACATTGTTTTTAAAGTATTCCACAATTTTTTTGTGCAAGCCTTCAAAGGTTGGAGAGCCTCTGGCCATCTTTACTTCTGAGAGACTCAGCCTCTCTAAGACATCCCTTTTATAGCCAATCATGTTACACACCTGATGCCAGTTAACTTAATTACTTGCTAAGTGTTCTTGCAGCTGATTCCCTTATATATTAATTGCTTTTTCAGCCCATTTTTGCCTGTGTCCCAACTCTTTTGAGACCTGTTGCAGCCAGAAAATTTGAAAGGAGCTCATTTTGTGGATAAAAATGTAAAATGTCTCAGTTTCAACATTTGAAATATTATATATGTTCTACTGTAAATAACACATCGGCTCGTGATCTGAAAGCCATTGCATTTTGATTTTATTCACAATTTACACTTTGTCCCAACTATTTCGGAATTGGGGTTGTATTATATATTATTATAATATTTACAATAATATATAATAACATTATATATCGTCATAAAATTTTATAAATTTTATATTTTTTCAGTGCTTTGTTTCTAAGATCATTTTGAATTTTTAATTAATCATTTCTCCACAACATGAAAATGTGACTCTCATCATTTTTCCAGCATGGTCTTCATTTATTTCGATACATTTTGAGAAAATAATGGTAGCTTCTTGAAAGACTAAACAATGTACGTACACATTGCAAAAGAATTATAAATGTGCTAATTACTCAATCCTACCCTCTCGAATGCAAAGATGGCATACACCTGACTGATGTGATAACTGCATAGCCTATGTGCTTTACCCTTTGAGCGCCGAATACATGCTCAAGGAAGTAAAACTGTAGTTATCTTGAGCTGTTGAAAACATATTATGTGGCAACTTGTTTAAAAGAGCTCCCTAGCGGGAGCTCTTTTAAACAAGTTGCCGCATGACAGGTTTTCAACAGCATCTGACTTCGATATCTTACATCATTGCCCATGGCGCTGAAAGGGTTAACTTCAGTCAGTACAAAACCCTGAAACGGCAAGCTGAACTAGAAATTGGCTCTTGGTTGATGGAAGACGTCCATTTGGTTTCACTTTAATGCCATAGGCATTTAGCAAATTTCTGCTGATTAATGTCTTTAGGCAGTGGTAGCAGAGCCAGCAAGAAGAGGATAACATCACCAAAACTGCGTTACTACTCAGTGAAATACACCTTGAAGCCAGAGCAGGATAACAAAGCATATTAATGTGTTTTTTTCAGATCGTTGAATAATTTAGTTATTCAATTTTGCGATGACAGGCCGGCTTGCAAAATTTAAATCCGAGCCGACAACTAATAAAGACATCATTTTAGGAAAGCACACAGAGCCAGCGGGAGAATTTGCTCGGGAACCCTCAGAGAGTAACCTAATTAGGCATCAGAGGAAACCATTATTCAGGCAGCCTCTGATGGAATCACAGATGACCCTCCTGTAATTTAAACTTGCCGAGTCGTTTAACCACAGTTCAAGCTGACGAATTGATGAATCCCACCCTTACTCATACAAACTCGAACGCAAGTGGACACATAAGTGTAAAAACATGCGCCAAAATACACACACTCCGACCTCATTCGGACTCCGTGCTACAGTGGCATTAAGTCCTCTGATCTACACTCAAGACTACACATCTGAGTCATAATGTACATATTTTGGACCATAAATAGTTAGATATTTACAACGTCATTATTATTTTAGCTGTTGACCGTAGAATATCTGAGTAGAAATTAAATAACAACTACGAGTTCCAAGTGAAGACATTCTGCTGCAGTTTGAGGGTTAACAGATCAGAAGTTGGCGGGGTGGTGTTTGAATTCCAGCATCTTTTTAAGAGGTCCTCCTGTTTTGGGCCAAAGGACAGTTGGATGCTCAGCCGTTCCATTGCAAGGTATGTTTTATTTCCGAATAATTTCATTGAAAAGTGAAAAGTTGATTTCAAGAGTTACATTTTCATTTGTTATGTGTTGCTGTTAACTTTCATAGTGCTGGTAAGGCAAGCCATTATTAGGCAGAAAAATAAAAAAAAAAACCCACCAGGGAAAAAGAGAAAACGACTGAACTGTTATTTTTATTTTTAAAAGAAAACACTGGTGAGTTCAGGAATAAAAAAGGGCAAGAAAGACCACTGATCACAACTGTGATGGATGAAAGATGAATTCTTTCTCTGGTTCAGAAAAACCCCAGCACAACAGTTGGCCAGATCAAAAATATTCTCCTGAAGGTAGGAGTATCAGTGTCAAAGTCAGAAAAAACCAGAGTAAATATGGAGGGTTGATGTAAACTACTGGTAAGGCTCAAATACTCAAAACTTGCCAAAAAATCTGAAAAGACCAGTATAGCTATGGAACATCATCCTAGATAAACGAGACAATGATCAACTTACACCAGAAAGATAGGAACAGAAGAATATGGAGAAGGGAAGAGCTGCTCATGATCTGAGGCACACTCATCTGTGAAGAGCTGGGCATGTATCACTGATGATTGAGATGATTCCCATGAATCTAAGGCTGATGAGATTGTTGCCAAAAGCTGCAAGATGAATTCTGAATTGTAAAGGGATATACCATATGCCTAGACTCGGCTAAACGAATCAGAACTGTTCGGAGAAAGCTGTACAATGCAGATGGACGGTGATTTGGGAGCATACTGCAAAAACAACCCAACATTTTTTTTAAGGCAAAGAAATAGTATGTTCTACCATAGACAGGTTAATCATATAGCCTGAACCCAACTGAGAACACATTTCACTTGTTGAAGGCAAAACATCACAATAACGAGGCAGGAACTGAAGACAGCTGTAAAAAAGGGCGGGCGGAGCATCGCCAGGAAAGAAACCCAGCATCTGGTGACGTCTGCGGGATCCTGACTTCAGACAGTCATTGATTGCAAAGTTTTTGCCAATGAGTATTAAAAATGACAATTGACAATTTGAATTTTGATTATGTCAGTTTATCCAATTAATTTTGAACCCCTAAAACTGAGGGGGCTGTGTATATAATGGGGTCAATTCATGGTTCTGACGATATTTCTGTAAAACTGTTAAATTGAAGCTGAAAGTCCACATTTAAAGCACATATTGTTTGTCTCTTTTCAAATCCATTGTGGTGGTGTACAATACTGAAATAATGAAAAATGTGTCTCTATACAAATATTTATGGACCGAACTGTTATGAAACTCAGTCCTCATTCTGACCCTGTGTTACATTGACCAGATGTTCTCAGATCTATACTATAGACTACACATCCAAGTCATAAGGTATATATTTCTTTTTTAAGGTAGAATATGGCTATTAAGCATGAAAATCTTTATTTCATCACTTACATCAAATTGGTTTATTGATATGAGAAGCAAACATTCAAATTAGCAGGGATGGAGGTGATTTGCATAAATTATGCAAATTAGGTGTTCAAGATGGCCGCCGCAAAGCGGCATATCATGACAATTTCAAAACACCATACCTCAGTAACTAATAGACATATTAAATTCTAATTTTGCACACAGGTTGCCTGATCCAGTGTCTACGGGCTAAACCTCTTAAAGTTGGATACTTTAACAAAATGCAAAGGTTTTTTGAAATTTTGCTCTTGACTTGAAAATTCTCAACCTCATTATATATTCAGCACCCCCTGAAATTAAAAGATTAGCAAAAGGGCCGTATTTTTTAGGTTCAGGACAACCATCATGCTGTGAACTATTTATGTTCCAAACTTCATTAAAATCGGACAAGCGGATTTTGAGAAATGGCGCGTGAAAAATGCGGAAATGGTAATGGTATTTTTATAGTAGTAATCTAACTTAATTCTACATACATTTTGCATGTATAAAGCTTTTGAATGTACTGACCATGAGGTAGACTTTCACTTTTCTCTCTCTCTGATAAGCTATCAAAAAAATACATAAAGATATACAGGCTCTGCTTCTGGTATATGTGAGGACTGTACCAGCTAACAGACTAGATAGCGATACATTCAGGAACTTCACTCTGTGTTCGATAATGCCACTAAAGATGTCACAATTGAGATCAGAGCTGCGTTCGAATAGCCTTTTTTTGCTTAAGAAAGTTCCTAAATCCTTGAAACTGACCCCCAAAACAGCCATGATAAGTGTTTGAATTCTCCAAATGTTAAGGGGTGATCTGGGGTTAAATGAAAAATGACAGCAGGAAACAACTCAGAATTAATCTAAAGAGGTATATGTAATAACCACCAAAAAAGATACAAGTTGGCATTTTTCTGTTTATGCGGTTGCCATGGTAACCGAGCAAGCTCATTAAATTTGCAGAAAACCTCTGGCACTAATTCCTCTTTAACTCTATGATAGAATTTAATTTTTCTTTCATCATTTAAAAGCCATTGCTTATCCAAATGCAATGGCATAGCCATTCTTTGCCCAGTTTATCAGTTTTGTGATTTTGGGGCATTTTATTCAAATTTTGAAATTATTTTGTGCAGAATCTGACGAATACTCAAAATATTCAAAGTATGTAACAGAATTTCCCTGAGTCATTGCATTTCTAATGAAGTAAAGTACCTGCAGCCCAACTTTCATTGATTTTCAATGATAAATAAAAAAGTTATGGCTGCCACAAACATGAGAAACGTGGAAAAAGTAATACCTTAGGAAATCAATTGAAAATGCATTAAACCGCATTGAAAAGTTGAGTTCAGTCTTAGTCTGTGGCTTACACCCATTTTTCAGACTGTATTATCTGATTATTCAAATGTTTATCACTTTCCTGGAGTGAAAAGCATAAATTTCATCATCACAGTTGCTTTTAAATCATGATTTTATGGCAAAATTCAGTTTTTAATCCTTGTAGCAATTAGTGATTATTAAAGGTGGGTTATTATAGAATATTTTTATTCAAAAAAAAATTTTGGAAAAATAAGCAAATTTTGCCCATTTAAACCCAGATCATCCCTTAAAGATAGGTGCTTCACAGCTTCCTAACTTATCTCTTTTAGCATAGGGTACACTGAACCATCCTTTATCAAAAGAAAGGAGATAACGGCATCCCACAATTCTTTGTGGCAGCAATATTTAAAGCGATGCACCACCTATCCGGCCTTTCACGCAAACAAACATGTCGGTAAGGGACACATGATGACGTCACTTAACGTACAGTGCTTAACAAATTTATAAGACCACCACCCAATGTAAGGTTTATGCCACAGCTGCCCTAAATTAACAGCGTTGGTAATTACCAAAATAATTTTTATGTTTCTGTAATGGTTAATCCACCTGTATGCGCAAGCTCTTTAATGGAAATTTTATATTTTTAATGCTAAAATATAATCATTGTTGTTATCCATGAATTTTCAAATTTACTATTTTACAAAAAAGCAAAAAAAATAGTTAAGCACATTATTATTTTTTGATAAAGATGCCAAATAACAGTTACTTTCTTGCATTCCTGAACATAAAAATTAGTTTTAGTGGTTGAAGGCAAGAATGCAAGCTGTTATCAAGGCCAAAGGAGGCCATACAAAATGTAGTTATTTTTTTTTTGTTTGTTTGTTTTTACGTGTGAATAAGGAATATTTACTGGTTTCAATTTGTTATCTGCCAAAGAAATAACAAAATAATTTTTAGTTTTAAACGAGTTTTTGACAAATTTCCTGAATATTCATGTTTTCTCGTTTTTTATGA
This sequence comes from Gymnothorax javanicus, assembly GCA_029692085.1. Classification (NCBI taxonomy): domain Eukaryota; kingdom Metazoa; phylum Chordata; class Actinopteri; order Anguilliformes; family Muraenidae; genus Gymnothorax; species Gymnothorax javanicus. The sequence continues at coordinate 80,216,678 of CM056194.1, read as the reverse complement.
CAGGTTGTCTAATAAATTTGTTAAGCACTGTAAGTGCAGTCGAATTCTCTTAGAACCACAGTTGCCTTTCCCTAAGTCCTCATGAATTCCCCTTTTCATCTTTCCTTGACATCATGACATTTTCTATCAGGGTTAAGGAAAAGTGGATAAGAATTAGATGACAGTGATAGGACGAATCTTTCTGAGGACTCCAACGCTGCCCAGGAGTCCCACACCTCAAACAGAGGAGTACAATGAAACACTGACCCATACAGAAAGCAGTGACCCACACTGGGTACAGTGACCCCAACATAATGCAGAGAGAGCATGGCAAGAAGCAACGAACACAGCAATATAGCGAAAATATCAACCAAAGCTTTATTAAATTAAAATCAATACTGCCCAACGTTGACAAAAGGAAGCAAGTGACATACATGTCTATGTAACTTGCTTCCTTTTGTCGAAATTGGGCAGAACACTGTTTGGGAATCTAACAGTAAAATACTGCATACTATATCATTGAAGATCAACGACTGTGAATTGCTGAATTGTTCCATTTATGGTCAAACAATAAAATACCCTTCAGATTCTTAAGATCAAAAGGCTGCTAACATATACTCAGCATATTGCGGCTATTATTTACTGTAATTATGCTCTGGCAACCAAGTCCCTTGCATTGTGCTGTTTATTTTTTACCATAGAACATTTTTTGTTTACAGTGAAGTACAGCATCTTTATCACAAATCGTAAAGTAACATTATAGACCCAGAAATTCAGCCTGCATTTGACACAGAGATATTGCCAGCCTGCAGCTTCTCGTATTGGAGCAAGGCAAATAAGAGGAAAATGTAGACTACTGAAAATTATATCTTTGTCATAAAGCTAAATCACTGTTACTGCATCATCCTTACCCGCAATTCTAAGTGTCTGCAGTGGCCCACAGGTGGGCATTTCAGTCTGTATTGGGGAGCTGTAATTGGAAGTGTGGGGGGGGGATTATCAGGGGTTAGAGGTCACAGGGTGACGCCGGTGTGACACGAGCTTGAGTGCGAGATGGACGGCAGGAGAGAAAAACACACGCTGAGATGGACGAATGGATGAGTCATCTGGGAGCGCCAACCGAGTCTCGGAAACAGAGTGGGAGGGGGAGTGAGAGAGACCGAGGGAGAGAGTGATGGAGAAAGGGACTGAGAGAGACAGAGGGAAAGAGGGACTACGAGAGTGAGAAAGTGGGACAGAGGGACTGAGAAAGTGAGAGACGAAGGGAGAGTGAGAGAGAGGGAGGGAGAGAGTGAGAAAGACAGGGGGAGAGAGATGGAGAGATGGACAAAGTGAAAGAGAAAGGGACTGAGAGTGACGGAGGGAGAGAATGAGAGAGACTGTGTAAAGTTCCTAGATAGAGTGAGAGTTGCAACATCAGGGTTCCAGAAAAATCTGGTCACGGAGCCATTTTGTGTCCATCACGTTGTCAGGCACCATATCAAAGTGAATGGGCTCATAATTTAGAAGATACGTATTCAAAATTCGTTATTTTGATGGGTTGCTGCACCTATTGGTGCAGCAATAGGTCGGAGAAAGGCCACAAAATGTACAGTACAGCCTTCCTGCTGATCTAAAAAAAAACTTGTATATGGGCTATTAAAATCCGTCATGAAGGATAGAAACCAACCTCGTTATCCTGAGAGGCAAATCATTCATTTTGATCAGCGGCAGGGGTATGTTATATCTCCATTTCTCATGAAACTGAATTAAATAAATGAAATAAATGAATTTACCATACAGTGAATGTTAGGATACAGCTTATCAAGAATGGCAATATCAGAACAATGTTACGTGTCGTCCCAAGAAGCGAATCACAAAATGCTCTTAACCATCTGTCTGTCACTCAGCCTAATGACCACTCGATGATGGTTACTCATAATTGAAGTGATAAGCTCCGATAAGCAACTTCCATGGTTTGTCCCTATCATTGTCATCCATTTTCACAAAAAAATAAGGTATACAGAAACTAGCAAACATTTATTTTGGCTAGCTAGCACCTTAAAAGGTATTTCTCATTCATTGCATGAGGTTGTATGAAATCCATAGTCTGTGCAGACCTATTACCTGCAGCGGAACGTGCTGACTTCTCAGAAGCAGGCAGGGGTAATAGCACAGTAGCTAAAATTAAGATAGGCCGGCAGCAAAATGGTATTTTAACCGCTTAAAAAGACCAACCTAAAAAATCAGTATCAGTTAATGTGTACGCTATATTTCGAACATTTTCACCTCTTTACCTGGCCAGGTTTGCCACTGTGAGAAAACTACAAAACAATTTCCCTTAAATGTCCGACAAGTAAGATCATGCTGAGTTTACTCTTAAACAAACCGACACTAAAACTAAAGAGATTGATGTAGCTCAAGCTGGTTAAACGTAACACCGCGGCACGTGTGATCGCATATTCAACCTGCAATTCAATCCAAAAAATGCCAGGAAATTAATCAAAATTTGTATGTATGCTTTGTGGACTTCTCCGAAGCCGTTCATAATTCAAGATACAAGCAGCAGTTGTCCGTGATGCTGAATGCGGGATTTCCACAACGTGTACCAAATTTCATACAAACATTACACAACCCCAATTCTGAAATAGTTCAGATGAAGTGTAAATTGTGAATAAAATCAAAATGCAATGATTTCAGATCACGAGCCAATATGTTATTTATAATAGAACATAGATTACATTTCAAATGTTGAAACTGAGACATTTTACATTTTTATCCACAAAATGAGCTCATTTCAAATTTTCTGGCTGCAACGGGTCTCAAAAAAGTTGGAACACAGGCAAAAAAGGGCTGAAAAAGCAATTAATATAAAAGAGAATCAGCTGAAAGAACATTTAGCAAGTAAATACATTAACTGGCATCAGGTGTGTAACATGATTGGCTATAAAAGGGATGTCTTAGAGAGGCTGAGTCTCTCAGAAGTAAAGATGGCCAGAGACTCTCCAACCCGTGAAGACTTACATAAAAAAAATTGTGGAATACTTTAAAAACAATGTTCCTCAACGTCAAATTGCAAAGGCTTTGATGGTCTCATCATTGACAGTGCATAACATCATCAAAAGATTCAGAGAAACTGGAAAAATCTCTGTGGTTAAGGGACAAGACCGAAGACCTTTACTGGATGCCCATGATCTTCGGGCCCTCAGATGCCACTGCATCTCTCACCAGCATGATTCTGTCTTTGACATTACTGAATGGGCCCAGGAATACTTCAAGAAACCACTGTCTGTAAACACAGTCTGCCGTGCCATCCACAGATGCCACCTAAAACTCCGTCATGCAAAAAGGAAGCCATTGTTGAGCATGATCCAGAAGCGCCGCTATGTTCTGTGGGCCAGGCTAATTTAAAATAGACTGTAGCAAAGTGGCAAAGTGTCCTGTGGTCAGACGAGTCCAAATTTGACATTCTTGTTAGAAACCATGGGCGCTGTGTCCTCCGGGCTAAAGAGGAGAAAGGGGTGCTCCTCTTATCAGCGTTCAGTTCAAAAGCCAGCATCTCTGATGGTATGGGGATGCATTAGTGCATATGGTGAGGGACACTTGCATGTTTTAAAAAGCACCATGAATGATGAAAGGTATACAAAGGTTTTACAGCAACATATGCTTCCCTCCAGACGACATCTATTCCAAGGAAGGCCTTGTGTATTTCAGCAGGACAATGCAAAACCACATACTGCAGCTATTACAACAGCATGGCTTTGTAGTAGAAGAGTCTGTGTGCTGAACTGGCCTGCCTGCAGTCCTGATCTTTCACCGATTGAGAATATTTGGCGTATAATTAAACGAAAAGTCCGTCAAAGGATACCCAAAACTCTCCAGCAGCTGGAAGCCTGTATTAAACAAGAGTGGGATCAAATTCCAATGGCTAAACTCAAGAAACTTGTCTCCTCAATGCCCAGACGCCTCCACTCTGTGTTAAAAAGAAGAGGGGATGCTACATCATGGTAAACAGGCCCCTGTCCCAACTTTTTTGACACCTGTTGCAGCAATCAAATTTGAAATGAGCTCATTTTGTGGATAAAATTGTAAAATTTATGTTTCAACATTTGCTATGTTATCTCTGTTCTATTGTGAATAAAATACTGGCTGGCGTGATTTGAAAGTCATTGCGTTTTGATTTTATTCACAATTTACACTTTGTCCCAACTATTTCGGAATTGTGGATGTACATAGCCCTTATACATTGTACATGTAAGACACGAGACCTTAGAAATGCAGATAATCTAACAATTCCAACCTTTGAAAACAACTGCTAAAAATTTTAGAGAGTTCCATGGGTTGACCGCTGCACAGGCGAAGACATCAGAGACAAAACGATTTTTGCGAATTACTGGCCACTCAAATTTATCCACATATTTTGTCATGTTATAAGACACAATGGAATGGAAAAAAATCATTCTTGAGCCACACATTCCTAGAAAGTGAAGAGAAGGGAGACCAAGGTGCTGATGGGAAAAAAAACTGTGAACAATGTATTTGGTTCTGTGGAGAAAACAACAACAACAAACAACTGCTCAAAACAGACAACTGTATCTTACTGCTGTGATAGAAGCCACCCTCTGAGGAGTGTATGCTTTGACAAGACCTTGCCACCAGATAGCCCTAACCTTGGGAACAAACTAATTTTCTCAACTTCAGAACTGAAGTAGACTCTTCCTATTCGTCATGTACAGTCTTGTGCAAATTAATTGGGTAAAACAGGCTGGAGTGGGAAAAACCAAACAACAAAGTTTTCAGGCTTTTTATTACTTTAATAGCATATACATTCAGCAGCACTCAGTATGATATGTGTCCTCCATGGTTCTTGATAGGCTGTTCCACCTACTTTGGCATGGAGCTGACCAGGTTTTTGCAGGTTGCCTTGATTTTTTGTCATGATACCGCACCTGGACAACTCCATCGATGAGTTTGGCTTTTGTGGTGCAGTCCTTTTGCTGCAGTTTTGACTTGATGATGGACCAGAGATTCTCAATGGGATTGAGGTCAGGTGAATTACCAGGCCAGTCCAACACAGTGGCAGTACTGTGTTGATGATGTAATCACATCAGTTGCATCATACAAGTCAAGGAATTTAATGAAACGAAGGCTGCATGCAGTGATCTTTGAATTGGTTATGTAAAACGTCCATCACTTGGCAGGGCTATTTGCACTCCATTCAGCTCATTCAATTGACAAGCACCTTTATCCAATTAATTTGCACAAGACTGTATTGCATGCTTGTAAAAGTTCTCTGTCAAATGATTGTGTAATAGGCATAAAATAACCATGAAACAAACGCTATAATTGAAGAAGACAGAGAAAACCTTGTATAAGGGAGTTCTAGTTTCGTATGAAAGAAACTGCCTAAAATACAGCAGAATGCTTTTAAACAAGAGTGTGAAATGTATTACAACACTGCTGTTCATTGATCCTTCATCCATTTTCTCTTTCCCACGTTCAATCACTTCCCCCTCTTGTGCTTGTTGTTACAATTGCCAGCTGGTTTATCGCTTTTCCTCCGAAATGAATACGTTTCCCTTCCGAGAAAAGAACAAAAATAATCCAATGATTTCCACTGAGCGAAACGGCTCTGTTTCGCATGATGTATCTAAGATGGCTCCAATTCTTCAGTTGTTGCAACTATCCCTATCTAGGGACCCTAAGACAGAGGGAAAGAGTGAGAGTAACAGAGTGAGAGAGGGAGGGAGGGACAGAATGAGAGAGACTTTGGATTAAACGGAGAGAGAGAGGGGGAGAGAGAGAGAAAGAGAAAGAGAGGGAAGGAGAAGGAAAGAAGGAAAGAGAGAGGGTGGGAGAATGAGAGGGACGGAGAAAAAATAGGGAGGGGATGAGAGAGTCAGAGAGAGAGAGGGTAGAGAACAGAACAGAGAGAGACAGGGAGGAGTGGAGAGAGGGAGAGCACCACACCTGCTGCTGGAATGTTACTGGTGAAATTATCACGGCTGAAATGAGTGTACAAACACAGCAAAGCATCGTGGGTAGACTCAGTGTTCCATCCGGCCCAGCTGACAGCGTCCTGCTGCCGGTGCTGGGTAGGTGGGCGGGTGAGTCGGGGGGGGGAGTTAGGATTGGCTGTTTCCCTGCAGGCACGATCGAGACTCCAGAGCCCCCCCACCCCTCATCACGCCTCACTCGTTGACTGATGTGTCACTCTTTAGCATGCAGCAATGATGCAAAATAACAGTTAAAACATGGAGCAGGAAAAGCACCTGCGTTCAGCTGATGCAAGCCAATGAAAGCAGAACCTTCCAGAACCTTCCAATGAGGCGAGCAGCATTTCTGACCAGCGTCAGAGGGCTTTCTCTGAGGAATAACAGGTGGCGCAACCAAAAGTTTCTTTAAAAAAACACACTTCCCTCTTTTTTTTCTAAGTGATTTTTTTAGTAAGTATACCTGAGAGTGTCTACTCTGCCTAAAACATTACTATTTTGTAATTGAGCTGGGTATTAAAAGTAACTAATGGATTCTTTATTGTAAGGGGCGGGTATTTTGGTTTTTCAAACAATTTAAGAACAATTGAACCATTAAACTTTGTTTATTTGAAAGGTTTTCACTATAAAATTATGCCCCCATATTAATATTATATTAATTCATATTTTAAATTACATATTTAATACATTTCACATAGTGTTAACTTGCTCGGACGGTTGCGCCACCTGACATTTTGAGGGTTTGAGATGGCAAAACATAAAATATATATCATTTTTATGATAAACTGGAAATATGTTCAAATGAAACAGGTTTTATAGAATAACATGATGCTTATTATGAATCATTTAAAATTATTTTAAACCAAAGTAGTGCACTCGGACAATGTCACGTCATTGACCCAAGTACTATGCCTCACAAAAACAAGAGCCATCTTCTTCATGGCATATCCCCCCAGCCCCACATCTTCAAACTAGCAGAAGGCACCACTTCAGGCCATGATTAACGTGTTAATGGCCATGATTAAAGTTTTGTGAAGAAACACTGAACCGTTTTCAAGTTATGCTCCGGAAACGAAATGTTCACAGATGGACGGACGGACGGACGGACGGACGGACAATGGCACCCATGACTATATCCCCCCGCATCATATGCCGGGGGGATAAAAAGCTACAAAGACCCTGCATGCCTAATATTACACAATTATTGACTTCAGTTGAGGTGAATCCAATGATTTATCCACCCTGGACAAGCGATATTCACCGAGCCGCAGCAGAGGTAGATATCACTTGTCCAAGATGGATAAATCTTTGGATTCACAGATAACTGAACTCAATAACTGTTTTATTATATGACCCTATTTGAAAATGTAAAATAAGAGAAGGGCGACAATTCTAATATAAAGCTCCTCACGGAGACAAAGCGACACAAAATACGGACACTGTCAGGAGCTTCTGCGGGGAAGCCTATTCTGTTTTTAGGTGGAGGTCGTCAGATTGTTAGATTCACCTCTCGCGCACTTTCGTGCGGTGAATATGACTATTTACACAGTGATCGGCGGAGCTCGCCTCGACCAATCAGGAGAGAACGAATCCTTGAGTCATATAATAATGTCCTTTATTGCAACTACTTGTTTAGATAAATCACACATGCTTGCAAACTACTACAGTATGCAGTACATTAAATCTAGGTTGTAATATTTGTAATATTTGTTGAAATAAGAGAACTCAGCCCTAATACAGTTTGGTTTTACTCAGAAATAGCTTGGCTATAGCCAAGTCAGTAGCAAGGTTTTCGTCTGGATGCCAATACGTTTTGATGGCTCTTCACCTCAGTAAAATTCACTGGAAAGCCAGGAGACAAAAGAAATTAAAATAGAAGCAGCATTACCCAGCACCTACCATGCATGCCTGTTTAAAGCACACAGCCATTTTGTGCCAGAGCTCCTCAAACAACAGGTAATGTTGAGTGGGAGGGATTACTCAGCTTTCAAAGCTCCACTGGTCTGGTGACAACCACAGTCTTAAAACCGTTGGTTTACCATTTCATACAAAAAGTGGAGACTCCAACAGAGTCTAAATCAATGCTCAACAGCAACAATTTTTTTATTATTTACAGTTGGTCCACTGAGAAGCCATCCATGTACTGGTTGACCAAAAGTAATTTCAATCCCAAGTTCATTTTTCTCAAGAAGACTTTTTTGTGGAATCATCTGTTTTTAATTTAGGACTCACCAAACCCAGCCTTTCCTAGCTCCAATCTTTCAGCAGATCAAGAACAGAGAGTGAAATGGCAGCAGGCGATTCACCGAATGTGGCACTGCTAAACTGACGTAGGTGACCAGCTCCAGCCCAGGCCATATACCCCGTATAGCAACACAAGGGGATTTTCTTATGCCACAGTTCAGGAACATCTGGAGAAATTACACTCCTGACAGGTATGTTAGCCAGGAGTAATTTCCTGCTATTGTGCATCTTTCCACAGACAGTGGATTAGGCCAGATCAGGGGCGTGGGAGTCGGTCTATAAACTGCAACAGAACGGAAATCTTGGTGACAATCCCACAAGGCGTATAAAAAGCAAGGCGCCAAAGCAATGTAGGGCAGAATTTTCAAAACACTCAGTGCGCGATTGTTTTCTCGACGTTCTCTCCTCCGCATCCGCCACTGATTATAAGTGTTGAGGCACACAAAAAGCAAGAACATGCTAGCTTTAGGGGAGACAATGAGACCTGCGGCTATTTTTGTGTAATGTCAGTGTCTTCATATTAATTCAGTAAGAGACTGGGTGGCGGGCAATCCTCTCACAATTCAAGTGTCGGAAGGCAGTCGTTCTTTAGACTGGTGATCAGCAATCTTTTTTTTTTTTCAATCGCTAAGCCATTCTCTAGAGAGACAATAGCAGTGTTATAAATAACGCTTGTGATGCTTCCTTATTCCTCGACTCCGTTGATTTTGAAATCACCTCCTCTATGTTCACAAAATGATATGAACGTTCACACCCAAAAATATTCTCTGTAGGGACAAGATACGTCAGTATTCAAAGTTCCCCAGGGTATATTTTTGGAAAATTACCCCGCTAACACATTTGTTAAACAGCACTGGGAGTATATTTATTAATTTAGAGTTCTCACAAAACCCAGAGTTAAGTACATAAAAATCTAGTTTCATTTTAAGCAGTCGAATACATCCAAAATCAATGCTGGCATTGAGTAAGAATATACTATTGTTATTTCTTTTCCGAGCAGTATGATGTAGCAACAATGACGGCATTATCAGAATGGAAATATGACATTTTCTCCGAAGAATCTTTATAAACTCTGTGCCTGAATATCTGTCATGTCAGAAAGCCTTTTAACTGAGCCGATATGCGCCCGATATTCGGCTCTGCTGGAAATCTAATCGGCAACCAGATGACAGATGATAACCCAAATGCATCATGTCTCCACAGCCTGTGCTAAAATAAGTAATGTTCGATAGAGTCATCACTGACTAACAGTGGTGCTTTTTCAATCAGCCACAATCATAATAATGTACCAAACATCTCAGTCAGGGCAATCCATGTATTGAGGAATCATTTTAATGAATGTGCAAGCACAGATAATCACCTTGGCACTGACTGGATCTGCCCTAGGTATTACAGTGTACACACCAGAGTGCACAACCCTATCTAACAGGGAGGCATTGTTTATCTTCCCAACTAAATAGCAGAGGTTGACATTCCAGATGTTAGACAGTGAAATTCTTGCCATGTTCTACTGCCACCCACATGGTCGGCCGGCTGATTTTACTAGTTTATACAACCACCCAGCTGAAGATCGACTAATTGTTTTTTTGTTGTTGTTGTTGTTTTTGTTTTGTTGATCTTGATTGTTCATCTCTGCTAACTGGAGGAATACCTGGAATGCCCCCCCAAACTGCCTAGCTGCAGATCTATATTGCTGGTAGCTGGAGTGTTGGAGGGCAAGCCCCATTTATGTAGCAGAAACGTGCAGCACATTAAAAGCAGTCACGAGTGTTGCTTAAAATACGGTTTATATATCTGCAGAAGCTGAATGTAGGATATCTTGACCAAAACTGCCAATCACATTTCATATATGCGGTAACATTGTGGTAGTTTGCTTGAGTAGCAGCTGACATTTGTTTGTTCGAGCCCTCAGTAGAGCTGGGATTATCACTTAATCTGGCAGAATGAAACTGGGAAGAACACTGCCATTGGGCCCTTAACCCAAACACCTGCACCGATCCCCTGTTTCTCTCAACCACTCCCAGCGGAATTTCCCCTGATAAATAAAGGATTTTACCCCTTTGCACAGATGTAGACGCCGGCGTCTCTAAATTCTGAAATCTAATTCCTAAATAATTCTGTAATTGAATATTGAAATGTCTTGCCTCACCAGAATAATTTTTCCATGCATAATTAGAAAAAATTTGCATTATTTGTATTCTGCACAAAGGGGTTAAATTGAATGGGTCCATCCCCCCCCTCATTTTTAATGCAGGTCAATTTTGTGAACTGAAATCTGACCAGTGAAGAAAATGAGAAGCATGTACACTGTAACGCCAGAATCAGGGCTCAGTGATGGATACTAGCATTGTAATCAATATGACCTATAAATAGATCAAAGCTTCTTAACCTATAATTCATATGATCATAGGACAGCTAGCCAGACAGCTAGCTCTTATATGGATGTTGCTAGTTGAAAGTCAGATTTATTATACTATCTGATCGATGTGTTAATTTTGCTTGCCAGCAGTCAGGATCGTAAGGTGACTAGCCAGAGATCCTAAATTCTGCTCTCATAACATCACTCCTCAGTTGTTGGGAATTAAGCAGAGACAGTCATTAAAATATACTTCCTCACGTCTCTTAATGAATATGCACAAATATTTAGCCTTTTCTTGACAGCAAGAATTTTTTGGCATTAATGTCGCATATAAACATATCCTGAAAGGGCAGAGCCTGTTATCATCCATGAACATGTTTTGTCATATTTTGTTTTGGAAGGTTCAGTTCAGTCTGAATGTATAACTTAATGTTCTTAATTGAAGTTAATGGAGAGCAAGCAACACTAAGCACTCTATTATGCCCATGATGCAACTTGATCAGAGCAGGAAACGTGCTCTTCAGATAAATTGAGAGGCAAGCCAATATGGCGCTTAAAAACAAAGGGGTAAAAAACCCACAGCTCTCAAAAAAACTGGTTTGTGTTTCTATTCATATTTGAGCAAAAGGGAAGAGCACCACCAGCAGCTAAACAATAGCGCGCATTCAAACTGTCACAGAAAATGTCACAGCCACCAGAAAGTAATTAAAAAGAGATTGAGTACCTATGCGCAGCAAGAAATGCGATGGCTTCAGCTAGTGTGGTTTATATGTATTTCAACTTGTACAGCTACACGATTTTGAACGCAGGTCTCTGTACGGATATACATACAACTAAAAAAGTACAGGCTCAGATTTAATTTATATCCCTGTTAGGTGAGCACCGCAGTTTCACAGCCATTTAAATTGTATTATTGTCCAGATAGAGACTGTCATCTCTGTAAAGCTAAAAAATGAGGTTAATGAGTAAACAGTAATCATGATAATAACAACCAGAAAAAAATAAGAAAAAATGGCTGCTTAAGACGGGACTCCTGAAATATGGCTCTCGAATCCAGGCCATTAGGTGAATATTCCACCCTCTCTTCCAACCATACGCCAAAATCATAGACTGTACAAAAAGATGGACGAAGCAAGGTTGATGTCACCCATTGGTTTCAGCATGTCATTTAGGAAGCCTCGTTTTGGGCAATCTGAACAGCACCATTCTGTCATTTTGAAACCGTATGTGATTCCTATTGGACGAGACTGTGAATTGAAGATCCGGGGAGGACCGTGGCTCTGGATCTGACCGTATCGGACGAGGACCAGAGGATAGCCACGCCCCTAAAGCATATTCTGGCTTTATCCTTTATTCTAGTCTACTTGGGACCATAATTTACAAAAATGAACATCACAATATATCGAAGGAGACTTGAAACTGGCGATAGATGCCATAAAATGATGTGGAAAATCATTATTGAAACAGTAAATCAGCTGGCAAAGTACGGTCATTTTCTCATAGACTTCAATAGCATTTTTTTTTATCTTTTTATTGAGCAATTAGATTCAACATAAATTCCACATATACATTCAAGACTCATTTTCATGACCGTTACAGTTGTGCATGTGACCTTAGAGCCAATAGGAGCTCAAATATTGTAGTAGGCACAAAGGTGATATGAAATAAGGTAATAAAGAAATAAAGTGCAATAACATGTAATACAAAACAAAACAAAACAAAACGAAAAACATAACATAAAATAAAATAACGATAACAATAAATAGTTTCAATAGCAATAGACTTCAATAGCATTGAACTTCTCTCTGCAACCACTGATGTCGCCATCTGCCAGCCATTAAATATAGTGCAAATTTTTGAGATTTCAGCATCGGCCTCACTTTTCAGACCTGGGTGCTGCGTCCATCTTTTTATACAGTCTATGGCCAAAATAGATTGTTTACACTGATGACTTGAGGAGCGTTTCCAAAGTTAGCGCCCCTACTGGCAGCAGGAAGTTAGTGATACACAGGCTGAAACATTTATTGGCACTCATTGCCCAGTGTCATCAAACCTGACTCCCAGATAAAGGGAGGGTGAAAACCACCAGCTCTCAGCCCTTGAGGACTGTGATTTTGATTTGGGGAGCCCTGGCTTATGAGGAAATGTCAGCAGCGGCAGCAAACGCTGTGAGAACACGAGTCGTGACGATCACTGATCCATCGTGTCTCTTGATGCTTTTACGGGGGACACAATAGTCGCAGGTATAATGGTGACTCATACAGGGTATAGCAAAGTTCTCGCCAACTCCAAACATATTAATTTGCTAAACTTAGTCAAAGCCATGAGTCAAATGACATTTTTGAGCAATGACAACGCACAATGTTTTGCCATATTTTAGAAGCAAATAAGAAAAAAATTGGTACAAATGAATAGTACATTGCCTGCATAATGTACACATTAATAAATACAGTTTGGGTGGCACCCAGTGTGATAAGCCTGTTTATTTAGCGCCTTTTCTCCAGTTTTTGTACCCTCTCACAAATAGGTTTGCAACCCGCTCTTTCTATCTGCACCCTGCACTCGGATGGACCGTCTAAGAGGTTTGCCCTGTCACACTTATTATTTTGGCTCGCTGAAAAAGTCACTGCTCAAGCCCAGTCTCAAAGACACAGTCTGAGTCCCTTGTGCAAGCTTAGTTAACAGGCTTATCAACCACTCAGCCAGCTAAAGGGCTTTCAACCTCTGCCCCTTTGTGAATGCCTTCCAGCTAAAGTAATGATGGTCCAGTTCATTATATTCCTTTGTGTGACTACAGTGCAGTCGATAAGCATTTCTACAGTGATTCTGTATAGACAAGACTACAATTCCTATACAGTTCACTGGATGTGAATATTAATACCAGTAAATCAAACCTGACATTGTCTAGTTCAACTTTACTATGATCATTTTCTTCAAATGCAATGCACTGCAGTGCAGCGCCAAAAAGCATAAACTAGTGGACTGCTCTGTATTTCCCTTGGTCAGCACCACTGTATTCCATGAGCCAAACTAGGTAATAACAATCCATTGAATCCAATGACTGTACATAAACATGGACCATATGAACATGGACAACCTAACAGCTCCCCAAGAGTGAGGCCAAACAGCTTGATTGCCATCTATTGGCTGGCTGCAGTTATAACCCCCCCATGTTAATGGATGGGACATGGCCACACTAAAAAAATTAACTACGTGTCAAATAATTTTATTCTGAAAATGGTTTCTGTCATATTAAGTAGTTCTTACCACGCTGATGTATGTTCAAGAGTTCATTTTCTCTGATAAGCTTGGTTTTATTTAGTTCTTTGAAAGTATAAAAAGGGCGTATAAAGTCATGATTGACAGATGTGATTTACAACAACTCTTAAGAGAAGGACAGCTGGCTTCTTTTAGGGAATTTTTCGGTGCTAGTTTGCGACTATCGAGAAGAGATATAACTTTAACATAACACGTAAATAAGTTGCTAGTTCCCAGAACAACGGAGAACAACCCATCGTGACTTTTAAAGTCCAATGAAAATTGGCAATAGAATTGTCTTTGCTCTGAACACAGCGTCATGCACTATTTGCAGCAATGCTATCGCAAATAAGTAGAGCCAGTTCGCTCGTTAGCTAGCAAGCTATTTCAGCAAGACTCTATAACAGGTAAGATAGGCATCAACAGAAATCAAAGGTGAAAATCTCTTTTCTCAGAATACATTTTATGTACTGTAAGTAGCGATGCTATGTTCAGCGTAAACAGCTTTTTTACCATTGATCGTCTTCGGTAATTTCAGTGGCATATTACCAAATCTTGCTTGCCAGTTAAAAATGGTGAGCTAGCTAGTTAACTAGTAAATCAAGATTCAGAAACAGGTCAGCAAGTTACCTAGCTAGCTAGCACAGTAGTTAGAACTAACATTAAAACACATGATAATGGGGAGTCCACTTGCCCACAGTCTCTGGCTATTTACCATATTTTGAAGGATTGGCACAGGTTTTTAAAGTAGGGTTATATGAGGTACTTAAACATAGGCAATGTATTAGCCGCCTAGCTGTTAAATAGCTAGCACTTGGCACGAATCGGTAAAGGCTGGCAGGAGCACCGAACATCGGCATGGAAGCCAAGCAAAGCGCTGCTATGGACGAGAAAAGCAGACTGCTATGGATGTAGTTAGCCTCATAACTCCACTTGGAAAACTAGCTAACCCAACAAGCTTTCAGTCCTGTTAGAAAGATGCTTTCAATGGGCCTAACGTTTGTTTACGGTTTGGAACTTCTCAGCAGATTCCGCTACTCTTCATCAAGCCTCAGATGTGTGACAGAAAGTTGATATGCTGCTCCACCTAACATTTTCTTTGGCTAAACTGACCTTCGCAAAATCTATGTGTGGTGATGCTTCTTCATGTCTTGACACAAGAGGCAACACAATGTTTTCACCAATTTGACATCGAACCCAGCACTGCAGCCACTGGACGCCACCATGTTTATCTAGAAAAAAAAAGTTTGGCTAATGGCTTCCGCAGTCACACATCCGAGCTTTGATGAGGAACGAATCGGCCGAGGTTTGCCGAGTGCCCTGCTTACAAGACAACATAGAGCATATTACCCCCAATCACGTGATTTTTCCTAACCAAGTTGTGGTACTGCTTCCCCTCGGAGCCGCACTTCAGCCAATCAGATTGTACCTAACAGGAATTGTAAGAAAACCAGATTGTATGTAACTGGAATTTTTCCCAAATTTGGTTATGAAAAATAATCCAGTCCCCCCTGTCACTAATCTTATCGTGAAGCAGCCAGCCAGGCTATATAGAAAGTTCAGGGATAATAAGCATTACCACTGAATAGGGTGGGCGCACGGGCAGGACCTCGATACCGCAGCTCAACCCCTGATCACTGTTGGATTCCAAATATGCAAGATGGCTGCTTCCGTATGAGGGATATTTTGGCTTCATTTTTGGACAGCATTAGGAAGAGGAGACGCGTAATCCATCTTTATGTACAGGCAATGGTTTAATCCTATATCTAAAGTACATAGTGGGTGGACAGAAATGCATCATCACAACTGCGCAAGAATGGTTCCCCAACTGATCCATCCACCTTACACCACGTTCTGGCTATAATTGGGATGCTTATGACTCAGAAGTTGATAAACTCACGGCAAGGTATAAAGTGGAAATCTTTCACTCCACTGCAGTGAACTCAACTCCAAGGTACCTCCCACACTGCAACTGGGAACAGACTTTATAGAAACTCACAGAGGGTGAAACTTCTGCTCACAGCTGCAATGACTCAGTGCGACTGGCCTGACGTGCAATGCAGCTGTAAAAGTGACAGGATTTTTACCTCTGAATCCGTACGATGGATTCGTAAAGAATGCAAAACATTCTGCGGTCTAAAGCAGAACTTGCTGAAAATTCCTGCTGAGAGCAGCTAGAATTCTAAGCTGGTTTAAGATGGTCTAAGCCGTGTTTTCAACACCATTAGCTGGCCATAGCTGGACAAAGGCAGCTAAGGGTGGTCTGTATAGCTGGACGAAGGTGGTCAAGATGGTAAAATAAGCTATAGTCAGCTGGTGAAGAGCTGGTGGACCAGCTCAAACAATCAAAACATGGCTTACACCAGCTTGACTGGCTTAAACAGGCTAAAGCTGGAATTTTAAGCAGGGCAGGCTGCCATCACTTCTTTTTACAAGGATGTGCAATACATTTGTAACCACACTGAAATAGCAACCCTTCAAATCCAGAGCCAAAATACTTAAGCACAGCACTGTCAACAGCCAGGTGTGGACCTCTCTAAAAGATTGCCATGACGCTGACAACAGCGTTGCTACTTTAACGCAGCATTACATTACGTGGTGATGTGTTTGCAGCTTCCTTCCTTCACGAAAAGGCAACGAGGTTAATAACTCCCCACAGTCTGGACTTGGTGGTTAGAGCCATCCGGAGATCTGCACCAATGCCTGTAATCAAGGCCCTGTCCAACCATAGGGGGGCATCGCCATTTTGTCTCTGCCAACAGACATCATGGAAAATACAATTTCCCAAACTGGTCTTGGGAGACCTTGGAGCTAAACCCCGTCCATCCACCTTTAGCCCCCCCAACTCAATTTTGTTCAGTGTGACGCAGTGGGGGGTGATGCTGGTGCTGGGGCTAGGCAGGTGTATGAAGCCATGCAATTTCAGTGGGGGTCAAGTCGGTAACCTTCACTGGAGGGTAACCAGCAGCGGAACAGCACTGGGAAATTGCCCATAAAATCTGCTTTCAGACTTACTCTAGAAGAACCAGTACACAGCCATAAGTCAAACTGCCACCTTATTAAACGCAGTGGGGGGGTGATATGGGAGAGGAGGGGGGCACAGGGAAGATATGGATCTTAATCGCTCACAAAAGTTTTTCTTTCCAACAGGAGAGAAGCGACACCCTGTCTGAACAATGGTGCTCTTTTTTTTTTTTTTTTTGGAATGGACTATTTGAGCCTTTCAGAACGAGTGTGGTCAAAGTGCAGTTTTTGTCTTTTGTAGGAAGAATGCATTAGCTTGCAATATATTACATTATTTTGTATGCATAATATAATTGCTTTGATTCAGTTTAATATCTGAAGAGAAAGCTTTTAATTTTAAACTTCTTATTTTCAGAATTTCTTCATTTATTTGTGAAATTTCTGGATTTCTGCAGAGAATAATTTTTTCTGAAAAGGTACAGAATACTGAAAATCAGCTGATAGATGGCTAATCTTCTGATTGCTTATTGCAAGAAGAAGACAGAAAAATTATAAGACAAACCTTTGAGATGTTAATCACTGGAGTGCCTCTTATTTATGAGGAAAAACTTGTAGAGTGCCAATGTCATGTTAGTATTGGCAAATACTTGGCTATACATTCTTCTGAGGTACCAAGAGGGAGAGTCAGACACCATAAAGTGTATTGGTTTATATTAAGGCAGAATGTTACGGCAGAATCAGAGAACTAATAGTTTTTACATTTTTCAAAAAAAGGAAATTAAATGCAATTCACAGTTTAATGCACAATTAACAACCCACACAACTATCAACTCAACAGCTATGCCAAATTAATGAGAAAACTGTGTAATCCTTATTACCAAACTGTGTTGTCATTCCAAACTACAATAAAAGGCCACAGACTTTTGACTGAAACAAAAAAGCCCTTTGAAGAAATGTCACAAAATGGCACTAATAAGATGCTACAAAACTAGATATAGTATCTACTTGATGAATCTTTAATCATCCTCACAACTTCATAATCTGGAGTGGTTTTCTTATTAAAGCATGGTTGTTCCATGGGCGCTGCCTTATTAGATTAAGTGAGTTAGGCCACTCTTGCACTGCCTTACTCTGGCTTTCTGGAAGTGCTGGCACCTAGTGACCTACATCTACACACCAATGGGGCTAGATCTGAATTTGTTCTGTATTGTACTGTTAGTAAATCCAAAGTTTTACCAGGAACAAATATTATGACCGTCATCCAAAAGAAGCAGATCTGACGTTCGTGGTTAAAAAGCAGGAAAGCATTTATTACATGAGCCAGCAAGGAAACAAAATTCCCAAAAATCTTCTTTGAAACGCTGCTTATATCATTACATTTGCATACACCGGTATTCAAATTTGTGTGCAAAACAAGTTTTGACCTCTGATTGTTTGCAAGCAGTTGTGTGCCATGTTTGGCACTATGGATTGGATTATTCAAATCCCGAATGGTTGTGGGGTCTCGCCCTTTTCTCCCCAGTGGACTAGTGGAAAATCCCCAAAGGTGGAGCTGGCAGCGGTCATTAACACATACATGTGAGGTGGCCTAATACACTAATCTGTCTGTGTCTCCACTGTATTCAAAAGCACAGATTTATCTGTTTCCCCACAGCACTAAACAGATCTGAACATGAGAAGTTTAGTCAGTCCATCCTTGTTCTGAAGGGGTCATTTAACCCCTTAAGATGGGGGGGAGGGGGGTTCACAAATATGTGACCGGAACGGTCTCAACTAGCGAACTGGCTAATGCTGACGTACGTAACAATCAATGCTCGTGATGGCAAGCATTGCCATTCTAGAGATCTGACTCGGAATTCTGAATATTAAAATAAAAAATTCCAAAACACCTGCGCTTTAAAAGGTTCAGGGATGTTGCCGGATGCACTCCATATCTCGGACACATTTTCGGTCAGATACACCGTTAGTACGGTATCGCAGGTAACGTACATTCTAATCGAATTGAGATAAATGCCACACCATGGGCCAGAAATCTGTCCATAATTTATTTTCTATCAATCCATTCACGCAGTCTATTCAGCAGATGAAGTAAATGGCAAGAAATGCCAAAAGTGAATGGTAGTGCTGATAGGTCAGATGGCAGTGCCGTCCTTGTGCCATGAGGGAGTATCTGGGAACTTTATGTTCCTGCACTATCATTTTATTTTAACGGCACTTATTGGCTTTATTAGGCTAAACGATAAGCACGCATGATTTTGTCTTTCAGCAGCATGTTAAGTATACTGCCTGGCTAAAAAAAGTTGCCATTTGGGTATAAATAAGCAACTGCTTAAGAGCTTTTGACTGAATGCTCTTTGCAGTGATCATGTTATAGCTGGAAAAATTTTATTTCAACCCAAACTGATCCAGTGTGTAGATTCTCACTTCTTCAAAAACCATGTCAGAAGAGGTATCCAATGATCAAGGAAAATACAGTGGGGTGCAAAAGCTTGGGCACCCCTGGTTTAAATGTCAGTTTCAATGAATCTCCAAGTGATTGAAAGTAAAGCTGAACACTAAATGCTACAAAGTTAAACATGACACCTTTCTGCAAATTTAAAAGCAAGGTTTCTTTTTATTTTAATTTTTCTGAGTTTTAAAATGATAAGGAAGGAAAAAGGGCCCTGTGCAAAAGTTTGGGAACCTTTTGGATTATTTTGTTACCTTTTAAGAAGATGATTACTAAGGCCCAGACCCAGGCGATTTACTCATTAGGGCTTAAGTGAGTCAGGTGAATATAATTCCAGGGTTGAACTACACATTCTGAACTAATTCCATGCCTTCTAAAGTATCTGACTTCAAAGGCTAATGTTCAAAGGTTTTCAAACCGCAACCAGGGTCTGAAGATCCTCCTTTCACGGTATTGTTTAGCAGCAAGATGAGGTGATCAACGATGACCGTTGATCAACAGTCAAAATTAGGTCAAATCAAAAATCCGCACACA
This sequence comes from Gymnothorax javanicus, assembly GCA_029692085.1. Lineage (NCBI taxonomy): Eukaryota > Metazoa > Chordata > Actinopteri > Anguilliformes > Muraenidae > Gymnothorax > Gymnothorax javanicus. The sequence goes on along the minus strand of CM056194.1, from coordinate 80,196,919 downwards.
CCTACCATAAAAATCTGATCATCCTAGATTAAGGCATAAGGACGTAATTGCCATTTTTCACTGAAAGCCCCCTGGTGGCCAAATCATGAACTGAATCACGCTGTATTTCGAAAGGAAACAGCAAGTATCACCATGACACATGTCCATACCAAGTTGCAGCCATGAGAAAACATGCTGCCATTTTCGACAATCGGCTGACCTGACGCCATTTGACCTAGAAAACAGTCAAAAGTAGGTCAAATCAAAAACCTGTCTATTATGTGATGAAGGGTCATCCCATACACCCGCCATAAAAATTTGAGCAACCTAGCTCCATGCATAAGGAACTTATGGCCATTTTTCTTTTTTTCACAAAAAGCCCCCTGGTGGCCAAAATATGAATTCCAGGATGGCAATTTCTGGCTTGCAAGTTTGTATCAGCAAGACACATATTCATACCAAGTTACAGCTCTCTAGGTTGAATAATAAGAAAACGTGCCGCCTTTTTCAACGATCGGCAGACCTGACGCCATTTGACCTAGAAAATGGTCAAAAGTATGTCAAATCAAAAACACGTCTGATATGTGATGAAGGGTCATCCCACGCACCTCCCATAAAAATTTGAGCGTCCTAACTGAATGCATAAGGAACTTATGGCCATTTTTCATTTTTCAGAAAAAGCCCCCTGGTGGCCAAATTATGAATCGAATCACGCCGGATTTCGAAAGGAAACATTGTCTACCCACATACTATATATACCCAAATTAGCAAAAAGAAATTTCAAGTCGTTCTCAAGTTATCAATCGGAAACTGTCCAACTGACCGCCGGCCGCTGCCCCGCCGCCCCGCTGCTCACCTTCGGTATTTTAATAACCAGGTTTTTTTTCGAAAACCTGGTTAATAAAAACAACTAAGGAGATTGCTGAAATCACTATAACTGGGTTAAGAACCCCATTGGGAAGTGCTGGAGAAGACATCATGGAGTGTTCATTTCTCCCTTCATCAACTTAAGATCTTGACCACTGATTAAAACAGCTCTAGATGGAAAAATATGTTGTCACATTGCATAAGGTTGTCAAAGCTAATCTAAGCTAGGGACAGTCCAACAAAATATTATAGAAGGCCACTTTATCTTTTTTTTTTCTTTGCCCTGGCAGTTTATATTGACTCAGCCCTGACATAGCATGTCTCTTCTGAATGGATAGCCACTTCAAGCTCATTCCTGATTGGCAGCTAACAAAACTCTTGCACCCCTGATTGGTTAAAAACTAAACACCATGCTGTGATAAAAGTGGGCTCAAAACGATAATCTGGGGGTCACAACCATGTTCAAAATGCAGTGTGAGAGCGAGCGAGAGACACAGAGACAGAAAGATAGAGAGAGATAGAGGTGAGAGAGAGAGAGAGTTGACAAGCCTTAGCCTCAGAATATTAGCTGATGAAATGGACAGCTGTGACTCACGTAATGGCCAAGGGCCAATCACAAACCCACTTATGATTTTGCGCAATACCTTCCTGTAAACTCCATTGGTCAAAGGAGAACACTTCTGCCAGGCGTATTTATTAATACAATTGCTCAACTGAGAACACTCGCTGCTTCATTTTATTCATAGCCAATGACAAAAGCGCATCATTAACCTCGACGAGGAAGTGGAAGTCAGGCAGCGCAATGTTTTCAGGTTATTATTGCTGTTCAATAAAATCTGTGGCAGTTACACAGGGGAATAGAGCTGCTGCAGCAAGCCCAAGAGCCAGCTCAATTTCCTTTCCAATTTCCTGTCGCCTAACAATTCAGGTAATTCATTATCGGCACAGGTACCCCACCCCGTATCATAGCAAAGGTGAATCGCGCCTGTTGGCAGTTCAGCTTAGGTACAAACAGCGAGTTCAATATGTCAGAGGGAGTCCCGTGGATTGCTCACAAAAAAATGATTTCACAAAGAAAAAGTGAATCTCAGCCTTACAATTCAAAATGTCAAAGTGAGAAAGGGTATCTGTGGGATATATTTTACAGGGAATACCACGAACGCGGCAGAGTCTGGTACCTGACTCATGACTAAAGTTTGCTTTCCCACATAAATCAATTGACATTCTTTTCTGGACTTATTTTTACATGAGAACAGTGATTCTATTCAGTAAGCAGCTATTCTCACAAGTTCACAAAGGAAGCTGAAATAAGCAGCGCTTTCACCAGTGCATTTGTCCATTTAAAAAAGTTGAGACATCTTTCAATCCCCAAAGATTTCTTTCCTTTTTTAATTTTCACTTGTTTGTACATCTCCTCACCTATTTTGAGTATTGAGCGAAGTAATTCGTGACCGTGGAGGCCAAACCACTCCAAAGTGATTCATCCCTGCAAAACTCATAAAAGCCCGTGGCCAAGGACATCACTGTTGGACTGGCTGCTTTGTGCTGTAATATAGCGCCAGTTACCAACTGCAACCTCCTCTTGCTAGGAAGCAGACGGGACAGACCATCTGGGTAGTCTGCAGTCTGTGATTTTGCGAAAAAGGGTTGTGAAAATGTAGGAGGCGAAACGTGTTCCAAGCTGCTTGAAAACATGACTATCTTTATCTGGAGCACTACTGCGCCTCTTATTCTTCATTTTCTTGTGGGTGCTGTTGGGCAGAGGGCAAATACAAAGCTTGGATGACATAGCACACGTACCAAAACAATAACAGAGGCGCGGAGTCAAATGCGATTAGCGTAATATGAAAGCGAAAAGACAGGCACACTCCTGTGCTCCAAAAGACTTAAAGGTATACAGAGTGGGATTTTCCTAAAAAAATGCATAGACTCATAGAAAGAACAATGCCTCTCAATCAACACCTATGACCCACTAGAAGTGTGTGGCACTGTGTGTAGCACCGGGGACCCCGCCGTCTGCCAGTGTTTTGTTATTTTACTTTGTACAGGATGGACGTTTCTCAGTGTCGGCCTTCTGGCAGTGGGAGTGTACCAGGGTGTGAAGGCAGGACTCTGACAGGCTGCTTCTCGAACCACTTGTATCCCACAATCCAGTGCGGACGCAGAAACCAGGTGTCCGTTTCAAACAGAAGAGGCGGAGAACACAGCTACAGCAGCTGTGGTGGCATTTGTTACTAAACATAAATAAAATATGAAATATGCAACTTAGAATCTTGGAAGCGTATTTCCATTAGAATGATACCAGAGACATATAAAGAATGTTAAAACCCAACCCATGCACAAATATGAAAAGAAAATGTTTGTTGGCTAGCTTGCCAAGTCTGATACCTTCAGGAAGTACAATTAGCTAGAAGCACAGGACTGATAAAACTGGCTGAATGAAATCACTCCCCGCACTGAACATCAAATGTATGAAAACAACACCTTTTCCCATGATGCAAACACCCAGTCTTGGTAGATCATGTTCTGTTGGCCAGTGCCAGCGGTTAGCCTAATTAGCTGACTAAAGTATCATCTTTTCCTGTACAACAGATGTTTTGTTCCAAAAATAGAAACTTGCTAGCTTGCTGTGTAACTCTACATACAAGCAGTGTGCGTACACAACTAGTCCTACAATCAACCAATGCGATAACTTTACTTCAATCAGGACAATCATTGCACAACCATTCATTGCAGGACGACATGCATTTGAGTTTGGTGGTGACTCTGCTGAAGTGATGCTCTAGAAAAATCTGAGCAAGCACGACACAGACAGCTCCTGAGATCCAACTCCCCCCCCCAGCAGAGCCTGAGATTCTTTTAAATCTTGTTAATGTTTAAATTATTGAACCCAACATGAACAGATGCTGCCTGCAATGAAAAATGTTATTCATAAAGGAGGAGGCTGGGAGGAGGGGGAGATAAGCAGATTTTTTTTAGTAGACCAGAGTAGGAGCGGTGCAGCAGGTATGGCGCTAGAGAAATTAATAAAAGCTGTCTTGGTTATAAAAGCTCACCAGTTGGGCGAGAGAAGCTAAAATCAAGGATGGTTGGATGGATGGATGGATCTCGTGCCTGACTGAACTCACTCAAAGCTCAATGAGTTGAGTAAATAAACCTTGAGGTATGTAGAGCTAAGTTCGATCTTGGAATGATTTTCAGTATATCGTGGGAGGCTCAGAGTTTAATGTCTGGAATGAGTAGGTAACTTAAAAAGACAAGATGACAGTAGCTTACATTACTGTTGGCAGCGTTTTTCTTTTTACATTGCACAACTGGTAGAGCGACTTTTTCGTATATGTGGGTCTAAAACCACAATACAGAACAATTCTGAGCTAGCTAAAATTTATGAATTTATGTTGGCACAAACTGCCTCAGGTTTATACAGGATGATGGTGTGTTGCTATCTAGCTTGGTGCACAGCTCGAATTTTGGGCAGGGGGCGTGCCTTCTGATGTGGGTGAGCCCTGATGGAGGCGCCAAATTTGAATGTTGTGTTTACAAACAATGGAGAAATCCTGCTCAGTATATCTTTGAGGATTTATTTTAGTAAAGATGTTAACGTTTCAGCAGACAGTGCCATCATCAGGACATTGAGAGAGAATTCGGTGGGCCTCGTTTAATAGGCTGAGGAGAAGAGGGCTGCTGAGGCCCCTCCCATTCAGTGACCTCTCCCATTCACATTCTCCTCACCAAAAAAGCTCCTCCCATTCTGAAACTCCTCCCATCCCCAGGCCCCTGCCATTCCTGAGGCTCAGAACATTAAGATGCCAGAGGAAGCCATTTCCCACTGAGGCTCCACGCGGGGGCTTTTCTCCATTGCTCCATTTTCTGAGTTGCCTCCACTCATTTAGCACCTAGCCTAGCTTTTCCAAACAGAGAACAGTCACAGTGAGGAATAGCAAGCCAAGTCCTGTCGTAGAGGCAGAAACCCTGGGGGTTTTCAAAATCAAGCCATATACACTGCTTGACACCATCTAGTTCTTTCCAAGTATAAATTACATTTCAAGGAAAATAGCACGCTATAATGGCCATTCCACTACACTACGTTCAGCTATAGCTGTGACCTCTCCTGCCGTGACCCCTGAAATCACCTTGTGTTTGGCAGGGGGGGTGGGTCACTCACTGATTGACAGTTCTGGAAGGAGAATTGGTGGGTCGAAGCTACAGCGCATTTCCCATCATGTCAAGGTCAGCTGGCCTCCTGAGCAGTAGGTGCATCCAGGAAGCCCCACCGTCAATGTGAACCTGGAGCGGCATTACGTAAGGGCGCTCCGAGTCTTACATAACCGAGCTTCACTTTTCCAGAGATGTGCCACATTCCCTGACAGTATGAAGCCTCTTCAGGATGAAGTGGTGCGAGGAAAGACCATTATTTATTGAGGGTGGGGATAGGATTGCTACGACACCCACCTTCCTGCCCCCCCCCACAATATTACATAATAGGCCAAATAACTCCCCTAATTATACAGAATGATGATGATGAAAAGGGCAATTTAGTGTAATGAAGAGGAGATAGGGGATGTACTGAGCAGGAGACTGCTTTATTTACCATTGAAAAAATTCATGAAGTAATGATAATTTCACAGTTTTCATTTAATAAAAAATAATTTCATTCTCAGTCCAGGGGGTGGGGGGGGTGAAGGGGCATTGTAGTCTTGGAGGAGGCTTAGTTGCGGGGAATAACATTGCAATCTCACCCCTCCCCCACAGTATTCAAAGTTAAAACCTTGGTGTAATGACATGCATTGAAAAGGACTCAATGGCTTGTTCTCTTCTGATATAAAACCGAGGGCTATTTCTTGGATGGACATAGCAAAAATTGAAAAACGACAATGTCATTATGTTGGCATGAGATTGTGGCATCCACCTAGTTCCATGGTACTTGCAGACTAACAGCCACCCCCAAAAAAAAAAAAACCGTGTTTAATCTTTATGCCCCCCCCTTACAATACCATTAATGACAAATGATATAGTGATATAGATGATAGCAATTGAGGCCACAGATCACATTTCGATGAAAAATCCCTTGATCCTGTGATAAGCTGCTCAATGCATGCAGTCGCTATTGCTTTAAATAGCACGCCATCAATAACAGGCGCACTGCTTTGTTAAACAAGGTGAGAGAGCTCCTGTGAAACTCGGGGATGACTATCTTCTTGCTTCCGAACTGGCTCCAGTACCAGCACCGAAACCGCTACGTGAACTGAATCTCAGCAGTGACTGTGACATTACATCCCACGATGTGTCCGGTTATATAATGGGGGCTTTCCATTTTGCTTTTATACTCCTCTTTGATCTCTAATTCACCTCCTCCAACTCCCTACCCTCGCCTCTATTCCTCCCCAAGCAAGAGGCTAAAACCTACACACCCTGACTGATGGATTCACCTGCACTGCCTACACAGATAACACATTTTTAGCATCAACATGAAAAACTGCTACTGCCACATAAGGAAAGGAATAGGAACTATAACACACAGGGGAAAATGTTTTTTCATCACTCATATTATTTCCTATTGTAAGCATCTGCAAGCAATTAAAATGTTGAACACATACATATACATGCTCTAAATGGATTCTGGTAAATTATAGAGTGGGACCAGGACCGAGACCGAGACTGGGACGGAGAGCGAGATCGGGACTGGGAGCGAGACTGAGGAGAGTCTGATGGAAGTACGTACATAAAAGCCAGCTGCTACATCAACCACACCAGTGGTTGGAGCTCCATCATTGGAGAACTCTCCTGTCCCTGGTTATGGCACCAAACGGTCAGGTTGTGATATACATCTTGACGAGGATGAAAGAGCTGGATGCGGGGAGGTGAACCCCCAAAGGCATGGCCCTCAGATTTCCCTGTTCCCTCATTAGAAACTCATTCCTGCCACAAGGCAAAGTATTTGTTTGATGATATAGACTAGGGGACAACCTTATCCAGGGGCAACCTTATGCAGAAAAGGCCAATGTGGGTGCAGGCTTTCATTCCAACTAATCAGTTACAAACCTGATTCTACTAATCAAGTTCTGGAGTCTTTGCTAGAATCAGGTGTGTAACCAGCCACTTTCCATAACTGGGGCCCAGAACGCCTGGGTCTCCACATTCGTCTGCCACCCGGTCCCATTGCACTCGACCCCTACACCTCTCCTCGCGGGTGGTGGGTCCATGAAGGGAGGACTCCCTGTTGCCTTTTTAGGCCAAGTCTGGCCAAGTCATGGGAAAAACCCCGCCTCCAGGCGCTCGGCTGCGAGATCCCCTCCTAGGTCTGGCTCCAGGAGGGGGCCCTGGCATCCCTACTGTGGGCAAGGTTCTTTCATTTTCAGAGGGCCCTGTATTAGGAGGCTAATGAATCGCTTTTTGTCTGCCCCCTCACCTGGGAACAATTTGGCATGGGAAACCCTACCAGGAGCGGATGCTCCAGGCAACATGGCACACAAAATCCCAGAGACACGCAAACCCCTCCACCACAATAAGGTAGCGACACATCCTCCGTTGAGAATGCAGGGAAGGAGGACCCCAGTGAGTCTTTGCCCATCTCCCTGGTTTAACTCACCGAGGTGGGCAAAAAGGTCCGCGGTGGCAAGTCTACAGGGTTGGATGAGATTTGTTCTGAGATGCTGTAGGCTCTGGATGTTGTTTGGCTGTCATGGTTGACATGCCTGTTTAATATTGCATGGCTGTCGGGTACAGTGTCCTTTGACTGGCAGACTAGCGCGGTGCATCCTATTTTTAAAAAAGGGGACCAAAGAATGTGCACCAACGATAGAGGGATCACACTACTCAGGCTCCCAGGAAACGCTTATGCCAGGGAGCCGAAAAGCAGGCTATGCCTGATTGTTAAACCTCAGATAGAGGAGGAGCAATGTAGTTTCTGTTCTGGCCTTGGACCAGTGGACCAACTTTTTACTCTTGCATGAATACTAGAAGGGTTGAGGGAATTTGCCCATCTAGTCTACATGTGTTTTGCGGGCTTGAAGAAGGCATATGACCGTTTCCCGCAAGGTACCCTGCGGAGGGTGCCACTGGAGTATGGGATGGGGCTTCGGAGCTGTTAGTTCCACCCAATCCCTTTACAACCAAAGCCGGAGTTGTGTCCGCATTCTCTGCACTAAGTCGGACTCGTTTCTAGTTGGTGTTGGACTCCGCCAAGGATGAGTCTTGTCACCTACTTTGTTCACGATTTTCATGGACACGATGTCACAGCACAGCCGAGGCTTGGAGGGCATCCATTTTGATGGCCTCAGGGTTGCACCTCTGCAGACTGCAGCTGACGTGGTCCTGTTGGTTTCATCAGCGTGTGACCTCAAACGCACACTGGAGTGGTTTGAAGCCGAGTGTGAAGTAGTTGGAATGAGAATAATCACCTCCAAATCTAAAATTATGGTTCTCTGCCAGAAAAAGGTGGATTGTCCTCTCCAAGTGGGGGGTTAATTGTTACCCCAAGTGGAGGAGTTCAAGTATCTCAGGGTCTTGTTCACAAGTGAGAGTAAGATGGGGGGTGAGATTGACAGGCAGATCAGTTCAGCATCTGCAGTGATGTGGGCGTTGTATCGGTCCATCGTACTGAAGAAGGAGCTGAGCTTTATAGTGAAGCCCTCAATTTACTGGTCAATCTATGTTCCAACCCTGACCAAAAGAACAAGATTGCGAATACAAGTGATTGAAATGAGCTTTCTCCGCAGGGCGACTGGGCTGACCCTTAGGGATAGAGTGAGGAGCATGGACATCCGGGTGAGGCTCAGAGTAGAACCGCTGCTCCTTTGCGTTGAGAGGAGTCAGTTGAGGTGGTTCAGGCAACTAGTTCGGATGCCTCTCGGACGCCTCCCCTTAGAGGTTTTCTGGGCATGTACAACTGGGGGGAGGCCCCGAGGCAGACCTAGGACATGCTGGAGGGATTATATCTCCCGGCTGGCTTGGGAACGACTTGGGATCCCCCAGGAAGACTCGGTGGAAATAGCTGGGGAGGGGAATGCCTGGGCCACTTTACTTAGTCTGCTACTCCCAAGACTGAGCTCCGGACAAGAGGAGGAAAATGAATGGATGGATAGATGGATGTGTGTAACTACCTGGTTGGACTGAAAGCCTGCACCCACACTGGCCCTTTATGGATCAGGTTCCCCACCCCTGATGTCGACCAACAGCATTTTTCACACCACTACCTGAATCTACTTAAGAGCAAAACAGGATAGCAGCTAATGAAAGAATATTAAATTACACTGATGACATCAAAGACTTCCATCAAATTATTTACAGCGGCATCAATACAGCACTGACGCTGCACCATATGCAGCGCTACATTGATCCTACATCAATCAATACTCGCTCTCATAATTGGGCGGTTCAGCATCTGCGTCAAATTAAAATGTTTTCTGAAAAAATTGGTGACAGCCTGCAGTCAAAAGCTAAAGCTATGCCGGAGTTGTATAAATTTCTTTCTGGTTACTAAGGATAATGATAGCATAAGTAATTGCTAAATTATGCGATAACTTCCTCCAGGTACTTGTCAGACTCAATTCATCACTGCAGTGTCCAACAGGACTTACCCGGCAAAATGAACAAAACTAGAGGTTCAAGTGTACCTGAAACTCAGCTGGTCTGCCACCCTGCCATGCTCATTTGTGAGTGCGGTAAACAGCTGAACTATAATACCCACTAGTTTATGTCCTAACAATATTGTATGGAAAGTTTAATCAATTTTGATCAATTTATGTGACCGCTTGAGGTTGTGGATCATTCAAATAGTTGTCTATGGGTGAAGGAATGTCAACAATCATTAAACAGACATTTTTCAGCTTTCGGCAAAACCCGCCATTTATGTGTTGAGGTATGTTGTATACTACTAGCAAACCAAGTTTCTGCTCTTTAACTATATTAGAAAGATCTAAAATGGACAAATTCGGCATTTCAATATGACCACCCACCTTTGGAGATGCAGGGCTGAAGCAGTATATGCGCAAGAGAAGCTGCATACCAAGTTTTTTTCAAATTTGATCCATAATTATGTCCGCTAGAGGTTGCGGGTCAAATTGTTTACTGACGTCAGAACACAATGACGAATGAAGGTGTTTATACCATCTTAATAACTCAGCAGGTCAACAACCTGGTCATGCCAACACCGACTGTAGTAGGCAGCCCAGCAGCTATCGCACGAAAATCTCAGGGAGATGGACCATCTCAAAAGCAAACTGTCATAATCTGTGCTCCTGCGTGCGCAGGGATGGACACTTTTGTGTCCACATTCTAGCGGTCAGAAAGTAAAAGTCCGGCCATGCTCTACTTCAACAAATTGTTCAACCTCCTGGCTGAAGGGTTGTTCTAATTTGGAAATCCAGGTTTGGAACAAAATACTGTGGGGGATCTTTGCTTTCTCAATCTCAAGTGCCAACCTCTGAGTGGGCTTGGACCTTCCAAATCATGGGTGAGGGGGTCATGGGGATAAGTTGGGCTGGAAACTACCCCCAGAACACAAATGTGTGAGACACAAGAACACGATTTGGACAGTTTGTCAATCCATCACAGGGGGTTAATCACTCGCCATCCACAAGAAAACTAACACCTATGAGCAGTTCAGCCTGACATTCACGTCTTAAGTCTGTGAGACAATGGGGTGAAATCCGAAATTTTTGATTTTTGAAAAATAAATAAATGTACAGTTGCTGTAAATTCCATTTAATTTTTGCCTCCCAAATGGACCAGCTCACTAGCTCACCTTCGCCTTGAGACCTCATCAAAATGGCACCTGCCCTTTAATAATGGGACCTTTTCCAGAAACTCAGGCAATGCGGCAGTACATGGATTTATCATCTCACCCTTTAGTTATTGAGGGAGGCCTAAAATCAGAGGTCAACTTCGCTCGTCATCTCACGACTACCCACCCCGCTCCCCTCACCCCACCTGCCCCAAGTTCCTGGAAGTGGTTTATGAGTCAACCTGAAGCCAAGTAGCAGGTGTTTTCTAACTCCCTCAATATATCAACAAGATCTTGTGAATTTTTGACATACTGTCTGATGGCGGCACTGTGGTTAGCACAACACATTATCATCCCAACTCTTCATATAGTGACGCTACCAATGCCATGACAAAAAAGGAGGCTTTTGGCGTCCTTATTTGACGTTTAAGGTCAGGATTCGGGTTAAGGGTTAGGGGGTAGGGTTTGTTTTAAACTGGCATCAAATAAGGACGCCAAAAGCCTGCTTTTTTGTTGTATATTGACGCTTGGTCAGGTAACGTCACTTTATGATGAGTCGGGATGAGACAGGGCTCGTTAGCGCAGTAGTTTCACAATAAAAAGGTACCAATTCGGAGTCCGAGGCTGCGCAAGACCTCTCTGCATGGAGTTTGTATGTTCTCCCAATGTAGGTGTGGGCATCCCCCGATTACTCTGCTCCCCTCCCACCCCCAAAAGACATACGATAGGGAGTTTTTGCAAACCACGACGGTGCAAGATCTACACCCGTGAGCAATCAACTGTGACCATCCCCGCACTCGTGCCACCGTCTGACTTCTGTGCAGTTTCGCAAAAAGAGTACGGGGTCGGTGCATGACGTCAGCTGCAGGTGCACTCCCCCTATTGCGCGCGTGCGTAATCTTGGTTGGTGTTTCTCAAAAACATTCGTGTAGCAATTTTAATTTAAAACTTTTAGGAAAGCTGCTTTGAATTGACAGAGCCATTCCTGAACAATAACTAACTCGTATTTAAGTTTCAATAATGGGATCTAAAGGTCTAAATTGTTATGCAGTTTCGCACCGGCCCACTCGTACAAAGAAATAAACCTGACTGCGCCTTGTGCATAGTCACTGCATACTCACAGGAAAAGCATTACTAGTTGTAGGCCTAGTTGTTGGATCCATGTCCATGATGCATCGAAAAAGTCAGAGGTGCAAGCGAATATTTGCATACACCACGCTCTGAGTGCTGATGATGCAGCCAAATGCTGATTGGCTGGTTGCACTCCATCACGCTCCATCGTAGAACATCCACGACGAACGAGAAATCGGCCTACTACAGTAGCAGATTCAGAGAATACGGAAGAAGTTTCAGGGTCGCGCATGCGCAAATCGACTTTGGCATCAGTTCACCGTCCCAGACGCCTGCCGTGGTAGTTGCGAAAACTCCCTAATATCGCAACTCTCCTACATTGCCCCTTAGCAAGCTTTTGGCTTTAAAACTAGAGTTTGCCACTGGGTTCTGCACTGAGGAACCAGGATAGATCAAATACAAAGCATAAATTACCCCCGAGTTTGATGAAGTGATCTCTTAACCCTTTCAGCGCCGTGGGCAACTATAGTTGCCCAATGATGTCAGATACCAAAATCAGACGCTGTTGAAAACCTATCATGTGGCAACTTGTTTAAAAGAGCTCCTGCAAGGGAGCTCTTTTAAACAAGTTGCCACATGATACGTTTTCAACAGCTCAGGATAATTACATTTTTAATTCCTTGAAAATGTATTCAGCACTCAAAGGGTTAAGTTGGGTTCTAGAGTGATTAGGACTCAAATATGGATGAAAACAATTGACAGACATGCAATAAAATCAACAACAAAAATAGCATCAACAACAGCTATTGGTTGATGAGGTCACATCTCAGTAAAGGACAAATGCAAGATTTTTCTCCCTTCTACAGAACGAAAGATTGTAAAATGGCTCAGTTTACATCCCAGGATATCAAGCACTTGGCGTTTTACACCGAAATGCAAGAAGAAATCCACTGAGTGTTTTTTGTTTGACTTAGTATGACTGCAAGGCAAAGCAACTGAGGAACATGATGATTAATTATGAGGAATATTTGACATGTTAGTTATTAATGGGGAACAGGGATCTGCACCAGCGTCTGTCCTCCAGATTAAAATGAACTCTAAGACAGCTCTATATCTAAACTGAGCCTCAAATAATATGTCCAGTAAGCTCAGAGATATAACTACTGCAGTCCATAACTACAGTGAATGCTCCTGAAACCTATTTCACTAAGAGAGTTAGTTGGATGTACATAGTCCATGGAAAGGTGTCCGGCAATGTCGAGCTCCAACTGTTGAGCTCCAGCTATACCCTTTACAGATTGAAACAGAAGCTTTCTCAACTCTCTCCCTCTGTTCAGTAAAATGCCACCTTAGCCCATGATGGCAGTATCTATACATTGAAATAACCTGCGCCCAGGGGCAAAAGTCGTTCTTTGAAAATCAGATGGGTCAAGAAGTGCTACATTATAGCGTACCATACTTGCGGACTGCTGCTTCTGATGTCTCCATACAGCCAGTCTAATATGACCAGCTACGCAGAAAAAAATGTTAGTCATGTCTTCATCTATCATTTTGCTTTGCAGTGGAATTCCCCTTTAATAGCGTAGCGCCGAAATAATGATTAATGTTGAAGTCGCACATTTTTATTGGAGGCCTGTTCCCGCAATGGCAGCATGAGTCAGTTTTGAGATGGGGGGGTTGATAAAGACAAGGCTATTTGCAGATTTTCCCTGTTTAATGGCATCTCATTATGCCTGAGCTGAATTCAGTTTCTGAGCCACTCTTCACATTTATTCAGCACTCCAGCAATGTCAGAATGAGACATTTACACAGTACTCCTTTGCATCAGAGGTGACATCTTCCCAATTAACGTCACGCAAATGTTCACAAAACGTCAGCTGGGTTACCCATGGATGTTAAAACCAGAAAATAGTAACAATAACACTGATGGAAGAAGTCAATACATATTCGGTCATCAACAAAGTAATTTTAGCTGTCTATCAAAGGGTATTAAAGTTATCATTAAAGGCCCTGTCCAGCAAATATTGTTTGTTTTTTTTTTGGCTTTTTAATGTCTTTCAGAACCTTTACAGCATCGAAACTAGTCGACTTAGCCACGCCGCTCATCTCCTAGGTGTTGTTTTAGAATTTCTTTTTCAGTTTTCAGAATTTTTTTTCATTTCAGTGCTTAAAAAAAAAATATAATAAAAAACAGATCTTTCCCTGTCTCTCCGAGAGCACTGGGTGGTGATGTCAGATGCCAACAGCCAGCATCTACCCAATAAAAGCGCTACAATGACAGGACTGTGTAAATATCAGAATGACACTAAATTCAAAACTCAATGCAAGAGTCTGATGCTAAACATTTGAGGACAAATGCTCGTGCCAGAATTTCTAGCTATAAACCAAGAAAGCTTGCCTAAAAATCATGTCAACAGCAACAAAGACAGACTACTGTGTAGTTGCAAACCAGCAGATAGAGGTTCATTTTACTGCTCACACCAAGACTTAGTGTTCTGTGTTATGACAAAAATGGTTCAATTTTATTGGGAGAGACCACATCAAATGACCCACCTCAACACAATGCTAGGCTGCAAATCTGCAGTGAACCTGATAGTTATGGGTTGTATTCACGACCGTCACAGATTCATGTGTACTTTCCCACAATGCACAGCACGCTGCCATTTTTCTTCCCCATGCCCCTGTACTAATACCAAACAATGTATTGTAACCGCAACACCAAATACACAAAATAAATTATTGGCTACCGTGTTTATCCGTTGGCTTTTGATGAGCAGTTTCAAATACGGACTAGCTTACTTTGATTTTCCTGAAAACATGCAAAAAAAAAAAAAAAAGATCCAACAGTATGCATAAGGTATCAAGCTAGCTTGTGTTATGGGATTAGCCCTCAGTAACTCTGCTTCTAGCTTCATCTCTCTGGGACCAGAGTCCTGACTGTAGACATAAAAAGGTAGACTATACTGTTTGTTGTCGGATATAGACAAGCATTCTCGTTGTGAACTATCAATGTAGGTAGCTAATGTTTTGTGCTGGAAGCAGGGCTGCCAACTCTAACACATTCGGCGTGAGATGTAGTGCCATATTCACGTTCCCGTGCTGTAGTCAGCAATTATTCAATCAGCGCAATGCATGTGTTTCACAGTCGTTCAAATTGTTTAAATGAAATAAGACCATTTGAAACGTTTTTAAGCAATTCCAGTGCTTCCAATCCCTGAGTAAAGAAAAGCGTGAGAAATCCGTAGTTATAAATGATTTCCATGTTACTAGTGGTGAAATCCACCGTAACGCTTGTGAAATTGATAAACCTCCATGCACAAGGACTTCAGTTCCACCTGAGAATCTCTTACAAATGCGCTGATTGAAGAATTTCAGACTATAGCATGGGAACGTGAAAATGCCACAAAGTTGGCAACGCTGTGGAAGGATACCTAATGATATTGTCTACAAGCTAATATATCAAAATTTGATAGGGATCATAGGATTTTTTTTGTGAAATGACATGCAAATTTGGTAACTGCCACTGATGAACAATATATTGGATAAATGACATGCAGTCAGACACAAGACACATTTGCACGTGCATTTCATGACATTAAATGAGCGTGCAGCCTCACATTTTGGCTTTGACTAACACTTCACCATTTCAACTCAGACGTGTGTTGCTTGTTGGTGAAAATTTGGAAGTTCCCAAATTTTTCGCATTACATTTAGCAATAACAATGTCTCCTCAACGTCTTAGACGTCGATTGACTTCAGAGCAATTGGGAAGATGCATCGGAATGCTTGACTCTGGCTTCTCACAACGTCACGTTGCTAATGCACTTAACGTCAGCCAAAGCGTTGTGAACAGAGCGTGGAACCGGCATCAAACGTTTGGTACAGCAGCACACCATCATGGGGGTGGTCGTCAGAGATCGACTACACAACGACAAGACCACTTTCTCACACTTCAGGCACAACGTCATCCTTTCTGGACAGCCACCACCCTACGAAATGACCTTCATAACGCCTCAGGGGTCAGGTATTCACTCAGAGGATACGGAATCGTCTTCATGCTGCCGGCCTCAACTCAAGAAGGCCATGTGTTCGAATCCCACTGACCGTGCGTCATAGGCGTGACCGTTTGGATTGGGCTCACGATCATGTCACATGGACACACAACGATTGGGCTCCAGTTCTCTTTACTGATGAGTCCCGATATTGCTTGGACTTTACTGACAGGAGGCAACGGGTGTGGCGAAGACAACGTGAGCGATTTAATGATGCCTACATCAACGAACACGACCGTTATGGTGGCGGATCAATTATGGTCTGGGGAGGAATAAGCAGGAACGGCAGAACGGACCTGCATGTCATGGGGAGAGGGCGATGACAGGGTGCGGTACAGGGATGAGATCCTCAGTGTGTACGTAAGACCATACGCTGGTGCTGTTGGCCCTGATTTCATCTTGATGGATGATAATGCCCGTCCCCATCATGCTAGGGTGGTGAATCAATTCCTAGAGCAGGAGACAATTGTCCGCATGGATTGGCCCGCGCGTTCGCCGGACCTAAACCCTATCGAGCATGTGTGGAACACGCTGCAGGTCGCCATTTCCGGTAGTAGGGCACAACCCACAACTCTAGAAGAGCTCGGAAATGCCCTTGTTGAAGAATGGAACAACATTCCAATTGCAAGCATCCGGGTTCTGATTGACAGTATGACCCGACGTTGTCAAGCCGTCATTCAAGCTAGGGGAGGCCATACCCGTTATTGACATTAACTGTGGTAATGAAACATCAAACGAACACGGTCTGTTTTCACTTTACATGTCAGAGGTGAAACCATGAAGTGTTCGTGAAGCCAAAAAAGTGTGAGGCTGCACGCTCATTTAATGTCATTAAATGCACTTGCAAATGTGTTTTGTGTCTGACTGCATGTCATTTATCCAATATATTGTTCATCAGTGGCAGTTACCAATTTGCATGTCATTTCACAAAAAAATTCCTATGATCCCTATCAAATTTTGAGTAGTATATATATATATATATATATAAGTGTGATTCCACCTCAGCGACAATATGTATACAATAATGGCACATTTCCGCAACCATGCTTTTATTAATTTATTTAGTTCTATTTTTTTGCTTTGCGTGTAAGTTTTGTCACCCCGGTTTGAAATAATAATTGGGGTTTTTTCACAAAGAAGGCCTTTGAAGACACAAGTGAGGGAAGATAAATGGCTAAATACTTTGTGTGGTTTGGCCACTGACATCACAAGAATTCAACCCGTCATAAAAATATATTGACATCTTTGGGCTGTGCAAAGAAATTAGCGCTGAATGCCAGTGCCACACCAACAATACTTCACGGGACTCAACACTTGAATTTCTGATTTAGTACCTTGCAATGTCATTGCAGTTTGCAAGCTCTAGTAAGCTGCTCGTCATCTGGACCAAAGGCCAAGTTAATCAACGTTACCTCCACTGCATGTTTTCCAGTTGTAACCAAATGTGATGTAGGCTGATGTTATTTCACCCACATAAAAGTTGTTGGTTTAACTTCACCACATCCTGAACTCACATGAAGTCGAACGATTAGCTTGTGCGCACGTTTTAGACCTGGATGAAATTTGTTTTCTTGTTTACACCTGTAAATTGCAATCACCTGGCTAATACGGTGTTATTACCACTGTTTACCATGGTATATTTAAGTGCACCTACTATGTGACTTTTCATCTGTCATTCTTGTATTCTTGAAGTTTACTAAAAAAGGTTTAAATGTGTCATGGTTAAAAAAACATGAGTTTTCCCATGCTGGCCATTCCTGCGGTACCTGTCTGTGAAACGCCCCGTGGAGGTCCTGCCCCCACCCTCCTGAAAGCCCCAGTGTGCTGTGATTGGTCAACTTGATCACTCACTTGTGATTGGTCTATCGTTCGCGTGTGTGTCGGGAAATGTCACACCTCTTACCATAAATGGATTTCCTCTCCAGAGTGTAAATGAGCTTTAGAAACGTGTAACCCACTTGATTCAAGGGCGTGCCAAACTATCTGCTTGGCGTGAAAATTCAAATGGTGACGTCACCAATTGATGAAAAAATGGCCATAAGCTATTGGGGCGTTTCAGTCAGCTCTGAAGCAGTCTGTTTTGAGGCAGAGAGCGCTTCTTCTGGAGGTGACTTCGAGTTGTTTTCTGACAGACATCTTAAATGCGCATAAAAACGGTATGATTCAGACTACGACATTAAAATAATGAAAAACCATAATAGGAGCACTTTAACATATTAGCATACTGATAGCGTCTAACACTAAAAATCAGGACAAAAGGAATCGGATTCTTTCCGATGTAACTAGGCAATATTTTGGGGGGAACGGAATTATTGGGTGAACAGTATATGAAATACTGCACTTTTTATATGTAGCGTCTCCCCCCATTTTCAGTGACACTTGGCTAGCCAGCTGTTTAAGCTCACTGGATAAAACATTAAGAGGATCTTGTGAGCCATTTGCATTTGCAATCTGTTGCTATTAACTCTCAATATGAAGTCCAATGAGATTTCATTGCCAGTGAACTACACTATCATTAGGTGGAACAACCTAAAACAATTGGAGTGGCCAAATCACCAAATACAGCAACAGTAAAATGTAACCATGGACACGTCAAAGCTCTCTCACAGGGGCAGAAGGACACTCGCTGGTAACCACAGGAACGAAGCTCTAAAAATCACCACAGAATTGAATCGATCCATATCTCAACCGGTCTCAATAAAGGCAGTACATTTTGAGATTCACAAAGCTGGCAAATTTTTGCAGTGGTTCTAATGATTAAACCACTTCCTTTATACATATATCCATTGATCCACATACATTCACACATATACATACACAAGCAGATCTAACTGGAGACATGGGTAGGAAATTGGCCTTTGTAAACAGCTGACAGAAAATCCAAAAATACAGAGGTATACAGACGTGTGACAAATTGATTGAGAAATCTACTGTCTTAAGTGTTGGGCCACCACAAGCCTCCAGCTCAGCTTGATACGCCGTGGCATAGAGTCTTCAAGTGTAAAACTTTATTGGAGAGATGGAGTACTTTTCTTCCAAGAGATATTCCCTCATTTGGTGTTTTGATGATGATGCCAGAGAGCTGCCCAACACTTTGTTCCAAAATCTCCCGTATGAGTTCAGTTAGTTTGAGTGACTGTGAAGGTGGTGACATACGCTTAGGATCATTTTAATACTTATAAAACCATTCAGTGACCCCTTGTGCCCTGCGGGGCTTGGGCCAATGTCATCCTGGGGAGCATTTCCCGAAATCTCAGATGCTAACTCACTTAGTTGGAACCACTGACTGTGACTGGACGAACTATGTAAGTTGCTAACTTAGTTAACAACTAGTCTGTTGGAAACGCACCCCTGGACGGTACCACTCATATCATGGTAGGAATGTTCCATCATAGGATATAAAGGTGATCATCCAAAATAACTCTGCACTGATATGCAGTAACCGCTCTGCTTTTAGGGGAACAAGTGGACCCAAACCATGCTGGAAAAATGAACAGAATTCTGTTTGTCGCCATATTTATTTAGGTTTTTCCTTTAATATATCATCCATTTGTATTTGTTTCTTTTTTACATTTATTGAGTTGCACTACAATCAAAAAATTAACAAACAAAAACAAATACAAGCAAAATTCTCATCCTCTACATTGTTTGAAAAAAAATGCAAGCTTCAAAAATGTCAGAAAACCTAACTGAACCAGATTTGATCTTACCCGACTATATGATGAATTAAGATTATGAACCAACCATAAAAAGTTATGATCTTAACATCTGGCCACTGGTACTTCTTAAAAATATATACGTGGTCAGACAGTTATTCAAAACCGGTTTTTGCCAGATACTGTACCTTTCCCAAAACAAGCAGATGGGCTAAAAAAAAACCCCTGAAACTGGGAGAGAAAAGTAAATGAAACACTAACGCAGGACCTGAATGCTCATATCAGCCTGCTGTGCCCTTACGAGTGTGTGTCCTTCTCCCAGAGCAAATACAGGTGTGAACACAGTGCAAGCTAGGAGGAGCCAGAACAAACCAGAGAGCATTAAGGGATATATTTGTTTTTTTCCTCTTTCTTTCTCTTTCTCTCTCCATTTCTCTCTCTTGACTTAGACCCCTTTTGCCCCACAAACTATTTTTGCCAAGCAGATTGGTAATGAGTATAATTTCATCACATCTGTCTATGTGGAAGGGACGTAACTACAGATTAATAGTTTGAGGGGGTAAGGTGAACTTAGGGGGCGGGGCTGGTCTGGCCTGTTCTACTCCAGCTATTGATGATTTAAACTTAAAAAATATATTCTTTCGGGGGCAAAAGAACATTTAAGAAGGGCTAACTCTCCCCCCCCATGCCCCGAAATGGACCAAATTATGCCCCTGGTACGTGGAGCCTTCCAGTGCAATGTTGTGGAAGTGCCTCACTCAGTTTTTTCTGCACAGTCATAACTGGGCCAAACAAACAAGACCTTGGATTCCCTTAAAATAACCTTCCTCTTGATAAAGATTGCATGGAAGGGGAAATTTATTCATGTAATTTTCCATAAGTCCATCTCCAGGCACTTCATAATTTAGTTGATGGACTACTTTTTTAAGCGAAAGAGTACATTACTCTCTGTGACAACTACAGCTAGTGAAAAGGTGCACAGCCTGTCACCAGGGAAGTTATTTCAACTGTATCAACACGCCCACCCCTCTCCCTCCTCATGTGCATAAATACAGCCTGTCAAAAGGCCAGTAAGAGTGTTCCGACAGTGCAAAATGAGACTGAAAATGAAGACTCGAGCAATAAAAGCTCAAAACTCTGCCTTAAACATATTACTTTATACTAATCAAGCCTTGTACATTTAGACAGCATGTCAAGACTCACTTGTCTTGAATCATCAGACTACACTGCAAAGCAGACTGAACCAGTCTTCAATGTGACCTCATTGCAAAGAAATACAACAAAATTATTACAAATGCTGACTTAATATAACCCTGCATGACCTAAGTGGCGAGAATAGGCCATTCAGCCCAACTAAGCTCGCCATTTTCCTATCACCAGAGAGAACCTAACACTTCAAATACTTAAGGACTAGATGGTATCTAGCACTGCATCAAGCCTGGTCCTGAAAACTCTCAGATAAACTGAGAAGCATTGGAGAGATAGTCCAGACTGGGTTAAATTAAAAAAGCTCAGTTATCCGACAGCAGAGATGAGCATGCCTTGATCCATCTCACCTCCTTGATAGAAAGCTACGCTGTAGCAACATTCAGGAACGTTGAATATATGATGCATGCACAATCACATTCATGGATTTGGACACTTAAAAACCTTGCAGTCTTACTTTAATGACTAGGCTTCATTTGTGAAAATGTAAAAATCCACCACTTGTTTCGGGAAACAAAGACTGAACCAGCATTTATAAGGAAAAGGGCGCTCTGGCCAATGGTGGCATCAGTGGACATGGCATCACAGCTAATGAGACTGAGACGTATACTTTTTGTGGCCAATGAAAATACAGTCCATAAGTAAGGAGAAATCTATTCACTGTAAACCCTGACAAGTGTGGTGAACTCAAATGTTTTGTGGAAACCGATTACCTCAAAAAAATTGAGAATGCCAACTCAATAGTCTTGTGTTCACAACACTTAAAAACGAAAAAAAAATAACTTCACCTTATTTTCCTTAAGTTCCTTCCACACAACGCAATTAAGCTGGCCTACACAGTTTTTTGAGGTAATCTGTTTCCTCAAAACATTTGAGTTCACCACACTATCAGGGTTTACCGTGTTGGATTAGAATGAATGTGACTGTAAAATTGACTCCACTCTGAGAATGAAAGATGGCATAATTAGTGAGCCAGGGAGTTTAAAACAATCCACTTACAGAATCCGTCAATTACATGTGGCTCATACCCCACACCTCAAGTCACATGGCGGCAGCAATGGATATTCTATTCTTAACATGCATTTCTTGAAATAGTATTCAGTAACCTCACTGGAGGGAAATCTACAACAAACCACCAGACTGAAGCAGGTACTTCTTGAGCATAACTTGCCTAATTGATATACACGCACATTCATTCACGTAAACACGCGCGCGCACACACACACACACACACACACACACACGCAAAGTATGTTGTATATCCAAGTTAAACAGGTGAACACATCCAAGGTCACATTAATACATCATTAATACATTTCCTTGACAATAAAAAGGTTCTTCTGAATCAATGCTAGCTTAAGTCAAGCAAGCTTGTCACTCTAAAGCCGCTTTCACACTGGACGCGAAACGAATTTTTCGCACGACAGATTACATTCAAAGTCAATGCAAAGGCGCGGAAACGCGTGTTTTCGCGTCTTTGCATTGACTTTGAATGTAATCTGTCGTGCGAAAAATCGTTTCGCGTCCGGTGTGAAAGCAGCTTAAGGAAAAAAGGCTACAGACTCTACACCCTCTGAGTCACAGTATCAGCTTGGTACATAGTGTTCTGCCGGCCTCTGAGGGGGTTAATGGCTGAAAAAACACAATAGAGTCTTGCAGACTGAAGCCTTCAAGCGGTGGTCCTGGCTGACCATAATTGCTACATTAACCCTTAGAGCGCTATAGGCAACTATAGTTGTCCAATGATGTAAGATATCAAAATCAGATGCTGTTGAAAACCTGTCATGTGCCAACTTGTTTATTAAAAAAAAAAAAAAAAAAAAAAAGCTCCCGACGGGAAGCTCTTTTTAAACAAGTTGCCACATGATAAATTTTCAACAGCTCAGGATAATTACATTTTCAATTCCTTGAAAATTTATTCAGCGCTCTAAGGGTTAATTTGAGAAGGATTTGAGAATCAGGTCGACAACCGGGACTCCTGCTCTGACCTTGACACAGCACACGCGCAAATCACGAATAAGGGGGTTCAATGATCTGTGAAGGCGTTAAGTTGCCAGATGGATGGGCTCATAGTAGAAGCAACACCAAGGGCAAAAATTGAGTTCAGATAATATCCCACGGTTGCACATCATACGAGCTCTCTAAAGCCTTTGATTGTCTTAGTTCAAGGTCTAAAAAAGTTTTTTTCGCTGAACACAAATTGTTGTTTGTTTGGTTAGTACATTGATCTTATACATTATAAATGAGTCTTCTGTGCCCACTAGATGGCACAATACTTTGTGTTCCTGAGGAAAAACACTGATTTTTACATGTGTGTACAACGCTCTGGAACAGAAAATTCGGTAAGTGATTTTAATCTAATGTAAACTGGCTGACTCGTGGACACAACAGACATGGCTGCCGGAGGCTAGAGTTGCCTAACCTGAGCAAGGGTCTTTACAGAAATAAAATCCAAGAGCTAATTTATTCTCAATTGCGTTTTCCCACATATTATTGAACACTGCCTGGAAAAACAGATGATTTCAGCGGGTATTTTTTCTTCTTTTTTCTCTTCAATTTTTATGAAAGCATGCATACAATAAGTTGTGATTTTCTTCCACAAACTGACTTTCAAATACAGCTTGATAGGGGGGGAAAAGCAACCGGAGTTCTCATTTGTCAGACTCTCATTTTAATGTGAATTTATTAATTAATATTTCCATGCCTGTCGCCAAGGTGAGACATTGATTTTCGACGTCAGCTCCAGCTAGAGGCCTTAATTAGCAGTTGCCGTGGAGAAAATGCTTCAGAGCGACACGGGAGCATGTCTGTGGTAAAGGCGACCATGCAGTGGCTGAGGGGTCACTGTGACACAGCTTTTGACAAATGCCATCAAAGTAGCCAATCCCATTCAAAGACTGATAAATCTTGAATAAGGTGCTCGAATCCAAAAACTCCCGCCTCCCGCCTTTAACTCCCCACCGGAGTTTTGCTCACCTACAAACCCAGCCCCCATCTTGGGAGATGAAACAGTTCATTCGGAAATTCAAAGCTGCACGGTTTGGATCATTGGCGAAAAATAAGAACCAAGAACGCCGACAGCATCTTCTACAGTACATGCGACCAATAAGTAGATGCATTGACTTTTAAACGGTCGGTTGAGGCCGAGAACAAAAGGCTTTCTCAGGTTCTGTACGCCCAAGGGGAATCCATCTAACACTACAGCTGTGGTTCAGATGACGATAAAGCATATCAGAGACAACAGATATGCTGCCACCTTATACTAAACGGGAACAACGTGCAAAATTTCTCCCAAGATTGCGGGGATAAAAATAAACATTATGATGTAATTACGAGAAAACAAATGCATCAGACAAGGCTATATGAAGTGCTATCCACCTGGCAATCAGACTACCACAGGAGTTACCAACACAATCAGAGTTTGTGTAGCATCCCTACGTGGCTACATCTTCCGTCCATATTCATCAGTGCCCAACCCCTTTCCCCACTTATCACAACTACGCAATTTCTTTTAAAAACAAAACAAAAAAAAAAAAAAAACCAGACATTATGATCAATTCTACTGCACGTCAACGACAAATGGGAGGTGCATTTTCATATAAGATACGCGTGCGCCACTGTGGCCGCGCAAACTGATAATGAAGCATTAATTCTTGGATCAAAGTAAAAATTAAACTGGTGAACACTTTTAGATCATTTAGATTATAGATGAACTGTATTTTCTGAAACGTGGTTCAAGTTGTGATTTTGAATATCCTATGTCAGACGTAGGCTATTTACCTACGAATTGATGGCTATGGCGCCTTCATTAAAATACTGTTTTATGAGCGTCGCGTTTACTGTAGCTAAAACAGCAGTGTAATAGGCTGGCTACAGCATCTTACGGATTGTAAAGCTGAGCTGCGAAGGTCCTTTTCATGAGGACAGGCGGATAATCGTGCATCCAATATTCATAGCTAGCCAATAACCAGATACTGACTGCATGAAGAATGCATATAAAGGCCAAATGAATCAAACAAAATGACACGCCTTCTATCTCATGTCGGAGACAGGATAGTTTGGATTTGCAAGGCTGTAAAGAAAACCAGCAGTTGTTGGTTCCATATTTGCTTTCGGACATAATTGCTCAGCCGGAGAAGCACCCACCTCCTTCTTCACCGTACGCAGCAGTTTCTGACGTATCTCTGCCTCTGAAACATAACAAAAACAATGGCATATCGTTGCTTCCCTCATATTACACTTGTGCGCTTTTTTCATGTAACACTCATTTTCAGCTTTCTGTAGACGTATTTTGAAAAATAAAGGGGATATAATTGTCCTCTCACCTGCCATTGCGGTTGCCATGGCTTCAGGATCCGAGTAGAGCTCCTCTCGTCTACTACAGACTGAAGATAATGTGACTGGCTCCTGCTCTGCTGATACCGTGGCGCACGGTGCACGGCGCTCATTCCTCATTCAATACGCCCTTTAAAGCGCCACGGTGTTCACTCTGGGTTGATAGTGAAGCGTACGAAGCACTATTTTTTTTGCGCGCATACTCCATGGCCTACCTCGAATTTATTCTGAGGATCTCTATGCACAACACCTGCAATCACACATACAACCATATTTACATTCAATATGACCGTTTTCAATCATGCAGCACGCATAATTAGATCAATAAACAGTACATGTAAGTACATGGCGCGCGTGCGGCACGAGGCACTTCCACAGCCTGCCCTAAAAACATAAACCTATTTCGTGTTACATTGTAACTCCCGTAGCAAGTTTGAAATGAATGTTTTGCGCAAAACTAGTTAAAAGACGGGACGACAGATTGGCCTACATTAAAAATTTAATTATCTGTTCTACCAATAATGATTTAAGCATTAATGGCTCTTCATTGGGACGCGCAACAGTAATCATTAGTAGCCACAATGATAGCTTATGCTGCTAATTTTCATATATTTCGCAATACTGGACTAATGTGCTTTCAAGATTTCACACGGAAGATGCTCTGTATCGGGCTGCCTAATACAGTATATAAAATAACTACAAGTGGGCTGGTGGCATGAACAACAGAGCAGGCCAAGGCATTTAGTAGGCCTATCCTAAAGGACAATATATTATTGTCACAAATGTTAATTACTGGCATTAGGGAGGTTTAATTGTAGGGTTTTAATACTGGTGCAGGCTTTCAGAAATGAATTTTCCTTATTCACCATTTCCTCATTCATCCTTTCCTCATTCCCATTCAACCTCCACATCCTGCGCTTGGGCGAGAGGAAATTTGGTCGCAAACACACAAAACAATTTCCTCACTAAGATTAGTTGCTTAGCAACCATCCAAGGCCTATTAGTTTAGCTAATTTTGGAGAACCAGCAGATGCGGGTTTTAGAGTCCTCCCATCATCTCTGGGAGTTAAAATGGTCAGCGCAAACAAGTATTTAAAGCGCAACAGCTTTGAGGGGAAATGACTGCAAGACTGATTGTTAGCTGGTTTATTTCCAGTTTAAATTTAGGCATATGGTCAGAGGCAATATTGCAGTGACATTCAATAGTATCATTTGACTGGCATTGGAACAAATGAACACCCGCATTGAGCTCTTATTTTGCTTGATAATTAAAGCCTGTCTTCCCCCATGGATATCAAACCGAAAACACAAAAGACAGTTATTCTATAGCCTGCACTACTTTCTGTTGTGTTAAGGTCTGATCACATCGAGCACGGAGATATCCTGCCATCTTGTGGCCAAAACGTTAAATTGACCGAACAAAGGAAACTACTTGCCTGTTTATATTATAGCATATACTTTGACGCAATTATACTGTAAATGACACTATACAGTTAGATATTCCCTCCTCGAATGTTTTAATCGATCGTTCTGCACGGAAACATTTACCTGAATACTTACCACTTAATTTATCTTTGACGTGCCATTCATAATGATCTAATGACTTGGACAGTTCTGCTGATTTCATACTAAAAATGTTATTGCTCGCCAACAGAGTGATTTGTAACACGCTGACAGGTCTGCATATTTGAGTAATATCTTTGCTTAAGATTTTAAAGATTTTTCATCAGTAGATGGTGCTGTTGACTCGTACAAGATCCAGCCTTCTGACATACTGCCGCTGGGCAACGTAAGAGAGGTAAATAAATGCATAAATCTGGCCCGTGCATCCACCCAAAAGTGCACTCAAAATAACATTTAATTTCCCCGTAATTCATTTAATTCACTCCAAATTTCAGGTGACCTTGAATGAGCTAATTGAGTGGAGTGCTTTGTGGAAGAATTTTGTCATAATACTACAATGTATATTCATCTTCATCAGTGTCAAGCATGTTTCTGCGAAGTTAGGTTTACAGTGGTACTGCTGAGATACTTCATAGAGAATTAAAAATATAATCTTCAATCGCATTTTTAACAACAACATGAGAGTTGTTTACTGTTTGCATTGAAAGTAGATGCTCTTTGATTTACAAGTTTCGAGATTGGTGCAGCATATTCAGCGGGCTCTAAAATTACCGGCACCCCTGACTGGCAATGCTCATAAAATACAAAAAAATATATATAGCTATAATTATGGAGAAATGGAGAATACCAACATGTGCGAAATACTTCATAAATGATTTGATGGAAACAGCCAAAATGATGACAATCACTTGATACAAAATAAATTTCAACAAAAGGATAAGGATAACAGCATTTAGTCTTTTTTTCTGTAATTTTTGACAAGGTTAAGATGCACATTTGGGGGGATTTTGGACCGTTCCTCCAAGCAGATCCTATCAAGATCCTTCACATTCTTGGGTTTGCATTTATCAACTGCCCTCTTCAACTCAGCCCTCAGGTTTTCAGTTGGATTGAGGTCTGGCAACTGAGAAAGCCATTGCAGAATGTTGATTTTGTTGTCACAGAACCATTTCTGTGCAGATCTTGCTTTGGGTCATTGTCTTGTTGGAAAGTCCACCTACGGCTAAGTCCCAGCCTTCGAGCAGAGGCAACCAGATAGTCAGCCAAAATATCCTGATACTTGGTGGAATTCATTATGCCATTAATCTTAACCAGTGCCCCTGGACCTCTTGAATTAAATCAGCCCCAAAACATGACTGAACCACCATCATATTTCACCATGGGTATGAGGTGTTTCTCCTGTATGCACCTCTGTTTGAACGCCAAACAAGCCGATGCTGTATCTGACCAAAACATGCAATTTTGGTCTCATCTGACCAAAGTACCTTGTTTCAGTCATAATTTAAATGACTTTTGGCAAACTCCAAGCACTTGCTTCCATGTCTTCTGGTCAGAAAAGGCTTTCTTCTGGCAATCCTTCCAAAGAGCCTGTGGTTGTGGAGGAGGCACCTGATGGTGCTTTTTGAAACCTGGCGACCCCAAGATAACATAACATGACATGGATGGCGAGAACAGGCCGTTCAGCCCAACTAGGCTCGCCAGTTTCTTTGTACCATCGTGAATATATCACTTCAGATACTCAATGACTCAATGGTATCTAGCTTTAAGTCAAGTCTGCTCTTGAAAACTCCCAAGGTCTCTGCCTCAACAATATGGTCAGGCAAGCTGTTCCACACCGAAATTACTCTTTGGGTGAAGAAATATTTCGAATATCAGTGCTAAATTTACCTTTAGTCAGCTTCCATTTGTGACCCGAGTTCTGCTAGCAACACTTGGTTGAAGGAATCCTACATAATTCACTTTGTTAATCCCTTTAACATATTTAAAGACCTCAATCAAATCACCCCTTAGTCTCCTTTTCCTAAGACTAAAGAGATTAAGGATCTTCAGCCTTTTCTCATAGCTTTCATCTTTAATACCCGGAATTAGCTTCGTGGCTCTTCTCTGAACTTTCTCTAAAGCCTCTATGTCTTTCTTAAAGTATGGTCCCCAGAACTGTACACAATACTCTAGATGTGGTCTGACGAATGTGTTGTACAAAAGAAGCATCACCTCCTTGGATTTGAACTCAATACTTTTGGCAATGTATCCCAGCATCCGATTGGCTTTTTTAACAGCTACGGCACAATGGCTAGAGCCTGTGAGGGTTTGGTCAACAATCACTCCCAGATCTTTCTCTTGTGGAGCACATTCCAGTTTAAAACCTCCCATGAAGTAATCCCGTCTAATGTTTTTATTACCTACATGTACTACTTTACATTTCGCTACATTAAATTTCATTTGCCACATTTCTGCCCAATTCTGAATTCTATCCAAATCATCCTGAATCACTTTAGTGGACTCTAAACTATTTGCCAAGCCCCCAATTTAGTATCATCTGCAAATTTCACTAATCTGCTCTCAATATTCCTATCAAGGTCATTAATGTAGATGAGGAACAGCAAGGGTCCCAACACCGATCCCTGGGGACGCCACTCCCACCCTACCTAGCTCAGATGATATACCACTGACCACCACTTTTTTGTGTTCTGTCCTGCAACCAGTTATGAATCCACTTCAGAATACCACCTGTAACTCCAATGGAGCTCATTTTAAAAATTAGTCTCTTATGCGGTACTGTGTCAAATGCTTTCTGAAAATCCAAATATATGATGTCATAAGCCCTGCTCTGGTCATAAGTCTTGGTGGCCTCTTCAAAAAATTCCAGAAGGTTTGTCAGGCATGGCCTTCCTTTACGAAAACCATGTTGGCTATCCCTCAAGATATTGTTACGTTCAAGAAATAAGTCCAGCTCATCTTTTATGATAGATTCCAATATGTTGCACGCAATGCAAGTTAAACTGACTGGCCTGTAATTACCTGGCTCAGTACGGTCCCCTTTTTTATATATTGGTATTATATTGCCCTGTTTCCAATCATTTGGTATTTCTCCAGTTTCTAAAGACCGTCTAAAGATGGCAGATAGCGGCTTAAAGATGATCTCACTAACTTCCCTGAGCACTCTAGGATATAAGCCATCAGGACCCGCCGCCTTATCTGCCTTTAGTTGATGCAACTTGTCTAATACTACGTTATCCCTAACCTCAATTTCCGCTAAATACTCTTGAGCATTGGACAAGCCCTCTGGCCGAATAAAGACCCGCTCTAAGGTAAAATTCTCAACAAAGTAACCGTTTAAGGTGTCCGCAATATCCTTATTATCATATAGCAGCGATCCATTTTTATTCTTTATGCACTTAACCTGCTCTTTGACTTTCCTTTTTCTGCTACAGTACTGAAAGAAGCCCTTAGGGTTAGTTTTTGCCCCCTCTGCAATTTGTCTTTCATACAGTCTTCTAGCATTCCTCAGCTCTTTTTTGACCACAGCCCGCATTTTACAGAATTCGGCCTTAGTAATCTCATTGTTATCCTCTATGTACATCTTATAAAGATTCCTCTTTTCCCTCAAACTCCTACGAATAGCTGCTGTCATCCACTGAGGATTCTGCTTTTTCAGCTTACTTTTGGACACCTTTGGAATTAATTTACATTGTGAATCAGGTAAAACCCCTTAAATCTTTCCGACATCTCATTTACAGACTCACAGTCCAGGAGTGTCTCCCATTTTGTTTCACTTAGATATGACCGCATCCTGTCAAAGTTTGCTCGCCTAAAATTAAAAATTTTTGTTTTTGGAGACACCTTTTTAACTTCCCATGAAACCTCAAAATTAATAGTAGAGTGATCACTTGTCCCAAGTGGCTCCAGTACCTCAACATTGCTAATTCTATCTGGGTCATTACAGAGCAGCAAATCTAAAATTGCCTTCTCTCTTGTAGGTTTATTAACATACTGCACCAAAAAATTATCATTTATGACATCTAGAAATTCTTCCTCCCCCTACCCTGTCCTTTCACCATTTCCCAATCAATACCAGGATAATTTAAGTCTCCCATAATAATAGTCCCTCCTCCTCTACAAGCTTGCGTAATCCTCTTAAGGAGCATTTCATTGACTGTACTGTCCAAAGCTGGTGGTCGATAGCATACACCTATGTTTAAACCAGTCTCGTGTTTGCCAGTGAGCCTGACCCAGATATCTTCACAAGGCACGGAATATTCAATTTCAGGAATTTCCTGCACATTTATGTTTTCCTTCACATAGAGTGCTACACCCCCTCCTCGCCTATTACATCTATCCTTCCTAAAGAGCTTATAACCTTCTACATTATATTCATCTCCATCCTCTTCACTAAGCCATGTCTCTGTAATCCCAACTATGTCATAGCCTTCACTAATCATAACGGCCTCAAGTTCTTGAAATTTATTTTTAATGCTTCTTGCATTTAGATAAAAACATTTCAGGTTATCATGAACGCTCTTCCCCTTCGATTTCCCATGCGCCTGCTGCTCAAAGCCCTCACCATGCTTTTTTGCTTTAAAAATATATCATCAATAGTGCATGTAACGCTGTCAGCTTCCATCAGGGCAGTCTGCATTTCCCTCTGTGTAACACTCTCTAACCTCCCTGCCCCCCAAGTCCCTAGTTTAAATAACTCTCTGCTACCCTCAACATACGCTGACCCAGTGCAAAGGTACCCCTCCGGTTCAGGTGTAGCCCATCCGGCTTGAACAGGTCACCCCTGTCCCAGAAGTAGTTCCAGTGCCCCATAAACCTATACCCCTCTTTCCTACACCAGGTTCGTAGCCACGTGTTAAACCTCCAGATAAAATTCTGCTTCCCTCTGCTTGCACGTGGTACGGTAGAATCCCGGAGAACACTACCGTGGAGGATCTGCTCCTAAGCTTTTCAGCTAATTCAACAAATTTGCTTTGCAGAACCTCAAACCTACCCTTACCTATGTCATTAGTCCCAACATGGTCCATGACAACTGGATCCCTCCCGGTCTGGCCAGGAGCTTGTCCCGACGCTCCAGGAGGTCTCCTACCTGGGCACCAGGCAGGCAACACACCAGACGAGACTCCTTGTCGCTTGAACAGACTAAACTGTCTATTCCTCTAAGTATTGAGTCCCCCACTATCAATAACTCTCTTTTCTGAGGGGTAGAGGCCAACAGGGTGCCCTGCTGCTCATCAGTCCCCTCACTCTCAGGGTCAGGGGCCAATTCGAGTTCCTGCAAGGGCCGGAATCGGTTGGACACCTCAACCACTGGAGGAGCTGTCGCTGTCACGGTGTGCACGCCCTTTCCTGCGCTGACGTCCTACCGTCACCCAACTTTCTCTCCCTGCCTGCTCTGGGGTCCCCACACCACCCTGCTTTGGCGTACAGACCATTTCTCTAAACGACATACTACTTAGTTCCTCTAGGAACTCTACTGATTTTGAACTATGTCGTGTCATTAACTGGCCCTGAAGAACAAGGATCTTGCTCTCCAGATGCTCAATTAGCTGGCACCGGTGACAGACAAACCCACCCTGGAAATCTCTTTCCAAAAGTGCGATCATCCTGCAACCGTCACATAGTTTTGGCCACATTTTGAACCCCCTACCTAATGACCTCCTCGCTCACCCTAGATAACAAAAGAAAATTACTGATGCGAGACAGAAGCTCAGGAACCACAATTTATTAATTAATTAACCTGAGAAGCCCTAAGCAGCAGTCACAATAGAAACTGTGGGGAAACTATGTGAATGGATAATAAGCCTCTTTTAACAGGGGCTTAGTTTTTTAGTGAACAGAAATGAAATACCAAATTGAGAAACTCTATCGATAATAAGCACTCCTAATAAGCCAACTTGAATTTATCTAGACCCTGGTACTATTAATATACTAACCTAAAAATATCACAGGGCTTAGCTGAGAACCCAGATAAAAGACTGGCTATACTACGCCCAGGAGAAACTGGAGGAGGGAGGAGGCGGAGCACTCGTAAAAGCTTTCGTTTAAATTCAAGGGTGTCGAACGGACGACTAAAGTGACTGCTGTCCTATTGACTAAATACTAAATCTCAGATCCCCAGCCAAAAAGCAAACAGTAACTATCTAGCTAGCCAGCCACAAATACAACCAAGAGTAACCGAGATAAGAGTTAAGCCTCGGTTCCCTTTAATTAAAACGGACCGAATAAACAAGTCGTTTACTTCGTGAGCGAACTACACACGGTATCTCCCCAACAAGCTGTCGCTGAGCACTCAAACAAGCAGTTAAACTTTAATCAGCTGATCAAGGCACCGCAACCAGAGGAAAAACAAAGATAACGTAATTTGCAATGTGTTTAATCAGAAGAGCCCTTCGATGATAATAAAAATGCGAAAAAGACAAAAACCCCGGTAGCGTTAATATTCAAGCTTGGAAATGCGTTTATGCGTAATGCGGTCAGGATAGAGAACGAGGGGACTAAAAACCCCGGTGAACGTCAATATTTATTGGCTAGAAGACTGTATGAAAGGCAAGCGACCAAGTATGAAACCAAGCCAGATAGTTAGATATCCGGTAATTTGATATATTCCTGGCGTTGAGAGCTTACAATAGTTCGTTAGCTAAATCAGTTACAGAAAAAAGCAGGCGACAGTGTACCTCAGTCCTTGAAAACAACTCTGACTTACTTTGTATATCACACAATTCACTAAGTTAGACAATTACTTCGCGTTTAGTTCATTCTTTAAATTTAGCGTTTAAATTCATTTTACTTTACCTTACTTTGCTCCCGGGAGACTGAAACCCCCTCAAAAAAAACCCCCAAAAAACCCCCGTCGCCTTTGTTTGACCAGATTAGCGACTTAATTTGGCTGTTTGCTCACCGAGTTGTTAAAGGGGGAAAAAGGGGGAAAAAAAGATGATGGAGGAAGATTCTCCCTGCCCCTAATGCAACAAAGGTTATACCTCGGGAGCAAATTGTCTAATCTCTAATACTGTTTGAGCCTGAACACTCAAATTAGTTTCAGATAACTCCGTTTAAACAAGAGTAAAACTTCAGATTCGATCCCGCACGTCTTCCTCTGTCTCAACTCAAGCAGAATAAACACCAACGAACAGCGCTACAGCACAGCCAAGAGGTCAGCCGAGAGGCACAGAGAGGCAGTGATGAAACAGTGAAACAGTGAAACAAGATGCCACCAAGGCCTGTAATTCCATCACAGTGATTCTTGGGGATTTTGTTGCTTCTCTCACCATCCTCCTCAGTATCCTGGGGATCAAAATGCAGTTGCATTCTCTATCGTTGAGGTTCTCAACAAATCCATATCTTTAGAATTTTTTAATAATTGCCCTGACAGTGCTCAGTGGCATATTCAATCGCTTTTGAATCCTTTTGTAGCCATTAACAGATTTACGAAGGTCTATGACCATCTGCCTCTTTGAACTGACTGTTGTTTTGTTTTCTGCATGTTGTTCGATGAAAAGGGGATATTGCATGAGTGTTACTTCATTTTTATACCCTAATGAAACAGGAAGTGATGTAATGGCTTAATATAATTCCTTAGATAAACTTAGCACTTAGATAAAACTTAAATATGTGGAATTTAATACCTGGTTTAATTTTGGTAGATGTTATTTACAATAATCTTTAAGGATACCATTAATTGTGAAACCTTGGTTTGGAGGAAATTGATTTTTAATTAAATCAGTTGATGATTTTAGTTTGTTCCATTGGAACATTAATATTGTAAAGTATTTCACAAGTGTTGTTATTTAATGTTACTCCATAAATATATATTTTTAGAATTTTTTATCAATAAGTATTGTTTGCACATTGCCAGTCAGGGGTGCCAGTAATTTTAGAGCCCACTGGAGATAGTTTTTATGGAGAGTAGACGGAAAATATTGCCTGGTTTTAATAACAACTCTACATGTAATCTCACTCTGATGTGAATGCAAGGACTGAGCACATACACATGCCTAGACGCCACTAAACACACTCAAAAATGGGCATCACGTCTGCATATCACGATTTCTGCCTCCAGAAAAATGCCACATAACCATTCAAAATTTAATATTTTGATCCAGGACCAAAGTGGGTATTTCTGCACCCTTGAAGAACAGAATCATGGGTGCTCCGACATCTGACATGGATGCGTAAGCTTGACAGTTCTTCAATCTTGCCTCATGATCTTTAATCTCAATTTTTGCTTGAATTTCCCCTCAAGTAGATTGAAACTAAGAAAAAAGCAAATTACCCCCTTATTATAGGTAGGACAATGTCGCGTTTTCATTCTGTATCAGCTGGTTGCAGCATTTCACTGAACCTATATCACACTTATATGGAGAGAAATATTCAAACCCAGGACGCCATGTTTTTATGGCCGCAGCGTTACATAAAATAGAAAATATTCAGATATTTTCCATCATTTCATACAAATTTCCCTGTAATTCAGTAGGACAAATTTGGGATCTTTGGAAATTCTGGCATCTCCGCTAGAATGTAAAATGGGCCTGAAGTTCCATAGATTTGAACAAAGCAGCTGTATTTAATGAACCCATATTTGGATCCCTAGGTTTTATGGAGTACAGTAGTTCCCAAACTCAGTCGTACATATGTAGTCCCTGTAACTGTTTCCCAGTGAATGTGCTTGTGATATATTGGAGCCCGAAAGCAGTGAGGTATGTGAGTATTTGAATCTTTGAAGGCCTGTAACTGCTTCGCTAATGGTTCTCCGGCTCAGCCCTGATGTACCACAGTGTTTACTGGTTTTCTATTCCAGCCACAAATGCAATCTCAGAATAAGAATATAGTACTTTAAAGGAGGAGACCTTGCTTGGCCAAAGTATATTTCAGCGGAGAGTAGTATTCTAAAAGTGTCTAAAACATGTCTTTATAAATTTTAATTCAGTAATAATCCAGTGCGACGTATTTTAAAACCAGCGAGTTTTGAAATTGCGACAATATCATGGGGCAGACATTTTAACTCAAGGAACCTAATTTTATCCAATCAAACGCCAGTACACTAGTCTGTGCCTCGCTGCTCGTTAGGTCAGTTAAACCCATTTCTTTCATAGTCGCCATTTAGTTATCATTGAATTCTTACACACCCTGTAATTTTGAGACGTTTTAGAGCTGTTCAAAACCGCTTTAGGACCTATTCAGCAACAGCAGCCCTCTGTGTAAGATCGTCGGGGCTCAAGCTGCTATGCTTGAAGCCCATTCTTAATAGCCTGGACCTCATTTATCACCGACTCATCACTAGAACTATCGCTCAGGCTTTTGTACACTTCTGCCATTTTTGAGACTCGCTATAAAAAATCTACCTCTAGTCAACAAAGAGCATGAGTATAACTGACGTCAGTGACTGTTGGAGACCTTATGTCTTCAATGGCCACCCAGTCAAGGCATATGTATGCGAGGTTTTGCTGTTGCTTTATTGTCATTAATGTGACAAACTGCTGTGTCTACATCGGATTTTAGACACTTTAGGCTTAATACTTTCTGCCGAATTATACTTTGGCATGGTCAGGTCACCTCCTTTAATTCTTCATTTGATCCATAAATACTTCTAACTCTATGGGACCTTAAAAGTTAAATATTCCCTAAAAATGAATTCTGAGACTGGAAATGTGGTTGGAACAAAACCTGGCATACACAATGGTCCTCCAGGACCAAGTTTGGGCACCAGTATCGCAGCTTTGTAAGATCAGAGAGAACTTTATTGCTTCGCTGAATACAGTACCAGTAGGCCTTCATAGACATTTTCTTCAAGCAGCCTTGATTAACCCTTTCTTGTTGTGTGGATTCTCATTTAGCAGTGAAACGTAAACTGATGTTGACATATAATTTTTTTTCCCGAGTTTAAAAGCAAGGACAAGATCTGCATATTTGTGTTCCCACATAGCAACGTAACCATAAACTATTCGCAAAATCTAGAGCTGTAAAACTCCAGCCTTGGAGGACCACAATGCCTATGAGGTCTCCTAGAGAACAAGGAGTGTGGACATGTTAGATAATCAGTGACTTCAGTTAATCAGCTATGCTGCTTCTCCCTGGAAACCAGTGGAGACTGTCGCCTTCCAGGAATTTAACAATCCTGACCAGTGGCCGCTGCTGAAGGGAAATCAGGTGGGGGGAAGGGAGAAGGTCTCAAAAACATCCCATTTAAACTGATGATTAGTCTGGATTTGTTTTAAATAATTTCCCTGTATGTTAACCCTTCAAGCACTGAAATAAATTTTTTAAAAATATAAGTTTAATTATCTTGTGCTGTTGAAAACCTATCATGTGGCGACTTGTTTAAAAGAGCTCCCCAAGAAGTCGCCACATGATAGGTTTTCGACAGCTTTGATTTTGATATCTTGCGTCATTGAGCAACAATAGCTGCATTAAGCGCTCCTAGGGCTAACTCCAAGGATATTCAACCCTCTTAGGTGTTGCTAATTATTTTTAAGGTAAGACGAGAACTGAAAGGCTTCATTTGGACTCAAAATTGTGCGCATATCAATCCTCATTCTGTTCCTTTACATTTCAACAATCATGAAGCACAGGTTTGAAAGCTTGCTTTGCAGGTTGTGCCAAAAGTTAACACAAAAGATTCAGAATTGCTTACCTTTTCTTTTTTAAAGTGTAGCGTACTTACAAAAGTGAATAAAAACTATTTTTAATTGAATTTATTATTTAACCCCTTTGCGCAAATTTAAACGCCAGCGTCCGTAAATTCCTAAATATAATTCCTAAATAATTCTGTAATTGAATTTCCAAATGTCATGCTTCACTGGAATAATATTTAAGAATCTCAGTGACACAAATACTGAGTTATAAAGCCTAAATAAGCTCATGTATGACAAGAAAATTTGGCATTATTTGTATTCTGCACAGAGGGGTTAATCGCCTTTACTCTCTAATAAGGAAGCTGTGTATTTAACTGGCAGTGGTTTATTGGTATCATTGGAAAACGTGTCAATCACAATGGGGAAAAGGTTGATAATCGGGAGTTTAAAGGGATGTTCTACACCCTCCCCATCATGCCCTGGACATAAACTATACATTCTTAACTGGCCAGCTGGAGCCAGTTGAATCACAATAGATATCCAAACTGAGATGCGATACTGACTGAGATATCCCAGCTGGCAGTCAAAGGGCCGAGTGGCAGAAGCAGGTTTTAATCTCTGTACTCAGTATCAGTGGTGCAGTTGATTGGAGAGTTTGGTCCTCGGGGTTTGAAGGGGAAGCGGAATTCACTGAGTCCCCCTCAGGCGGGGAGGTGTCAGGAAGATGAGCTGGCGAGAGGACCACAGGTAATACTGTATGACAGTGCAGGAGGGGGTCTGTGCATTGCTCTGTTCTCGCAATCTGCTCTATGGGTAATGGATACCCCTTGTACTCTGTACTCTGCTCTCCTGAGTGGTTGATGATGTTGGGCGGGTAGCTTTACGCTTATGTTTAGTTCATTTTCTGGCCATAAAATGTTGCCCTGTCACATTTACATATGCAAAGATAATGCTCTCTCCTATGCCTTCCTCGGAGGAACGATGCCAAGAATAAGTGGGCGTATTTTACCTATATTCGGTAAAAATGTCACATCCCCTTCCTACCTCCATCCTCTCTTTCTCAATGACCTGGAAACCAAACGTTTCCTCCACGTACTCCATGAAGTACTGTTCCATAACTGTATGAAGCACTGACAGCAGTGCAAAATTCCTCCCCAATGTCTCCTCCAAACAGAGGGTCCATACGTGCATCCTCTCAGCAAGTATTTTCACGTTTGTGAGACATCATTGGCACCACTCCCGCATGACTTCAAATCCCAGCCCACAAAATCCCATTAACCTTACAGTACTATAAAAAAAAAATATATATATATATATATATATATATATATAAGTTTAATTATCTTGTGCTGTTGAAAACCTATCATGTGGTGACTTGTTTAAAAGAGCTCCCGCAGGGGAGCTAATAACAACCCAATAGCAATTTTTAATTTTTGGTGACCTTTGACCTCATTTTAGTTTCGTGACATATATGTCACAGTGGGCATTTCGGGGACCTTATTGCTAAAATGACTTGAATGATAAAACAGTTGACATATAGCTGAAGTATTAGGCATAGCTTATTTTTCAATAGCTTACCTGTTTGTCTACTTTATCCAGTGATGAATGGGTGCTGACCTATCCTGTGGATTCCACCATGGGGGCAGCCATATTAGAAAGGTTAGCTGGTGCAGCCAGTGTAGTGTCAGTTCCACTTTTATGCATCGGATGGCAGCAATGATGATCTAAATATGTCACTATGGGCATTAGGTTGCAAAATTTATGTGGGGTCAGTGGTTTTGACAACCCCCAAAATCGTGTGACAGATTTGTCACAGGGGGCATTTAAGGGTTAAACAAGTCGCCACATGATAAGTTTTCAACAGCTTTGATTTTGATATCTTACATCCATCAGCAACAATAGATGCATTTGGCGCCCTAAGGGTTAATCCAGTGGTTCCCAAAATCTGTCCTGGTGTACCCCTTTGTTTTCATTCCAACCAAAATTGCACACAAATGATTTTACCAAGCTGTTAATTTTTCTTGATTTGGTGCCTTCACATTTCGAGGGATTGCTAATCCTCTCAACCAACATTATGCCAGAAATGGCTTTGCTTTGCCAGAAAGAACACATATCACTCCAGTTCATACTGCGCTTATTGCATTATGGCAAACAATTGAATAAAGAGAGGAGACATGAAAGACTGAAATTAACAGGTGCATAATTTAGTTGTCATTAATAATTTTCCTTCGTTAAACATCAACACAATGCAGGTTTGCCGAATCATCATTTATTATTTATCTTTGAATTTTTCATTATGCACCAGATGGTTGTAATTGCTGGCCTGGTGTCCGGACAGCCCCTTGATCCGGCTCACTTCCCATTCGATCAGTCAGAGATAACTTTCCCTCTTTAATGTATGTTTTCCGTTTGCAATATTAGCCCAATAAGCATTGCATGTGCACGAACATATAGTACACGTCATATGAGGCTATTTCTGACATAATGTGATTAAGAGTTTGAATAATCCCACCTGAAAAGCAGCTAGTTGAGAAAAATGAGTAGTTAGTTAAAATAGTTTGATTGTCATTGTGGTTGCTACGAAAACCAGGATTCACATAGGTACCAGGACTGAGTTTTGGAGCCACTGACTTCATCAATTCAGACTCTAGAGTGCTGGTGCCATGGCTGAGGACAATATTCCTGTGCACACATTTAAGCTCAAGGCACTGCTTATTTATTTACACTACATTACCTTTGTTCTTCGTTAGATAGCATACATGTCAATGAAATACAGTAAAGCTCAACACTGAGCTTCGTATAGGCCTAAGCCAATTTCAATCAGCATTTTGCGATTTGCTATGGCATGGTATGGGGCATGTGGTTGGAGGCCTGTGTAACTGAAGCAGTGTAAGCCGTGATAGGGCCACTTCACCACTGGGCTTAGTTTGATTGGTTAACTCTAATCCTACCGGGGTTCATGAAAAGTATGTTATATGGATTGACTGCACATGTTCAATCTGAGTTGCGCTCGAACGCTGATTTTGACTTGTTTTAGGCCTGTAATAGTGATTAGTCAGCAGAATTACCACTATTTGCCAGTTATTTACAGTTAGACATGCCACAGAGGTACTTTATGCATGAACGTATATAATTTGCATAGCTTTGATTTACTTCATGCTTTTTAAATATCACAGAGACAAGAAGTTTGAAATGCGCAAACTTCCTTTGAGGTCAACGCTGCCATTTCAACTGAATTTCTACCCACCTCCCCACTGTGCTTCAATTCTGGTGGCAAAATTGGCTAAAATGAGGTCACTGGGGTTGCAAGCATGACAGTGCCGTTGCAACATGGATAGATTGCGTTGTATGTTGGTGGCATTCAAATTAAGCCCTGGTGAATGTGGAATAGGGATAATGGTGGTGGACACATGACCTCCCAGATTTTCATTTCCCTTCTGTCCTCCATCTCATCTCCTCCACTTATCCTGTGTTTTGCATGTTAGCAGAACCACACTTCACACAAATTCGTGGCACGCTGCAGCAGTTGTTGTAAAACGCCTGTTATTGAGTGAGAGATAGTGCGCTCCTTTTAACACCACACAGCTTACAGTGTCTGACGTGCTAACGGTGTTCAAAGTGCTCTGAATTGACTCATAACATAAGTGATGGTTTTTATTTCAGAGCTCGCCAATGGGAGTCTTCTTACATGTTTCAGTCCTACTAGCACACTCAGCAGGAGGGAGACCCTTAGAAAATGGGATTCCCATCTCGGCTGTTGTGGAAAGCTGTTAGGGAGCAATGAATTAGTTTTATTCTGCCATTTATTTTCTCCACGTCTTCGCCACCTGCAGAAGATTACAGTGCAATATATCAGCATTTGTAACACATACAGAGAGCACAGCAATCACATGGTTGAAGCAACACATGGGTGAGGTTACGATAGTCAGTTTTACTGTATGCATCATAATCATAAACTATTGACAGTCAAAAATGAACAATGTGCCTTTAAATCATGGGTTGATGATTTGTCTACAACCCTGTCGCCAGGAAATCTTATTTTTTTGTAGTTTAGCATTTAACCTTTTCTAGTAGTGCCACTAAGTTTGCCTCATCCTCCAATTAATGACTCTCTTGTTTAAGTGGCTTCAGTCCTATACATGAATGTACAGACCTAAGTGTCAGCGTTTGAGATCTGTTTTTATTGTTTTTCTGTTTATTGTTGTTTTCAGTTTATTTTCATGTTTAATGTTGCTTACTGATTTTTTTCTTGTATTCATTTCCTTTCCTCATTTGGCTTTGCACATGTCTTTGTTGTCATTTGCCCTTCTGCTCTTGCCCTCCCCATTTCACTCGTGCCCTTGTTTGTAGCCACACCCCCGTTACACTTCCTGGTTCCTGCACACCTGATTTCCCTTCACTCACTCTTTGTTTCTCCACTGTATATATGCCTGTGGTTTTGCACTTTTAGTTTGTAAGTTGCTCTTTATAGTCACTCACAAGCATTGTGTATTTTCCAGCGGGTTTTTCTTTTCTTCTTCGGCCACAGTTTTTGAGATTGCCTGCTTTTGTGTATTGTGTTTTTGGTCGCAACTATGGCTGGTTTCTAGACTTATGATTCTGCTCCCCATGGCTTTGGAATTTCTACTGTTGGGCAGTCGACCCTTGAACTGTCTACTGATTATGATTTGGATTCGCCTTTCTGTACTGAAGGTCCCCTGCAAGTTACTAAACAAGATCGTATGACCCTGAGTTTCTATCTAATGAAATTTGTGGAACTGAACTTCTGTCTGCGATTGTGTCCTGACTCAGCCTCCTGCGAGATGCACTATTGGGTTAGTTGGGCATAGGTAGCCTAATAAACGCACCATGAACCCGTGATACACCACTAGCCTTGTGGTTTCTCAGTCTCTCTTTTCTGTTCTTCTCGCTCATTATCCAGACTCACACCATCATCATGATCATCAACAACAACAACAACATTTTCATGAATATTTACATGGTCACAATATTATTAACATATACATTGCCTGTGGGTGTCATAATTCTGAACCACCACAAGGTACTACACAGGGTGCACTTTAAGTGTTATCACTGCAGGCTAGAAGGAATCATGATAACCATAGTGTATGTGAGAAAAGTAGCTCAAAGTGCTTAGAAAATAACCAAAATAAAAAAATGTGTCGCTGTCCAATGAATTATGGAGCTCGCTGTCGGTATACTAGATAAGTTCTTGGTTGTCATTAAATCATCTTGAAATAATTACTGATTTCTGTGAGTAATTATGGTCAGAAGTCAACATGAAAACCAGAAAAAGATATGGCCCTCACTGTGCATCTCTGTTCGAGATAATCTGCGGCGGTGCAAATGATCACATGACTCCACTCAGGGTTCTCCTTGTGATTTATGGCTCATTGAAATCCTGTAGAAGGCCTGGTGTAGGGGGCTTTTGTCCTCAGAAATTACTCAAAAGCAAAATTCTGTTACACGCAGCATTTTTCTTCATCTCCTCTCCCTGACAGCTGAAATGTAGTAATAGGCCATGACGTCTTCTCTGCTATATGTCAAAGGAGTCATGTGCATACAGGAAATGTTAATGTATAGATTATATCAGGGTTTGTAATCAGTGATGGTTTGTACATTTCATCCTCTAACAAATTGCATTTGTTTTCAGGGTCATTAGCTCTGAGTTTGCTTCCTCAAAAGTAGCAGTCCGAACCTGATGCTATTCTGATCATTTCTGAGCTGCTCTGAGTGAACATGCACGTAATTTTCAGATTTATATAAACAAAAATCTGGGAATTAAGTACCTTGTTTTGTATCAACTAGAACTTCACATAGGACATGTTAATTGGGAGAAGAGTTTTCAAGGGTGTTACAGTACATTTACCCTCGGAAATAATGCCACCCTCAAAGCATATTTTTTTGTGAGAAAATAGTAAGTGAAGAGATCTTGGTCAAATTACAGTTTGAAATTCCAGTTATTGTCAATCAATGTTATTCCTTGTCCTTTTTAGGTGACATGGTGGTGTGGTTAGTGGGTTTGTGGGTTCATTTGTGGGTCTGTGTGTGGAGTGCATGTTCTTTGCTTTGGTTTTCTCCGGGTACTCTGGGATATCATTACCACAGTCTAAAGCAGGCATGCTAGGCTAACTTGAGACTCTAAATCGCCCATAGGTGTGATGGATTGATAAACTGTCAAGGGCATATTCCTGCCTATCACCCACAGTGTGCTCGGATAGGCTCCAGCTGTCCTGTGACCCATACCAAAAATAAGAGCCTTTACAATCTGTCCATCATTGTCCATTTATGTTTTGCTGAAAATCACGACAGCTATATTCTCCAACTCCAGTCCCAGAGGGCCACAGTGTCTACGGTTTTTTTTATTTTGAAGATTTCCATTCAAAAAGCTGCTAAGTTAGGCCTAATAAACAAGG
This sequence comes from Gymnothorax javanicus, assembly GCA_029692085.1. Taxonomy (NCBI): domain Eukaryota; kingdom Metazoa; phylum Chordata; class Actinopteri; order Anguilliformes; family Muraenidae; genus Gymnothorax; species Gymnothorax javanicus. The sequence continues at coordinate 80,153,638 of CM056194.1, read as the reverse complement.
TGTGCTAGCTCCTTAGCTAATCAATGATGTCAATCATGCACTTCAATGCAGGAAAAAACCAAAAACCAGCCAACACAGCGCCCTCCAGGATTTGAGTTTGTAGCGAATGCTCTGAGAGATCAGCAGGTTCATTTAAAAAGTATTCCACTGTTTACTCGTCCCAAATACAGTCTAGAGGGCATAGCTAAGGTGAAAAACTATCAGCTTAAAAGCCAAATGGCAGTGCCTCCATAACTCAAAAATGAAGCAGTCAATAATTAAGTTGAGTGAAAAAATTTCACGAGCATTCAGCAATGTCAAAATCGGGGAGATCAACCAATGAACAGATATGCAGATCACGGCACATATTAAATACACATTGTTAGCCTAACAGCATAGTTGCCCAAGTCATATTTGAACGTTTTCGGAAAACAAGAAAAAACAATTTTTAGCAAGCACATCAGTATTTTTTTTTTTTTTTTTTTGATATTGCAACAGTAAGCCAAAAAATGACTCAGGCAATTATGCTATGAGGCTACCGACATGTGACATGTCACATTCTGTGAAGGTAGAGTCTGTTCCAGGCCCATCATGGCTCAGCAGGCTGGTGCTTAGCACCAATTTCCATTGCATGCAGGGCCTTGGAGTATTACTCCTCCCCCCGGATGAGGTGCTAGTTCATCGCAGGTTACACTCACGCATTTAGTCAGGATTCCCCAACAATTTTCTGGTACCCAATCATACACATGGGTGAAGTGGGGCACTGTGGGAGTGAAGTGTTTAGTCCAAGAACACACCACGAAAGGTCAAAACAATCTAATCTCAACTCGTCATATAGTGACGCGACCTGACCAAGCGTCAATATTCTATGAAAAAGGAGGATTTTGGCGTCCTTATTTGATTATCAGGGTTAGAGTCTGGCTTTGGGTTTAGAGGGTAGGGTTAATTTTAAACTGGTGTCAAATAAGGATGTCAAAAAGCCTCCTTTTTGTTCATATATTGATCCTTGGTCAGGTAGCGTCACTATATGACAAGTCGGGATGATACTGGGCTCAAAAGGTATGCCAAGGTGGTTCGAGCCTCAGTATACCCACAATAAGTGCAGCTGTTGGGCCCTTGAGAAGGGCCCTTAACTCCACACTGCTCTCAGAGGGGCTGGCCCCTGTTTAATCTAATTAGCTGTAAGTCAGTTTGGGTTGAAATATGCAGGCTGCATAATGATAATTTAAGGTAAAATAAGTGCTTATGCAGGAAACATCTATTTTAATATTTGATGTTCTTTTTTATTGTCCAGTCCATATGTTAGCTGTCCATAATTCAGTCATCCTACTAACTGCCCTTCCACAAATAGACCTCACCTTCACTCCCTGCCATTTCAGGATTTCTGCCAGTGAGCTCATCTCAGAGTCGTATGGTCACTAACTGTCAAGAGACCAGATACCCTACCTCTCGTTTCCCTTCTCTCACCATGTCCACGGTGAACTCTCCATCTCTCCAATTCATGGGTGCTAATGGCCCGGCTGTCCGAGAAGAACTAGAGGCCATTTATCACAATAGAGACTACGATCTTCATGCCATCCTCTTAAATTCTCTGAGGGGTTCTGACACTGAAATGTTCAGTTATAGGAATGGAAGGGTAGTCATTTATTGTGAGCATCTTTTGACAGTATGAGGTTTTAAAGAGAATCTGCACAATGTTTAATTACCTCAGCTTTGTCCTGCAGCTTCAGGAACACCTATTAAAACAACCCCAGCTGCCTCTGTCTGAAAATCATGGCGGCGAATTAAAATTTAACTGAATGCAGAGCCCTCAAACAAAGGACGGATACAAAATGAAAGGAAAACAGATGTTAGCACGCTGGATATTTTGCTTCCGCAAGTTTATTCTTTCAACTGGCAAGGTCTTAGTCAGGAAACCCAGCTGAAAGATTACAACAATAAACTCGTGGGAGCAAAATATCCAGTGCGCGCACATCTTTCTTCTTCTTTGACTGCATGCATTTTGTCCTCCACCAGCAACTTACTTGGGTTGGATGTGTACGTAAGCATTTTGTATATTTCAAAATACTACTTAAAGGAATGATTCACCAAATATGAAAATTCTGCCATTATCAACTCACCCCCATGCCAGTTAAAACACAGGGGAAATCTGTTCATCCATTCAGCACACTGGGAGGATGCCTGTACAACTCTGCAGCAGCCTTCTCCAAAGCAACAAAAGTCAATGGGGACGTGCACACTATTATTTAGCACAAATCCTCACTACAGGGGTCTGCCCCTACTGATTTTAAAAAAGTTCATGATTGCGCACATCCAGCCTTGTGCAACGTAGCCCATGTGATGCACTGTAAATAAGAAAGTTCTGGAGAGGTTGTGAGTTCTATTCAAGCAGGCATGAATAAGCATGAAAGCCCTAAATACTGGCATAAATCAGGTCTTTTCCAGTCACAGTGCAATCATTTAGCTTCAAAAGCCTAGGATTAAGCTGCAGGAGCTGTATGGAGTAATTTTATGGTCATTCTTGGTTTTTTTATTGGACTCTGTATGAACTCTAATGAGCAAGTCCCCATTGGCTTCAGTTGTTTTCGAGTAGGTCGCTACAGAGTTGCGCTGGCATCCTCCCTGCATGTTGAATGGCCAAACAAACTTCACTCACCTTTCAACTGGCATGGGGGTGAGTACATACTGACAAAATTTTCATTTTATGGGATAATCATTCCCTTGAATATGGGATTTTTTAAAATCTTTTCTGAGAAACAGAGGGTGCAGAAAATAATACTTTTTTTTTTTTGCAAAAATGTGAGGTGCCAATCTGATTTGAGGAGAAAGGCTGTGTGGTCACTCTTGGGAAGTAACAGGGTTGAAGCCGTCTTGCTCACAGTGCTGTGTGATCGGAGTCGACAGGGTCTAATGGAACTGTTGAGCATGTTGATGTAGATCTGTCAGTTTGAGGTTCTGTTGACTGTGGTCACTGCTGCAGATTGACAAGACTGCAAATCCCTTGATCGTGAACGTCTGTGGGAAAGATGCTGGTGCCACATGGTGCAGGCCTGATCTCCATCGGGCCCCGGGGCCACAGGCGGGCCCAAACAGTAAGGTCTGCTGTATTACCGGTAGACTGGCTGATTCACTCACCTGTCACTGATTTGGGTTTGAACCCAGGAAAGACTATGATGTGAGATGAGGTCTTGATCTCTCTGATTCTTTCAACTTCTTTGTCCTTGTGCTACCAGTAAATGGATACAGAATGAAATATACAACATGCATAATGTATTGTATATGCATGCATCATACATTCATAAAACACGGGAAACTCAAAATAAGCTGCTCAGGGGTGAGATGAATAATGTCAGAGATATGTTTTGTTGGAGGCATGGCATTAACATGATCACACCTGAACACCATCATCATCATCATCATCTCCAACCTAGATAGGAGTACTGATTTTCTTCATGACTAATTTGACCTGTTTAAAAATGTTATCATCTGAAGTTACAACCTCACTTCCAGGAAAGTAGGGACGCTGTATAAAATGTAAATAACAATAGAGAGCAATGATTTGCTGATGATTTAAACCCTATATTCACTTGAAAATAGTATAAAGGCAACATATTGAATGTTCTGTTCTATATATATGCAGTATATATATATATATATATATATATATATTGTTACAACCGGCTTGAAAGACATAACATAATGGAGACACAACACCAAGCCAGGTGCAAAATGTGCAGTTTTTATTAAATAAAAAGAAACAAAAGAAAAGACTGCAAAAAAACACAGCACTGAAATGACAGGGTCTAGATACAGGAAGTGAGAGATGGCGGAGCAAAAGGGGCTACTATATAGCCCAAGGCCATGCCTTCACGCAGGTGCCCTGCATCACAAATCAGGCAGCTGCACCTAAAACTGTAACAGAAAGTAAGCGTGCCATGCAGCAGCACAGATACAGGGCAGACAGACTGAACTGTAACACCCCCTTCCTTTAGATGACAGTCGCGAGGCTGTCATCTCACTGTACACGGGATAGGGCATCAGCTACAACATTGCGGCGAACCACCAGAAAACCAGGCACAGACAGGGCAGCAGATTGGCAAGAGTGCAGCCCACTGGACGGTAATTTTATTTACAGAAATAAACCAAAAGAAAATAGACTTTGGGACCCTTAAGACACTAAGGGGAATTAGCCGCTGTCACGTGGTAGAGTAGCAGCCAGATCGAGGCTTTCTAGAGGGAGCATAAACTCGAGATCCCCCTTCTCTTCGTCTCCAGACTGCGGTAGATCAATAGAGAGAGAACAGCGGTTAGTAATGCACTTGCGAAACATACTTTCAGCTGGCCTGTCTCCGTCTGCAGTCTCGCCGGCTTTAGATTGAGCCTATATTTAATGCAGACAAGGATCAGGGGCGTGGCCTCGTGCAGAATGTGTTGGGAGAGGCTCTCTCTCTCTCGGGAGCTGTCCAGCGTGGAGCGGCTGCCAGGGGTGCTGAACAGAGTGCTGGCCGACATGCGCTGTCCGTGGTGTTGAAGGAGGTAAACGATAATGGGAGGAGCATTGCCGGTTCCGGCTGGCGTGACCAAGGGAAAGTTCCATTTACCATTGAAAACATTTTTCTCTTTTTGCAAGGGAGGGGGGATTGAGATAAACAGGGATGGAGCCCCTAGATCAATTTTGGGGTCAAGGGCCTTGGTGAGGGGCCCAACAACAGAGGTCTGCTGTAAATATGTAGCTTAAGAGTGTACATAAATGTTCATCACATGAAGCGCACCCAGTGAAGACAAGTTAACAGCTAGTCACATTCCTGTTATTGCAGTTGTAGTTGGAATGAAAACCACCGTAGGCAGGTGGGTCCCTGAGCCCAGCTTTAGATCCATTGTTTTTCAGTGAAACATTCATTTCCTCATAGATAGCTTTCTTTCATCAGTTGTCATATCCCCTTTCATTCATAATCCTGATTCCTGAGCTCTTTGTTCATTGACCTGTGAGATCACTACAGTTGCTGTCAATCAGTCAGGGGTCTTTCGTCAGTCTGTTGCTGAACAAGCCTTGATTCAATTACAAACTCATTTAATTACATTGTCTGATGGGCTCAATCAGACATAAGTATTGCTATTTCCGCTCCTCTTGCACAAAATAGCATTACACTGGGTTCTGGAACCCAAAGCCCTTCAAAAGGCTCCTCAAACTTGAAGGACGAAAACAAGCCTGGCACCATTTCAGGCAGATCACTCTGTGTAAGCAGAGTCCATCTATCCATCCACCCTTCTGTTCATCCATCCATCCACCTTTCTGTTCATCCATCCATCCATTTTCTAGCCAGCCTATTCCTGGTGAAGGTTGCAGGGGGACTGGAGCCTCTCTCAGTGTGCAATGGGCGAGAAGCCGAAACACACTCTGGACAATTTTCCAACTCACAGCAGTGTATATACACTACTCAGGTATTTCTACAGGCAAATTATTGTCCCCAGTTAGCCTCATATGCATATGAAGGCCGCAATGGAAAAATGATCATGAGTCATATTTTCACGTTGTGGAGAAATGATGACTTAAAAATTCAAAACAATCTTAGAAACAAAGCACTGAAAAAATATGCAAAAAATATATAATATATAAAATATACAAAAATGCCAAATTTGGACTCTGATTGTTTTTCCTTTGTGGTTTTCATATATTTGGGCTGTAGGAGAAAATCTATTAAAAAAACCCCCAAATGAGCACCGGGGGAACATTCAGCTTCAAACAGAAAGGCCCCAGTCCCACTGCAAACCCTTAACACTCATTGTAACATATTTTGATTAACTTTTTGACCCTCTTACCTATTTACAAACACAAAAAGTCTCCAAAATCCAAATATCAGGCCCTGATAGCACATCTGTTGTTAAAACATGCTTTTATTTCCAAGTCACATTGAAAATATATTGCTCCGGGCGCCCCGGTGGCTCATCGGTCTAAGCGCGCGTACCATAAAGGCCTTGTCCTTCCCGCAGTGACCTGGGTTTGACTCCGGCTCAGATCATTTGCTGCATGTCTGCCCCCATTCTTCTCCCCAACTTTCCTGTCTCTCTACACTGTACAACTGTCAAATAAAGGAAAAATCCCCAAAAAGAAAATATATTGCTCCGTTACAAGCATCACCTCCATTGTCTTTCAGTATCTTCCCAACAGTTTGAATTCTTGCCCACTGGACTGTTGCGTATGAAGTGCAGTTAGCCCAGCTAGTGTGAAGCATGGTTAAGTGTAATGAAGCGAAGGGTCAGAGCAGGTCACTGTGACAGCGCACCCTCATGAGACAACCTTCAAAAATGACAGTATTTTTGCCCTTCGCCTGGGGAACTTTCACTTTTTGTTGACTTGCAAGGTGAGTGGGAAACACAGGTTCAAATTTCACCCCAGACCCAAACAAATTACTGGCTTTCTGTATATGAGCTGAATAGCCTCCAAAGTCAGCAAGGCAAATGTTTTTAGGTGACAAGGAGAGCAGTAGGCTGGTCATAATGACCATGAAATGGCTCTGCTCTTGTCTGGATGAGGAATATCTCCATGGCCAGTGAACGACTGCTGACTTTTGAGCACTCCCTGTACTTTCTATTTCAATGCACATCACCGTCATCTTTCTCAGTGGTTTGAGTGCCTAAAAACAGGGCATGATTAACCATGTCCACAACTTCGTCCCACTGCAACAGTCACGGAGTCCCCAAGGCCCTTTGCCTAATTACATCTCACAACTGAATCTTCTGAAGGCATACAGTGAGCTTAAAAATATTCAATTCAACTCATTTTTTTGTATAGGGTTTTTATTGAACTGTCTCAAAGACACTTTACAGAATGGTTGTTGGGCAGATGGCTGGCCTAAGTCCCTAGATTCACAAAGTCATGCTTGATTTCTCTTCCTGAAATTAGGTTTTAAAGAGATTTATTTCAAAAACACTTCTGTTCTTGTAAAACTGATACAAAGGTCACAAGTTCACCTGTAACAAATGAACAGAATTTATTTGGTTTATGTTTATTGTCCTCAAGACTTCAGACACAATTCTCTGAAGAAAAGGTTCTTGACTTGTTTCTGCAGAAGAAACAAGTCATCAATGCATCCCTCTGTTATTGATGCAGAAGATTTGAAAGCCCCTAGAACGATGAAATATTTTTCTTGACAAAAAGAAACGAGATAGAGATCCTTAACGGAATCTCTATACGAAACCATTTTGACCTGAGACAGGAAGGAGCATTTAGTTGTTTAGCAAGCCAGGAGGTGACTGATATCAATGTGGTATTTTTAATGAATTTACTGAAAACCCTCGAGGTTTTACTTTGCAGGTGTTGGAAGCACCTGAAAAAAGGGCAAATTTGGCTTAAAAAAGGAAACTTGGAAGGATCTGCTTACACTGTTATAAATTGACTGGCTTTAACAGTTAAATTAACGCATTGCCTTCTTGTTATTTTATCTGTAAGTCGAGTCCTGCGCGCATTTAACCGGAGTTTACAGTTAACATACACAGAACCTCTGTTATAAACTGATTGTAAAATTACAGTTAAAATAACTGGCAAAAAAGGTGCCAGTTTATAACAGCGTATACTCAGCGATATTTCTCCTCAGTGCATCTCAATGTGGTGAAATGAAAAATCTGCGAAACCTTACGTGGATAGAGAATATGAATATAAAATAATGGTGTTTATTCTTCAGGGAGTGTGTGTGTGTGTGTGTGTGTGTGTGTGTGTGTGTGTGTGTGTGATTTTTTTTTTTTTTTTGAGTTATGACTTGAGTCGCACCATAATTTACTTCATTGGGATAATGACCCGTGACAATCACCTCATGATTGGTTCATGGTTGCCACTGAAACAAGTTTTTTTTTTTTTATGAGAAGCTGCGGTAGGCTTCGTAATTAACTCATCCAAATTATTTTTCAAACCGCGCATGGACTTTGAATCACAATTAAAAGCACAAGTTCGTTGTTAGCCAAGCCACGGTTTGACCGGGATAGAACTCACCTGCATAATTTCACTTTACACGCACAAAGAAACAATAATATAGCAAGCCCAATGATGCTGAATCTAAACCAGACTCATGTATTTGTGGTAGTGCAATGATGGCTCATACAACGGTATCGACCCAAGCGTTGCGCGATGGCGTCCTTTAGGATGCCACAGTGATTCACTGAGATCAGTTAAATCCAGGTATGAACAAACGGCAGGAAAGCCTTTTCAATAACTCTCTTCATCAACTATGTTTCTTCACAGTGAATAGCGAGAAATCAAAACCACTGTGAATACACGCTTGAAGCGTTGAACTGTCCGTTGCGCGGACTTGAGCTGCCGTTCTGCAGCGACAGATGTACTTTGCTCTGACAAGGCTCATTAAAAAAGCAGCCGATTCTGTTCCTCCTCCTACTCGACCTGTCATCGCCCATAATAAGAAAATACTTTCCACCTCCAAACCTCCACCCCCGTCAATTTCTTCAAGCTCACTTCCATCGATGGGGGACTCACTTCCCAGTGAGCCAAACATGTCCCACCAAGACCAATCGGCTCCCACGGGAAGCCTCACCGCCCAGGGCCCCTCTAACTCCAGTTACAACACCAATCCTGCCCCTGTCATCACTCAGACGGATTCCAGGGATAAATGGAGCAAAAAAATCGATTTTCTGTTATCTGTCATTGGCTTCGCCGTGGATCTTGGAAACGTCTGGAGATTTCCATATATCTGCTATCAAAACGGAGGAGGTAAGTATTCATTCCGACTGAGAGAGTTTGTTTAACTTGTTGAGGCTACTTATATTGGTTAATGTGTCAGCTATTTTAACATCATATTACGCACTGTCTATCCTGATTTTTTTTTTTTTTTTCGGGAACGGTTTGACGCACATTGCTTTTGGTTTTGCGTCTCGGTACTTATTTCCATTCGGATCTTTAAACCTTCCGCTCTCTACTTGGCGTACGCAGAGCTGTCCATGGTAATGAATTAACCCAGATGCGCAACAAAACTCAAAGCTCGAAGCGTAACCACTGATAATGGGTTAATAACATTGTTACTTTCACATGCAAAATATGTCAATTTGGCTGGTTTAATGGCCATTTCCAAAGTTTCATTTTATTTTTTCATTTTAGAAGTCTGGTGTGAAACAAATTAAACGACGCTTCGTGGACTGCAGTGAGACCGCAAGGTGTAGGCTGTTTGTCCAATGAAAAGTAGTTTATTTATATTTACGAAATAAAAAAAAAAAAGTACATAACGCAAGATATATGCTTTGAATGTTTTTTTTCTTGCCGTTTGAAAATCGTATCAAATTATTGATTCGAGGGAATAGTTCGTCAGCCAAATACACAAGGATGTTTAATATGCGGAAAACAGATTTAAAGAATAGAAAACATGCATTAGGCGCGTAAGTATATTACAAATAAGGATTGTATGTAGTTTAAATGATTACAACGGTTGAAATCTTTCCAAAATAGTGGTACATGCAGTTCTTCTACTTTACAGGCTTTATCAAAATAATCTGCCACATTAACGCAAAAGTTCATAGAGAAAATCAATACCAATATTCAACGAATATAAATTCTTCTTCTTCTTCTTCTTCTTCTTCTTCTTCTTATTATTCTTCTTTTCTTATTATTATTATTATTATTGATCCTTGACGTGTTTCTGATCATGTGAGACAGTTTCCACAATTTTTAAAATTGCAGTCAGGGATTCCGACCAGGGGCCCCAAATTTTTGATCAGGATGGCTTTAACAGTTTGAGAATAGTTCTCTTGTATTGACTTTGGAATAAATATAATTTAAGAAAAATATGAATAAAGAAAATGGCAAAATTTCAACAATTAGGACCTGGTGTGATGTCGAGTAGCCTCAATCCTGAATAATCCTCTAATGTTTTTCTGAGTACAGAGAATTAATTTGTGAATTATTTTACATATACTACGGCAAAGTTACTTGATGAATAAAATGTCGTAAATTTAACACATACCATGGAATATAGGGGGATACAGCTTAAGCGGAAAACTAAATATCCTTGGAAGGGAGGTATATTGATGAACTGTTTAAACTTTTTGACAAAAAAACGTCCACTTAATTTTTATCTTCACCATTCGCATTGAGAGAAAAACAAGAGTAACTTGGCTTGTTTCCACAGAGGAATCTACTTTAGTTCTATAAAAAATCCTCCATCATAGCTGTGAAACATGTATGAAGGCTCCCAGATTGAACCATTATTCTTGAAAAAGAACTTTCCAGATAATGTGCAGCTGTAGAGTCGTATGGTTCCTTGTGAACTGATATAATTTTTAATGCGAGTGCTGTGCACTTCATTGGAGGAGGGGGAAGACATTTGAAAAGGTATGGCAAAAATGTGTGAAATTAAAAAATGGCATTGAGTTTTCTGTATCTGATATTGTTACTTTAGATAATAGTATAACCAAAGGCAAAGTGAGAATGTGCTCATTTATTAAAGTGCTCTGACAATTAGCACATAAGAATACTAATATTAGCATGCGAGAATACTAAGAAGGATAACCTTACCGCCAAGACCACCTCTAATTTGATGCGTTCATGGGTACCAACATTGATTCACTGACAAAATGTGATAAGTACATTATATTTTTGATAAAGCTGTAGAACACAAAAAAATGGAAGGTTTAGAACATTTTAACCACCATGATGGTTCAAATCAGCATGTTATTTTTAAATTCCACATCTGTGGGAAAACTGAGGTCTTTCGCGTAAGCCTGCAGCAGATGTTTTTAGTCTTGTTCGGTTAGGTTGCAGCACTTGTCAAAACTTGCCAGAATTAATAGGGTTTCATTGGCTTGAGGTGCAGTGTGAAACAACTGAAACCCTCCCAGTGAATAATACAGCCCATTTGAATGGAAACAGTGTAAAATAAATGCACGCATCTACAGTATAAACAGTGTCAGGTCTGAGTTATTGGAGCCAGTATAAAAGAGCCTCCATTTGTTAAATAAACATGTATTATATCTGTCCATGGGTAGAACACTTAATAAAATGACATTCCATTTTTCACTCAGCAAAATGTCAGGTGGAAAGTGATTGTCACTGAAAAATATATATTTTGATATGTTCGATAATTATAAAATATCCCTGATTTTTGCTCTGCAAATTGGCAATGAAATGAATAAATCCACCTGGAAATGATTCATTGCAACTTGATATTCATTTAGTGGTGTGCATTTATTTTTCTAATGACAAAGTCTTCCTCGTCCTTGGCATGTGTATATGTAAGAGTCTTTGGTTTTTCCTTGACGTCATCAAAACATGTAAACATTCCTTCGAAGCACATGAAGTCCACGGCCTCTTATGTGAACCCTAGCTGTCAAAAAGTGAACAATTTGCCAAATACTGAAAGCCTTTTCTTATGGGTTTCCATTTTGATGGGGTCATAGTTTCCAGCTCTGTGCTGTGCATGTATAACGATTCAACAACACCAAACACCCAAGCACTGCAAATGCTTTCTGATCACACCTCTCTCGCTCTCCAGGAGGAGCCCTCTAATTCCATAGCAGAACCAGTGTTGTTCACGCATTCATTGTCTGGCAAAATGATTCTATATGTGAGAGCTTTTTTGTCTTTGCATTGATGATAGAGGCTTCCATAAAGAATAAAAATAGGTTCCCTCTCTGGATACAGGGCAATGACTCCTCCTTTTTTGGCCGAACTGGCCACTAATGTTGTTTGAAGATCTCTCATGGTTGAGAATGTGAATTTAAACCTAGCGCACCTATCAACCAGCGTTGGCTGATGTTGTTTTTTGTCCTCTGCTTGCCGTTCTCCTGCAGGAGCGTTCCTCATCCCGTACATCCTGATGGCGGTCTTTGGCGGGGTGCCACTCTTCTACATGGAGCTGGCTCTGGGCCAGTTCCACAGGACTGGGGCCATCTCCATCTGGAAACACATCTGCCCAATCTTCAAAGGTATGGCCATTAGCTGTGGTCTCCATGCTCCTGTACAGTGGAGATACTGAGCTCCCCCCCACCCCACCCCAATGCCCTCCATTACACTCCTGAACCTCTGTTCCACTGCTCCCCCTCCTGAAGCCACACTGACCCAGCCTCAATGGATGTCTACCTCTTCCTCCCCCTCCCTCCTCATTCTGTTCCTCAGGGATTGGGTTTGCTATCTGCATCATCGCTCTATACGTGTCCTTTTACTACAACACCATCATCGCCTGGGCCCTCTACTACTTCTACTCCTCCTTCACTACCACGCTCCCCTGGACCAACTGCAACAACCCCTGGAACACGCCCAACTGCACCAATTACTTCGGCCAGAACAACGTCACCTGGACCAACTACTCCAAGTCTCCAGCAGAAGAGTTTTACACGTAAGTGGATGTAAGTGGCTGGTGGAGGGGTTCTCTGGGATATATCAACCAAAGATAATGCCCTGGTATCTGCAATGAGCCAAGATTTAGCCCCATGGCTAAACAGCCACAAAAGCAAAGGCTTTGCCAACTTAATTTAACCCTTTTGACGAGTCTTTTCACCAACGGCCAATATTTATCACGTTTTGCTTCTAGGATAAATGCATCCACCTTTGCCAGTCTACTTGTCAGGTGAGATGGCATCAGACGATGTATGTCACGGAGCAAAGTGGAAACAAGTTTGAGGGTTGTTCGGCAAAAATGAAACGTGTCTCGCAATTTTTGCCGCCTCATGAATAGCGCTTACCTTCCACCATCCTGGCTACCTTTTGGATCTGCTACTTGGCACGGGGGGGTTCAGGTATTTGCTTAGTTCATGAGGGAGTTTCACAGTGCTCCAAAGTGCAAAACTGTGCCAAACAGAAAAAAATGTTCCAACATTCTCAATTAAATAACAAATCAATCCGTGAGTCAACCTGACTGAAATAATTTATCTGATGAAAATCAGCATCAACCACCTCTTCACCCCAGGCGGAATGTTCTGGAAATTCACAAGTCCTCGGGACTCTGGAATGTTGGTGGCGTCCGCTGGCAGCTGATGCTGTGCCTCTTTCTCATCTTCACCATCGTGTACTTCAGCCTCTGGAAGGGAGTGAAGACGTCAGGGAAGGTACGGGTCCTATCGAAACCCCTCCCTTTTAAAGAATGTGCTTAAATTCTGGTGTCTTGAGGGAGAGGCTTACTGATCAAATGCAGATATTATTTAAGATACACTTACACTGCACTGTTCCTAAGTATTAGGATAGTGGCACAGTGTTAAAGGCGTTGAAATTCCATTATGTTTTGCACAATATAAATTTAAATACCTGCAAATTAAAATTAACAGTCTCTATTTTAGCCAGATATTCATGAGGTTGGTGATACGGGCACTTTCAGTGCCCATGATGCTTTGTGTGCATAGGTAAACAATGTGAAGGAGAAAACAATCCGTTGTCGCCATTAGTACAGCATTTACCTTCCAGATATGAGAAACTTTTTTCTTGCGTGGTAAATAATTGTTGTGTTGCCTGTTGCATAAAAAAACAGTGTATTAACGGCAATATTTATTGGGCATTAGTTGCGGTCCAACTAAATGTTTGCTAAGTGCTGCTGAATTGCAAGTAACGATAACATTGCCAGCCGGCTACCGGTAAGCTAATCAACAACCAGTAACCTGAGGTGCATTCAGCTTGCAAGAGCTGTCGTTCATTAGGATAAGTTCTCAGTACATTTGCAGATTCATATTGGTGCACAGTTTGAGTAAAAATGGACAATTTCAACTCTGGGTCAGAATCGATATTGGTTAAAAAAAATCCCGTATTGGTTGGACACAAATACAATTGGCATTGATACACTGTAACAGCCGGTTCTTCAAAGAATATGAACATATACCACATTCGGAGGTGACAAATTCCCCTTAAATCATTTTTACCCTGTAGGACAAGACCAACTACAAAGAGCCACAATCTGCTGCTTTCCCCTTTTCCAAGATGGCAGATAGCGTTACCTAGCAAGGTCACATGACCAGGTCACCATGCCAACCTCAAGAATTAATTGTTCTCAGATCCACTGTGCAGGATCACAGAGCCAAAAAAAAAAAGCACTTCTGTTGCTGCTCTAATATATATGAACAGCACTAATAAATGCAATCAAAGTGGAAGCAAAAAATGTTTTCATTTACCAAACTTTAATCCTTCCCACATAGGCCAATAAGTGATGTAATTTTACTGCCAACTGATCTTCACTCATACAGAGTGAAGGAGGAGATCTGTTTTTATTACAGCCAGAGGACCCTGTAGTATTATTGATCTGCCCTGGCAGAGGGCTAACGTTTTCACCTCTCGTAAATATCCTGAAAGCTTTGTGCAAAAGCCCATGCCTGACACCATTCAATAAACCAGTATCTTACACCAACACCTCTAGCATTCATCGCACATCCTCAAGTGCGTTTAACTAGCCAAGTAAGATCAACCTTTCATCTTCATATGGCTCCAAATGTTCTGGTCTGTCATCCATTTGATAGATAAAATATAATATACATGTTTCACTCGGCACACCACCGATCCACATGCCTAAATTTCACTGAGCTCTCCCCATTTCAGTTATCTTGCCTTTACAAGAGAACAAAAAAAGAAGAAATGTAATTTTGTTTGGCCTGTGATAAAGCTTGTTTTAAATGTTGATAATTTCGTGCCAGCCTTGAAGCACTTATTTTCAGAATAACTGCTAGGACCAGGAGTGTTTTTAAATGTGAAATCACTAAAAATATGTGTACTTACATTTTCTTCAGTATCATTCAGCTGCTCTTGAGTTGGTAGTACTTGGTTGTTTGGTGATTTTCTCAGGCTACATTGGTGCATTTGTGACCTCAGTACACCTGTTGCCATTTTTGAGTCCAGAGACCATCCTGGGTGAAAGGATTCAAGCACACTGGCTGGGTGACCCCTAGAATTGTCAGCTTCACTGGAGTATAATCCAGTCTGGCTTTCCAAGCACCTCTTCCACCTTTATCAAAGGAAAAATAATCAATGTGGCGTGGCTGGCTCAGGTCTTATTTTTCAAGAGCAAATACATTACTGCTTACTGCTTACTGTTGAGTCACATGCTGGTCTCAGAACACAAGGGGCACTTAATAGCTGGGTTTACATGGGACCTAATATATCGATTAGAATCGGTTTAGAAGCCCAAACCGAATAAAAATACTCCATAATATAGACACCTCAATCAGAATAAACAGGCCTAAACTGAATGGAATTTCATTCGGTTTCAGAGGGGTAGAATATTGTTTTTCCCAAACCAATAAAAAGTAAAATTTTATCATGTAAACGGTGAAACGGAAAGTTGTCTTGCTGCGTTCTGTCTGCGCATGCTCTGTCTTGACGTAAAAACGCAGTGACGTTTCTTCACTTGCAAATATGGCGTTGGTGGCTTCGCAGCGCTGCACGCCGAACTGAGGACTATGGTGGAGTGTTTGTTTTTAATACAAACTCTCAAAGAACTGAAAATTATCGCATGCTTAGACGGAAGGAAAACAAGAAATAGCTACTGAACTGTTTCAAAAAAGTCCACAAAAAACTCAACGAAGCTTGGAAAACGTCAAACAAATTAGAACTGCTGGAAAACTCTGAAGACCGGCTTCTATACCTGAACAGCACAAGAACAAAAGTGGATACTTTTTTCATCAATCGGCACGTCACACAGCTGTAAAACATCTGTTCTGATTAGATGAGGTGGCGCATATAAACACCAGATCAGAATAGATCGCGACACGTTACATGTCAACAGTTGACCTGAAACTTTCAATCAGAATGAAAAAAAAGCCTGCATGTAAACCAGGCTATTGTTCCTTCTTGATTTATTGTGTCACTGTAAAAAAATGAAAAGTTAGATTCACTCATTAATGTTGTGTCAACTAGTTTTACATAATTGTTGCGAGTAACTTATAATTTAATGTAACAATTTTAGGCTAGTTTAGTAAATTACATTGATTGGAATGAACATTAGCTATAACAATGCAGGGCGACACTGTTGTGAAGTGGGTTGCACTGCTATCTCACTGCAAGAAGGTTGTGGGTTTGAATCCAGCCCAGGGCCTTTCGGTGTGAATTTTGCATGTTCTTCTCGTGTTCCCTTGGATTTCCTTTTGAGTACACCAGTTCATTCCCATAGTCCAAAGACATTTGTCAGGCTTATCGCTAATTGGAGACTCTGAATTGCCAGTTGGTATGCTTGTCTTTGCGTGTGTGTGTGGTGTGTGTGAGCCCTGCAATAGTTCAGCAATCTGGGGAAGATTTGTCCCCGTCTTTCGCCCACAGATGGCTGGGAAGGGATCAAGCTCCCCTGAGACCGTAGGAAGGAAGAACTGGTGTTGATAACAAATGAATGGATGGACTACATTTAAGTTTTTTAGTGTGTAGCTGGAGCAACAATGGTCTGCAATGGCTAATACTAGATATTATGACTTGGCAAAGAAAAAACAAGTTGTGCGTAATCTTCGTGAGATATTTACCCTTCTTGTTAAAAACTAGAGATGGGTGGTACGGGAAGTCACAGGCTGTGCTGGGAGACTTGTATGTAAGCCAGATCATGGATTTAACCCCTAACCGAGCCGAGTCTGGATCTAGTCACAATTAGATGTCAAAGTATTTCAAATGATGCAATATGTGAGGTGGAAGCACCTGCCGTACAGAGGCTGGGAGAACTTTTGTCATTTAGTGAAGAGGGGTCAGATGGCTTGAGTGCTGGGTGTCCATTTCCTGTGTCTTTTACTCCTGGCCAGTCTTGACTGCATGAGACCCATAACAGGGTGGAGGCAGAGGTCAGTGGTTGAGGGAATAACCCCTGAAAATAATTGCTGCTGGTTTGAGCTGCCTTCGAGTTTTTGCTTCAGGAACTTAACCCAAATCACTGAAGTGCATATGCAACTCTACACCCAGGAGATACTATGTGCACTGAAAGTTGTGTAAAGTGCACTGAATAATATTGTCACATGATTCCTTAAAAGAAATGGCATCACCAATCCCACCTTGTACACAACTTTTTTTAAATTTAGCATTTCCAATTCCATCCTTTAAATAACTTATTTTCTTGAATTTTGGTAACACTAGTGACCCTTATTTCCTGCACCCCAGCAAAACGAGGGCCAGCCCTATAAACATGAAAGTCTGTGAGTGAGTGAGTGAGTGAGTGAGTGAGTGATGAAGTTACACCACTGGTCCACCAAGGGCTGGAATTTCCCCATTGACCATTGTTCTTTCAAAATGAATAGCAGAAAACACAGCTGGGTTTTCACTTAGTCTTTTGTTAAAATTTGGCATCTCAAATCCCACCCTGTACATAACTTTCTTGCTCCCCTGTCAGGTGGTGTGGGTCACGGCCACGCTGCCGTACGTGGTCCTCTTCATCCTGCTCATTCGTGGAGCCACCCTCCCGGGGGCCTGGAGGGGCGTGGCCTTCTACCTGAAGCCCAAATGGGAGAAGCTCCTGGAGACCAGTGTGAGTGACACTTTTCAGGGGACACCCGACCCTCAGTCCCCCTTACGCTGACACATATACAGCACAGAGCATTCTGCTAATGATGCTACTTTAGCTTTTTCATATCTAATCTAGCATAATGGAATCTGACTGCAATGATTGTGAGGTTTGATGCACAGTCTGTCAACTTTTATTTGTAGGTGTCTACCTGCTGAATAATATATGCAACCCTTTCATAAACACCGTCAATTTTCAAATACTAACGGACATCACTGTATCTACATTTGAACCAGCAGTTCTGCCTCTAATCACCCTTGAATGGGCTAAAAGTCCTGATAAATATCATATTACATAACATAAAAATACTAGAAAATAGTATCCAAGCTCCAATGAAATTGTGGAGGAATTAATTACATTGCTGGTCAACAAAAAGGCATAAATCATACAAAATAAGGTGAGCTGCCCATGTTCCACGTAAAACAGATAAGGTGCAAAACCAAAATGCATTTAAAAGCATGAGATGTGTTCTTACTGTGCCACATGCAGCCAAACAGTTTTCATGCTTGCAACATGAAACACACATGCAGTCAGAGAGATTAGGGGCTTCTGTTCGGTTGAGACCGGCTCATTTAATTGGTCTTTTGGTTCTCGCCTCCCAATTTAAACGGGGAGGTTACAATGGATTTGGTTATTTACCTGTTACCGTGGTTGTTACGACCATCGACACCATAGAAAACAGAATAAAGAGACATGCAAAATTCAGCCCGTGGCCAAACGGAGGATGAAATGCGTAAATAAAGCAGGGGCCGTTAATGAGATGCTTAATTTGGTCAGAATTTTATAAGAACAAAAGCTCCCCCATCCCCCCACCCCCCACACTCTCTGTCCCTTTTGCTCTTTGGTGGAATAATAATAAGCGTGCACCTCTTCAGATCTCGGGATGAGCACTGCACGGCGAGAGCTCTCACATTTCATTTCTTTTTCAGAGAGAAAGACCCCCACCACCCCCATCCCCACCCCCAACCCCTCACTGCTTCATTCACCAGCGGCTGCAGCCACAATATTGTATTTTACTCATCCTCTTCAATAGGAAGTTTGTGTGGTGGACGGTAGGAAAACAGAAAAGCATTTTCTTTTTTTGGGGTAATGTAAAAATTGCCCAGGGAATCAGTGGATGAATGCACAATTGCAGTTCTGAGGGAAAACAACTGAGAAACTAGCTTATTGCAGAACGTACATACAGGGACAGCTGAGAATCACAGTCTGTATGGCTCCCTGGCTGCTATCATCATCTTTCGAGACAGAAATTATCAACTGTTTGCATTCAAGTTGTCTGTAGTCTTTTGTAAAAACAGCAGAAGCGTATAGCTTGCTGTACATCTCATTAACCCTTGTGTTTTGTTAGCTTAGCTGACTTAAATGTGTAGGGGTGTACTCAGTGAAGAGATATTTTTTCATATGCTCTGCAAGAAATATAAATCAACACCAGGAGCATAGCGAGGCCTATTTTAGGGGGCACTTTAGCCTTCATAAATTTTCTTAAGCCTTCCCAAATGAAGCACATTTTTAGTTTAAATCATTAATAGCTGAGAGAACAGGCCCAATCAGACCGCCTCAAGTCAAGTCTTAGCCCCACGTTTAATGACATCCCTAGTCAATGCCATGGAGTCCGAGTTTCAGAAATAAGAAAATGATTATCTGATTTTTACAATATTAAAAATCAAAAGTATTACCAGTAAACACCATGTAGAGGTTAAAAGAAGGGGTGACCCCTGCTGCTCTCTGACCTTTGACCTCTTTTCAGGTGTGGGTTGACGCAGCTGCTCAGATATTCTTCTCCCTGGGCCCTGGGTTTGGAGTTCTCCTCGCTCTGGCCAGCTATAACCCCTTCACCAACAACTGCTACCGGTGAGGGAGTCCCTCTTGTGCTTAACTGTCCACAGTACCTCAGCTCCTGTGAGGGCAGGAGTCCCGTTGTAATGTCCACACTGCAATGAGTCTTTTATATTACATTACTGACATTTAGCAGATTGTCCTAACAGAGCAGATGTGGACATTCCAGGAGTCAGAGAGTAAATGTCCTGCCATGTTTTACGTCCACCCATCAGCCTGCTGATTCCACTGATTAGTTAAACCTCTTGGCTGAAATGTGGATCTATTGACCAAACTCAGGCGGGTGGAACAAAAAACTGGAGTGGGCATTTACTATTTGGACTGTTCACTTCTTATCCAGAGCAATGTGCTCTACACTGCAAAGAACATCAGCAGGTGCATAAGTGTGGAAAACCCTTGAGGTTTAGTGAGGTTCCAGCTGCCGGAGGCAGTGGCGGTTTGTCGGCAGTAACAAAGGCCTTCGGAAACCTCACCTTTTAATATGTAATAACCTAAACCTCTCGCAGTTTACTTTTCCTGATTAGCAGCAGTTGCTCAGACTAATCGGTTGAACCAACGACAGTCTAATTTATCTTCAATAAGATTGTTATACGTTGCACCACAAAATTATGAGGGGTTTTCTTCTGCAGAAAAATGACGACATAAAATATCATAATGACTTTGTAATCTCTGCACTCGTGTGGCTCGTGAAACAGCACTGATTTGTGTAAATTAGTTTGCAAGGGTAATTAAGCAATAAGCCTCAAGAATCTGTTCTATAATCCGAATATAGTCACAGATAAAGGGCATTGTTAGGTACGATGCACAGCTGAGTGATGGCGAAAATAAATGCTGCGAAGATAGTGAAAGTTTCGGATTCTTTGTATTTATACTGCCATCCTTACAATGCCATGTCAATTATATAAATGTCAGCAATAGGCATTCATTTTTTTCATTATCATTTCTTATTATAGGTCATGGATTGGTCTTGGTTGTTCAGTCGATAAATTGTTTGATTGTAAATCATGCAAACTTAAATGAGAACAGGGCAATCAAGCGGTAAAGGGTGAGCTTACTGAAGGCCCTCAGAACACCTGATGGCATGCCGCTGGAGAGGTGACCACATACTAGATTGGACTTGAATCCAGTAAATGAACCAAAAAAGCATCAATCAAACAATTCACACGGAAAATAAAAACTTTGCATGATAAAACAAGAATAGCTGCAAACTGTCAATATAACTTTGCAAATTAGAAGTTAAGCTTCACAATCTTTTTCATAATTTCAACAATGTTCGCAGCAGGCACACACGCCATTCAAAGTGGGAGCTGTTGGCATGTATGGTTGATTCTCAGTAGATAAGCTACTGTAGAAGTACCAAACTGCCACAGAACAGACAATTTAACAAGGGCGAGGCACCAAATTAATGGGAAATAATTGTTCTGCGGGGACTAATGGTGGGACAAACTGAAAGGCCTTTTAAGATGGTGCTTGTGTGTGTGTGTGTGTTGGTCTGTTTGTGTGCACATAAATATGTGGTTTATATAATTTCTGTTGGAACAGGATGCATGAGATAGCTTATTAAATGGTGAGGCCTTGCGAAGAAGCAAAAGAATTTGCCTGGTCAATGAAGATTCTATGATCATCTTGTCCACTCAAAGCTACTGAATACCATGCAACCTCAGTCTTAACTGTGTCTTGACAGTGAAGGTGACATCACTCAAGCAGTGCAGTTGGGGATTTCTCTCTATCAACTGCTCTACTTACCCGCTAAGCCATAAGATCACACATTAGAATGTTCTCAACTGAACATATTAACGCTGAAGTAACAGTTTACTATACCCGATAACTGAAAGCAAATCAAGGGTGCAAATGTTGACTGGCAATTTTGAAAAAAATAATGCACATTGCAGATTTCCTCCATTGCAAAGGGTTTAAAACAGGAGTGTTAAACTCCTGTCTTGGTTTGTTTCCATTAACATGATTCTTCTAAGGTCCTGATTGGCTTAAAAGCCCACTGACCTTGTACGCTAGGAATTTATCAGCTGCTGATTGTCAGGAAACCATAAAAGCCTGATGATATTGTTGGTTTCCAGGACTGGAGTTGGACACTTGACACTGGTTTACAACATTCCATCAGACATGCAATAAGAGCAGCTCTTGTAGGGTGTGATTAACGCATCATGTGGTCACACAAGATAACTGACTGTATCCCCATGTCTGTGTCATAGCGACGCCATCGTCACCAGCCTGGTGAACTGCCTCACCAGCTTTGTGTCTGGATTTGTGATCTTCACTGTCCTGGGTTACATGGCTGAGAAGAGGAACGTGGACGTGGAGGATGTCGCCAAGGATAAAGGTGCTCGTCTGTGAAAATCTGTGTACAAACGCTCTGTAGCATGTACCCCCATCCACACCCCAAAATGTTCTGGTTCCACACTGGAGTTCAGGGATTGTCAAATCTAACCTTAAGGTCATAATCCAGCCCTAGTTATCTTTTCACCCACGTCAGTGGCACTATCCAGCCTGATCTATTATTGCTATAAAGCCGGTTCTTCACACCAGATTTCCAGGTAAAGAGAGGGGTGAAGGCAAGGTAATGCAAGTATATGTTGACTAACTCTTTGAATGCAAAAGGATGCCAATTCTACAGCTGAGTGTACAGATTTGTACAAGGGGATGAATCATTTTTTTTTTATTTTAATTTCTCATTGAACTGGAAATTAAACATTCCATGATACATTACACAGAGCAGCCTCCAAATAAAGCCGCTTTCACACCAGACGCGAAACGAATTTCTCGCACGACAGATTACATTCAAAGTCAATGCCAAGACGCGAATACACGCGAAACGCGTGTATTCGCGTCTTTGCATTGACTTTGAATGTAATCTGTCATGCGGAAAATTCGTTTCGAGTCCGGTGTGAAAGCAGCTTTACAGTTGGTTAGTGTGTCAACAGCTGATTATGCCTGTAGTGCAGCATTTCCCCCCAGAATCAATTTTACCTCGTCAGCTCAGAGCCCAGTCTCATCCTGATGCGTCATATAATGACGCTGCGCTGACCAAGCGTTGATATACAACACAAAAGGAGGCTTTCGGCATCCTCATTTGACGCCAGTTTAAAACGAACCCTACCCTCTAACGCTTAACCTGAACCCTAACCCTCAGCGTCAAATAAGGACACTAAAAGCCTACTTTATCGTCAAATATCGATGCTTGGTCAGGTAGCATCATTTTATGACGAGTCGGGATGAGCGTGTGTTGCTCATCATCATACATGCTTAAAGGTGCAGTTGAGAATCGCATTCTATATAGTTGGCTGCCTTCATCATCTCAGGAGACAGAAAATATTAGCAGCATGCATTCAAGTAGTGAGTAGTCTTATGCCTCTGTGTGAACAGTGGAAGTTCATGCCAGCCCCGATCTGATGTGTTCATTTTAAATCTCCTTCATTCTCCCAGGACCCAGTCTGCTTTTCATAACCTACCCAGAAGCCATTGCAAATATGGTGGGGTCCACCTTCTTTGCCATCATCTTCTTCATCATGATGATCACACTCGGCCTGGACAGTACGGTACGAAGCAGAGGCCACAAAGAGACCTGACCCCACCCCTCGCGTTGTTGAGTCACTGAGCCAAGTTCATCTCCACTAGCTTGGCTATGAGCACTCGTGCTTTCATGAAATGACAAGGGGCCTCATTTATAAACAGTGTGTAGGCACAGTAAGGATGAGCACACCACTTTCTTTGCGGATTTCGAATTTATAAAGACAAACTTGACATAAAAAAAATGTGAAATTAATAAGATTATGAGCA
Organism: Gymnothorax javanicus; assembly: GCA_029692085.1. Taxonomy (NCBI): domain Eukaryota; kingdom Metazoa; phylum Chordata; class Actinopteri; order Anguilliformes; family Muraenidae; genus Gymnothorax; species Gymnothorax javanicus. The sequence goes on along the minus strand of CM056194.1, from coordinate 80,130,587 downwards.
TATGAATGACTTTCAAGTTAATCCCAATTAATTACATAAAAATTGCAAGCAGTTTATCTCACCCAGGGTTTTTAAAAATCTGGATATTTTTACTATATGCTGTTTTTTTTTTTTTTTTTTTTAGTGTGCACATTATTTAAGTATGAAATCCTCGCAAATCTTTGTAAATAAGGCACCAGATATCTCAAATCCAGGTGGAGAAAATGAAAGTCCACCTTGGTATTTTGTTGTGACCACCAGTACTTGCCATGTAGTTCAGTTCTGTATCTATCTGCAGCCATTTAGCACAAGTTTTCAATTAATAATTTACAGTTCTTCAAGGTAGAACAGGTGAAATAGCTATCTCCGTGGGCAGATCAAACACATGACAGGACCTTTTCTTTCTAACCCCTTGTCCCTCATGCCTCTATTGGTCATAGCTGTGGGATTGTAGGATGGTTGCTGGGTTATTGTGGAATGGTTATGAACTAGTCTATTTGTGTAGTTTGGAGGTCTGGAGGCCATCATCACCGCTGTGATGGATGAATACCCAGAGTACCTGTCCCAGCGGCGAGAGCTCTTTGTACTGGGCCTGGTCTCCGTCTGCTTTCTAGGCTCCCTCAGTACACTAACGAACGTGAGTTATATTCCATTATATTACATTCACTTAGCTAGCGCTTTTATCCTTTGTGATTTGCAGTTGATTTGGCTAACCAGGGGCCAATATTCCTGGACTAATGAGAAACTAAGGGCTTAGCTCAAGGGCTCAACAGACCATCTGAGTCAGCCACCTAACTGGACAATAAGCTGCTGCACACCCTACTTTTGTGGATGACCTGGGATACAACAGGTTTCCCTCAGCAGGGTTGGGTTCAATTACTTTTTTCAGTTACAATTACAGTAATTATAATCAATTACTTTTGTAATTGTAATTTAATTTTAATTGAATTTTTTTTCCCGAAAAGTAATTGTAATTGTAATTGAACATTCTGTCCAGAAAGTAATTGTAATTGTAATTGTAATCGTAATTACAATTACAATCAATTGTAATTGAAAAAAGTAATTGAACCCAATCCTGTCCCTCAGTATGCTTGCAAATTGCACAACACCACAATACCAGTGGGGACAAACTGTGTTCCTGGAGATCAACCATCCTGTAGGTTTTCGCTCAGACCCCCAAAAAACTCCCCTCATTCAACAGCCACATAGGAGCAGGTAATTGGTAGAGCCAGGTCAGCGGATTCAGGGTTGAGATGAAATCTTTCAGGATGGAAGATACCTTAGAACAGGGTTGGTTACCACTGGTAATATGTTTGCTGATCCTGTTCAGGTGCTGAACCCACCACAGCCTGAGAAAATTAATTTAAAATTCCACTGATCCCTAACAGGTGCATTTATACTATGCAACTTACAGTAGGTACGAGTGATCTTGTGCCAATTGCCCCTGGAGAAATCTGGGGTTAAGGGCCTGGCTCAAGGGCCCAATAGCTACACTAGGGCTTTCATCAATTCAGGCTCCAAACTAGCCAAATAGCTGCAAGGCATACTGGGCTTTTGTTCGCTGGATAACTCTGTTGAGTCAAACTTGACCCCCACCCAAATCTATATGCACAGTTATCCTACAAATGGAACAGGCCCCTAGCGAAAGTGAGGGACCAGAGGGCCAATAATATTTAAACCTCATGCTGGCTTCTTATCATTTTATCACCTCATCCAGTAATGAATTTAAATATCTTGCTTTCTTTGCAGGGTGGTGCATACGTGGTGAAACTTCTGGAAGAATTCGGAGTTAGCTGTTCTATCATTGCGGTTGGATTCCTGGAGGCCATTGCTGTTTCTTGGTTTTATGGTAAGTCCTTCAGAATGCTGGACAAACACAGTCCATTAAGGGTTAGCAACAAAATAAATACAGCATAACACCGCGATACTTTACCCGGCAAATCAGTATTGATTGACACATGCCCAGTATCGATCTTTTCCCATTTTGTTATTCCTACTTTGCCATGATAGGGATTGAAGTGAGATAAAAGGAATTAAAATTTTACTGTATCAGAAAATGGATTCTTAAAAATGAATTTTTCTTGGGGGAAAGTTTTTCTATTGCAGCCAAAAAAAATGTAGTAAATCACAACATATTGCAATATAATAAAAATAACTGTCATTTAGCTGATGCTTTTATCCAGGGCCCAAATCTCCAGGGAGTAATGCAGCGTTATAGGTCTTCCTCAAGAGCCTAGCAGCGGCACTCTTCTTACTGTGGCTACTCTGAAGCTCAGAGGAGGAGACCTCACCTCGCCAAAGTATATTTACAGGGAAAATAGAATTCTCGAAGTGTCTAAAATGCATAGCTTTATAAATTTTAATTCGGTAATAATCCAGTGCGACGCATTTTAAAACCAGCGAGTCTTCAAATTGTCGTCAGTAACACGGGGCAGACATTCTTACTCCAGGAATCTAATTTTATCCAATCAAACACCAGTACACTAGACTATGTCGCGCTGCTTGTGATGTCAGTTAAACCCATTCCTTTCATTCCAATTAGTTATCATTGAATTCTTATACACCCTGTGATTTCGAGATGTTTTAGAGCTACTAAAAGCCGCTTTAGGACCTATAGAGCAACTGCAGCCCTCTGTGTAAGATCGTCAGGGCTCAAGCTGCTATGCTCAAAGCCCATTCCCAATTGCTTGGACGTCATTTATCACCGACTCATCTCTGGACCTCAGCGGCGTGCCGTCAGATGATCAAAGGGCCTTCAGTAAGCTCACCATTTACCGCTTGATTGCCCTCAAGCTCATTTAAGTTCGTCTGATTAACTATCAAACAATTTATCGACTGAGCGACCAAGACCAATACATGACCTATAATAAGAAATGATAATGAAAAAATGAATGCCTATTGCCACATTTATATCATTGATATGGCATTGTAAGGATGGTAATATAAATGCGAAAATCCAAATCTTTCGCAGCGCTTATTTTCGCCATTCTTACAATTGTCACCCAGCTGGGCAACGTGCCTAACATCTCCCTTTAGCCGTGACTACATTTTAGAATATAGAATGGATTCTCGTGGCTTATCGCTTAATGAGCCTCGCAAACTAATTTATGCAAATCTGTGCTGTTTCACGAGCTATATGAACTTAGAAATTATAAAGACATATTGTTTTTTACGTCCTCATTTATGAGCGGAAGTAAACGCCTAATAATTTTGTGGTGCAATACACAACAGTGCTATCGAAAATAAATTCGGCTGTCGTCGGTTTTATCAATTAGTCTGAGCAACTGCTGCTAATCAGGAGAAGTAAACTGTGAGAGGTTTAGGTTATTAAGCGGTGAAAGGTGAGGTTTCCGAATGTCTTTGAGCTCACCTTATGAAGTCTACCTCCAGTGAATAAAGCGCGTGAGTATAACTGACATCACTGTTCGAGGCCTTATGATTGGCTGCCCAGTGAAGGCATATGTATGCAAGGTTTTGCTGTTGTTTTATTGCCATTACTTTGACAAACTGCTGCGTCTATATTGGATTTTAGACACTTTAGGCCAGTGGTTCTAAACGTCGTTCCTGGGGACCCACTGTGTATGCTGGTTTTTGTTCCAACCACAATTGTAATCGTAGGATTTTAGCAAGCTGTTAATGTCTTAATGAGGTGTTTTTCATGTTAAGAGTTGTTAATAACTCTTTAGCCAAATGTTACATAGAAACATCCATACATGCTATGAAGAATAAAATACCCCAGAAGATGGTGTATTTATTTCCATACGGCAAGAATTTCAAGTAATATAACATTTCAAACAGATCAAATTAGACACTGAGGAAATCAGCAAACCCCAAATTTGGCTGCTGGACACAACTGTTTCAAGTTCTTTCAAAAAACTTCAGGTGACCTTAATTAGATTAACATAACATAAAACTGGTTTGACTCTTTACCCTTTGCTTGTCGAATTGATGTGCCAAGTAGTTTTCGCCAATGAGGAGCCAACTACATCCTTAATTTGATTGGTTACATTGTTTTCTTCATTTTATGCTGTTATTTCCTATACATCGCGATGTGGGTGTGGTATTTTTTATTCTTGATGGCAAAGATTGATATTTCTCTTTATCATATACAACTACTTCCCTAAAGATACAGGGAATCTGCACCTGTGATACAAGTGTGAGGCACAATATGAAAATGTCCACATGATATTCTCTATTAACTTGTGAGTTAAGAGGGCAAATAACTGCTCTAAGCAATAAATGCACTTAAGACAAATTAACAGCTCGTTAAAATCCTGCAATTACAATTATGGCTGGAAGAAAAACCAGCATACACAGAGGGTCCCCAGGAACAACATTGAAGACCACTGCTTTAGGCTTTCTACTTTCTGTGGAGATATACTTTGGTGAGGTGAGGTCTCCTCCTTTAAACCACCAATATGCTGGTGAAATGCTTTAACCACAAGGCTACAGGGGACCCTCATTATATCACACCCAATGTATCATAACACACTCACAAGTCAGAAGAAATTCAAATGGAACAGGGTTCTTAATGGTGCTGAAAATCCCTGAAAATGCTAGAATTTTAATGTGGTACCTTCAAGGTATGAAAAGTTCTTGAATTGTGAATAAAGTGCTTGAAACTGCTTGAAATTGACACATTAATTGCAATGCTTTCATAACAAATTGCTGTCTGACAGGGTTGTTCGATAAATCAGTAACTTACCACCGCTGTGATTTGCAGGAAAAGCCTTAGAATGCATCGTAAAAGTGCTTGAATTTGACTGTGGAGAAGGTGTAAGAAACCTGCATCATCTGCTGGCTGAAATATTGTGAAAATACTGCATCTCAGGGTCTCTGTCTCATGACTCTCAAACCAATTATCTGCATTAGCCAGAGCATCTCATTCCATAGGAAACTATACTGGGAACTTCAGAACTGTCTGAATTGTTGCTTCAGGAATAATGTTTATATCCATAATCCTGTGCTGTTTTCCCATTTAGGCATTCAGAGGTTCAGCAATGACATCAAGTCCATGCTGGGCTACACTCCTGGAATTTTCTGGAAAGTGTGTTGGGTGGCCATCAGCCCTGCGTTTCTGGCCGTAAGTGAAGATATTGTTAGGTTCCTTTTTTTCATTGTTTAACTCAAAATAGCAGCCTCTTTACGACAAATGAACCGAGGCCCTCCCATCCAGGGAAAGGGATGGGGAATAACATTGTTTTCAGCAGCATTAACCATCTGTTAGGACTTAGATATGGGTCTCATCCAAATTTTTGCACCGCGTGTGCAAGGGTTATACTGAAGAGCGAGTCTCATGTTTGTCTCACAGTGTAGCGCGGAGTTAATCCCGAACCATCCCCTTTCAGCCATCTGCTTATCTGTGGATCAGTGGGTCCTGAGCAGGCCAGGTTAATTGATATGGGTTGATTAGCAAGGAAAAGCACTTTGATTAAATTGCAATGGTGCCAGTGTGTCCTTCAGGATGTATCTCATGTGGCTCCGTCACTGAAGACGAAGCGTTCAGTGAGCATGACCAACTCTCTTAAGGGTGCAGTCCATAAGTACCTGGACACTTTGTAAAAACTACTGCAGCATGGTTATCATGACATGGACACACAGACTGAACCTAATTCAATCTAATCTGACGCACGCGCCAAGCACCACTTTCAAGGTACATAACTCGGACATTTCTTGGAGATAACGCCGCTCTTGTTTACACAGTTTGCAAATAATATATTTCTGTCAGTATCATCAATCAGATGATTTAGTATTTACTGTATATGTTTTGCTTGTACATATCCAAACATTCATAATTTATTAAGTGACACTATTAGGAATCAAACTGTACAGAAGTTGGAACTATGAATCATTCGGCATGCCTGTACATCTGTAACGCGCAATTTGATTGGTAGGGGAATATTCTTCTCATGAAGTCCAAGCATTGAGGTCCCAGTTAATGATGACCATCATGGAATGTTACGGAAACGCACAAGGATGTTCCGATTGAAGGAGTACATGTTATCGATGGTGTTTGTTTGATTAGCTGGTAGGATTATGCAAAAACTAATGGATGGATTAACATGAGAATTTCACTAAAGGCAGTTAGATTTTGGGAGTTATCTGGATAAGAATCCAGGATTCCTTTGCAAGGATTCTTCACCGCTGCGCGATCGGGCATGATTTGACATTTTGAGTCACATCTTCAGAAACCACATAACTATTCAAAAAAAAAAAAAAATTGAGGGGCATTATCTCAATGATGGCCTTTGTGGAGGTTTGCAATCTCAGATTTCTCATGTTTTAATTTACAAAAGAGGTGGGAAACAAGGGATATACCAGTTGGTCTAAATGACTAAATAAGCCCTAACACTATCGGTATGACGTTGGTATTGCTGGAAACTACATCTATTGACTGCCCACAGGTAGTTCTTATGTCCCAGTATGAAGGTCCTCATTCACATAGCTTCTCTGAGGAAGAGTACTGGTCTGGAATCAGTTTTGTCTTTTCCACTTATAGTAGATGTGCAGAGGAAGTGGGCTGGGGTACCTGATCTGAGATCAGTTTGCATGTTTTTGAGAAGCTTTATAAATATGGGCTGACATGTTTTACTGCACTCATCTGTGAGTGACTTAGTGTCGGTGTACGCACCCAGTTAGCGCCTTCAGGCTGATAATTGGCGGAAACAAAATCACAAAATTCCACACATGAATTGACCCGACCGTAACTGCCCACCCCTGCTTTCAATAAAGGTAGTATGCTCAACAAAGGTCACTCAGTCTTACATTTTTAGGCACTCTTCAATGTAACTGGAACTACCAGGAAGCCATCTTACATGTTGTATCAATCCATCCTCTTTATTTTATTCTTTGAACGCTATCGCACCGTATTACAGAGCGAGAGGCAGACATACTCAGTTCATCAGTCCATCGCTGGGAAACACACTCAATTCACTCAAACACAGATACCTATGAGCAATTAAGAGCTGTGATTAGTCTTACATATTTCTTAGGACTGCGAGAAAAAACGAAATGTTAAGATGCTGACTTCTCTGCAGTCCCACCGCCAAAAAAAAGAAAAATAAATCCATCTAAACAAGCATTTTAATCTGTATTTTGACTTAAAACACATTTATATGGCCTTTGTTCTCAGTAAGACAAAACTTCTGCCAAAGAGGTATGATAAGTTTGAATCATTTCTAGATTTGCCCATGAGATTAGAAAAATTAACTTGTCAAGCACATGGTAACTTGAAATAAACTAATATTTTTCTCTCTGAAGTTGAAAACCAGGAGTTAAAATCTCATAATAAAATTAAAAAAACTTGTTGAGACCAACACTGCCTCACTGCCAGTCCTCAGTAATAATGCACATGAATGCAAAGTGAGCTCTGTATGTGTACTCCGTAGGTTAACATAGGTGAAATCATGGTCATTAAAAATAAAAACCCATAAACGCGATAACAACTTCGCCCGCTGTATGCCTGCAAGTCACGACAATAAATCCCATTTGCAAATGTCACTTCCATTCACCCGCATAATTTAATATTGCGGCGTCCAGTCAGCACGCATCCACGCTAATCTCCCCGCTCTCTCCCGTCCTCAAAGCGCTGACATTTACCAATCTTCCCTTCACCCGTCCAACTTTTATCCTTCGCTTATTTCTCTTTCACAGAGATAAAGTGTTGCTCCTCTCATCTCTGAGGCGCTTTAGGTCACGAAAATAAGTGGACGGAGGAAAGAATAGTCGTCGTCATCATCATCACAGTACAAAGACTTTAGAGACCAAAAAGAGAAGCTTTCTCATGCATTAATGTGTCAGAGTGGAGAGTGAATTTGAATGTGAGTGCCATCTTTGCATTATGGCTTTTGTGACTGTATTTTCCAAAGTGGAAGCTGTGTGTACAGAAATAGGGATACCTGGAAAGCGTGGGACAGAAGGTTATGCACATCACAGTGACTCACTCACACGGGTGCTCTGTGAGTTCTCTGGTAATTTGATCAGTCTGTCACTCAGTCACGACATTACGGTGCAGATTCTGTCCCTCCCACCTACATGTATTATTGGCTTTTTGGCTGGTAGCTGGAGTGAAGGGTCACAGTTAGGCTGTGGGGGTGGGGTGGGGTGGCGGTTATGTCAGGGCACAGAGTTGGACTTTTTGCCTCAACCTTCTCCAGAGTAGTTGGTTGGAATACTGTTTTTTAAAATTCTTAGCACGCATTCAAGAACTCCACTCATTTGATAAGCACGTAGTGACTATTCGATATTTAGATCTACAATTCTGTGTTCGGTTAATAACATTTCTGTGGCTTATTTCCAGACCTACATCCTCAGCCCCTTGAAAAGTGGGTTTGCAGGATTTTTTTGCTTCAAAATGTCAAGTCAGCATTCTAGAACTCAGCTGCTGTCAATCGCCGATAGTGATGTTTCCCATCAGCAATAGAATGGTCAGCTAATAGCATTATAATGGCACATTCCTGATCTATGTAAATACCTCAACCATTGGAAGAGCCTTTTTTTGGAATGACTGTTTTTAAAAGTTATATGCATTCCTCTGGAGCTCTTTTATATTCAAATAAATAGTGGTGGTACTGGGATTACAATGCACTTAACCAAACATTTTTGTGACCTAACATGTTAAATGTCCCCTATCATGTCACCAGGTGTGCATTCAATTAGCTATTGCAAGCCAGTACTTGTAATACTTGTACTTGATCAGTACTTCATGCCCCTGGGATGTCACTTCCCCATGTGATGTCACAAAGGAGCAGATTTTGAAATGGCTTGTAAAAGCTAATTGGCTTTGCACCTGGTGATATGATAAATGCTTTAAAGCATTAATGCAAACGCATGCCTGCCTCCTTGCTGCCCTAATCTGTCTGCATCTCTCTCGCAGTACATCATCGTGAGCTCTCTGCTGTACCAGGCTCCTCTCACGCTGTTCGACTATAAGTACCCGGATTGGACCATCACCGTTGGGTACATCATCGGTGCCTCTTCCTTCGTGTGGATCCCCGTATATATGGTGTACAAGCTGGTGTGGACTCCTGGGTCCCTCAAACAGGTCAGTATCGTGGAATCCAGTCGGTGTATAAGGCCAGAGCTTAAAAACTGCGCCCTTATAAAAGGCCAGAGTATGCACACTTGAAATCCAGCAAAACCACAACTCAAACCCATTTGAGAGCGTCCTTCATTTCTTGTCCGAGTTTTGTTTACGTTTTTTTTTTTTTTTACCACAGTTCAACCTATCAGAGAGCTTCTTTCAGTGATAATGGTTGACCATTATTCCTTTCCACCCCAGCTCAGCAGCACTCAAAAATTACGGGATCAATCCTCATGGGAATTTAAACATGCATCTTGAACCGCTGTGTTTTCTGTGTACAGAGCTGGTCAGTTGAACCTGTATGCCTGGAGCAATGTGTGTACGCTGATATTAGTCACAGTAAATATTGGTTCACACGTGTGTAGAGTGTTTTGTTTATTGCGTCTGATGCTCAGTGTGTGGCAGTGTAAAAGATCCATCTGAGCAATGAATTTCCCCATCAGTAATGTGCCCCCAGCAGTGTGGCCAAATGTGACCTTGGGCCCTTTAAAAGATCTCTAATAGGGCCCCACCAAGCCAGTCTCCAAGGAAACAAAGAAGAAAAAAAATTAAATTTTATTAGCAAATTGTGAATAAAATGCTCTATCTATCATAAGTTCTATTCAAAACCATACTTTCAAGAATACAAAGAGATTTGGGGCTCTTTGAAAATATCTCATATACAGTACTGGTCAAAAAATATTTTTTATCTTGTTTTACTTTACTGTTTTAGTGCAATATAAGCAGTTTTAAGTCATGTAAATAACCTCAAATGGCACTATGCAAGATTTGAATGGTGAGAAGTCTAAAAGAAGCTTTAAATTTAGTATAGTGAGGTAAATTTTGGAGCTAATTGAATAATTGCATTTGAAGAAATAAACAGGTAAAATAATTGTTTCCATTTTTTAATAAGGGATGCAAAAATCAACGAAGATTGGAGCACATTTTACCAAAAAATCAAGAGGCAAATCACAAAAACAAAGTATCCCCAGGAACTTCCAGAGTTGCGTTCATTCGGCCCGTTTCCACCGAAGAAGTTCCTGGTAGTATTTTGGGGGCAGGAACTACTACAGGAACGTCTTCTCATTCAGCCCTCTCAACTGCCGTGTCTCCACCGAGAGGGCGAAGTAGGAAAACTCCTTTTAAAAATGCCACCCCTCATCGTCTGCTGAGTTTTAAAAATGCCGGCTATTTTGTCGCTTTCTGTAGACGTTACATCTCGCCCTGAGTAAATCCAATCAGCGCCAAGTAAACCCCAAGCCCCACCCAGGAGTTTTTCGGGGCCATTCAGAGTACCTAATCCGAGGCAGGGACTTTTTTAGCCCCTGTAAAAGTTCCGGAACTCTGTCCTTCGGGGGTGGTTCCAGCAGTGGAGACACGCAACAACGGCCCCGGCCCCGTAAAATTACCCTAAAGTTCCTGCGGTGGAAACGGGCCTACAGTAAACCTTCAGAACCATGGCTGCTCTTTCAGAAAAAAAATGCCTTGAATTTACTTGGCGGTAACTACGGCAAAAGACAGCCACTATGTTCAGTCTCAGATAGTTCTTGTTTACCTAATAGAGTGTTTAAATTTCAGTTTTCCATCTCTGACTGCTTCAAAATTGCTGGTGTATGAAAATTTTTGACCGGTAATGTAGGACTCCACCAAGCCTGGCCAATCCCAAGAAAATAACAACCCTCCACCCCCTTTAATGTCCTCCATATTACAGCGCCTGGCCGTTTGCCTGCGGCCCGAGCGAACCGTGCCGGACCTACAGCCGGACTCCCTCAACATGACACCCGTCCCCTAGAGCAGCCGGGACAGACCAACGGTTCCGAACTGGGACCGAACTGGGGTACGCTCAAGTACCCGCCGACGAGGGAACCCTCCAACCCAACGAACCGTTGAAAAAACAAAACAACACAATCAACATAAAAAGTGTGCATCCATTCCAGGTTATTTTTTAAAGACTTGAGACAAAGAAGAAACTAATTTAAATACAGAGGACACTACACATCAAGTTTTTTTTTTTTGTGTTTTTGTAAACCAACCAGTGAGAAGCGCCGTGTTGAAGCTGTCTGTCTCACCCCTCAGCTCTGAGCCTGGGGTCTGAGGTGAAGGTGGGAGGGAGAGAGAGATTTAAAAAAATAAGGTGAATTAACAACCCTTCTGTTTCAAGGATGTGCACTGGGGCTGCTATGGTTTCTATTGTGTTAAGAAAGTGAAAATATATGGATGCATGTGTGTGCATGCATGTGTGTGTGTGTATGTATGTATGTAGGACCCCGTTTCCAAAAAAAGTTGGGATGCTGTGTAAACTGGAAATAAAAACAGAATGCAATGATTAGCTAATCATTTAAACTCTACATTTAATTGAAAATAGTGCCAAGAAAACATATCAGAAGTTGAAACTGAGAAATTCGACTGTTTTTTTGAAAAAATATATGCTAATTTTGAATTTGATGATGGCAACACGTTGCAAAAAAGTTGGGACGGGGGCATGTTTTCCACTGTGTTGCATCACAGCCTCTTTTAACGACACTCTGTAAGCGTTTGGGAACTGAGGAGACCGACGGCTATAGTTTTAAAAGCAGAATGTTTGCCCAGTCTTGCTTGGTGAAGGATTTCAGTTGCTTGACACTTTGCAACCTCTTTTGTCATATTTTTTTGTTTCATATTGCGTTAAAAATTTTTTGGGGGGGGACAGTTCTGGACTACAGGCAGGCCAGTTTAGCACTCAGACTCTTTCACTACAGAGGCATGTTGTTGAAATCCATGCAGAATGTGAGGTTTGCCATCGTCTTCCTAAAATAAGCAAGGCCTTCCCTGAAAAGGATGTCTGAATGGCGGCATATGATGCCCCAAAGTCAGGATATATTGTTCAGCAGTAATGGTCTCTTCACAAATGTGCAAGTTACCTGTGTTATGTGCACTAATGCATCCCCATACTATCATGGATGCTGGCTTTTGAACTGTATGCTGATAACAAAGTTAACAAAGTGAATTATGTAGGATTCCTTCGACCAAGTGTTGTTAGTAGAACTCGGGGTCACAAATGGAAGTTGACCAAAGGTAAATTTAGCACTGATAATCAGAAATATTTCTTCACCCAAAGAGTAATTTTGATGTGGAACAGCTTGCCTGACCATATTGTTGAGGCAGAGACCTTGGGAGTTTTCAAGAGCAGACTTGACTTAAAGCTAGATACCATTGAGTCATTGAGTATCTGAAGTGATATATTCACAATAGTAAAAAGAAACTGGCGAGTGTAGTTGGGCTGAACGGCCTGTCCTCGCCATTCATGTTATGTTAACATGCCGGATGGTCCCTCTCCTCTTTAGCCCAAAGAAGGCGGCATCCATGATTTCCAAAAAAATTTCAGATTTTGTTTGGTCAGACCATAGGATAGTTTCCCTCTTCACCTCAGTCGATCTTAAGAGAGCTTGGGCTAAGAGAAGGCGGCAGTGTTTCTGGATCTTGTTTATATATGGTTTTGTGTTTACATGGTCAAATTTAATAATCCATTTGTGGATGAGGCAATAAACTGTGTTCGCTAACGATAGTTTTCAGAAGTGTTCCTGAGCCCATGCAGTGATTCTTACTATGGAATTCAGTCTGTTTTGAATGCAATGCTGCCTGAGGGCCTGAAGATCACAGCCATTCAATACTGCTTTTCAGAGATTTCTTCAGATCTTCTGAATATTTTGATGACATTGAGTACCATAGATGATGAAATCCCCAAATTCTTTTCTATTTTACGTTGAGAAACCTTATTCTTAAATTGTTGAACTATTTGCCCATGCAGTCTATTGCAGAGTGTTGCCATCTTAATTTCTGAGACTCAGCCCCTCTGGAATGCTCTTTTTATACCCAACCACGTTACTGACCTGTTGCCAATTAATCTAATTAGCTGTGAGATGTCCAGTCTTTTGTTGCCCCGTTCCAACTTTTCTGAAGTTTGTCGCTGGCATCAAATTCAAAATGAGAAAATATTCTTCAAAAAACAACAAAATTTGCCATTTTCAACATTTGATATGTTGTCTTTGTACAATTTTCAAGAAAATCTAGAGTTCAAATGATTTGCAAATCATTCTGTGTTCTGTTTTCATTTCCATTTTACACAGCGTCCCAACTTATTTAGAAACAGGGTTGTTCGTGCACACACGTGTGTGAAAAATTATCATAAAACTGTTCCAAAGTGTTTGAACTTGGGGATGCCAAGTGCACAAAAGACCGTCCAATAACCATGTCCTTCTGTAGCCTCTTAGACTGTTACCGTGAGCGTTGAGATGAGTTTATCTTCAGCAATAGAGAGTCATCATGTGCCATGACTCTCCCTGCTTTCCAATACTAACTAGCCAAACTACTCATAAGGCGAGTAAGTGGGCTTAAAGATAAATGTATTAGCAGAACAAAATCTATGCTGGTCATGTTTTTCTTCATTTCATCTGGGGTGCAACTGGGTCACCAAACTTACCATCTAGCAAGGGACACTATGATCTCTTTATACAGTCATATATTTGCCTGTCATTTCGACTCCCTTGGGAGAAACATGGTTTAGAAAACTGGCTTTGCCACCATTTGGAAAGCAGTCACTAAAGGTCACTTATTCAAGTTTCTGTCATTCTTTACATTATGGAAAATCCACTGTTCATTTATTCATTTTTATAGCTATTTAAATATTGCTGGCAGTACCATGATCCTCCGTAAATCAGCAGGGTTTGGGGACCGGTAAATATCCCGCTCATAAAATACAATGTAAGAGGGACATTTATACAACAGAATATGCATTTTTATTTTAGAATAAATTAATTAGTAGAGCTATATTCCTTCTTAATCCAGTCCAAACCAGAATCAAGGTTCCTTTTATTTTCTCCTGCCATGTTGCAGACTACCCCTGCATGCAACCAAAGAATTTTTGCAAGTTCCATTGAGGCATCTCACAAGAACCTCGCTATAATTTCCATAATAAACAAACTCATAAATCATGGTGACATAAGCAGAGATAAAAGCTGCCAATATGTCCGCAGGTAGACGAGTCTTTAATTTTAAACCCAGTTTTTCATTTTCTGCATGCAAAAAAAAAAAAAAGAATATAGGAAACATTGAATTTAAGCCTTGTGCGTACATAGTCCCTCCAAGAGTGGGTGCTTAAAGGATATTTAAGAAAGACTGAGCATGCCCAGCTCAGCATAGAAATAATTCATCAAGAGTCAAAAAATAATATTGGGTGTGAAATTAATCCCCAGATTAAGAATAGTATTCATACACATATTAAAGTCTAAATAACTTATATAACTGTAAGGTTGTGATTGGTGTAATATGTTAGAGGTATGCTCATTTGACGTATAGTTACTGAATGATGGCTGTATTCAAAACATACTTTGAGACCATGAAAAAGGTACAGTACTATTTGACCAAAATGCAAGTTGTTTAGATTACCTCACAGATGTTGGCTGACAGATCAAGCATGCTGCTAAAGATGACTTATTTTCCCTCCAAAATGGCATGCTGTGTTCATTAAAACATTTGTATTGTTTTCTGCCTTAACATCAGACTTGGTAGCTACTTTAAAAGATTTGTGGTCTCTGTGACAGTTGTGTCTGTGTGACAGAAAAATAAGACAGTTCTTTTAAAATAAAAACTAATAAAAAGGTAATAATCAATCAATAGTTTACGCAACTTATTCCAATCAATTGGTGTGTGAAAGACCATTTTACCATCGGCTGGGAAAAAAAAAAAAAAAAGAACTACCAGTCTCCAAGAGCAGTAAGCTCTACCGTGTCTATGAATATTTGTCCATTATGGCCATGATCAATCAAGGCCTGCACTAGAGGTCAGACCATAAGGACTTAGCTCCCAGAGAAACCTTCTCATTGTGTGGAGAAATTCAGGGCTTGGTTTTGTACAATATCATGAAAAATCTCTCTCTATTACTTATTATAAATGATCATGTAAGACTGAATAAACATAATGAATCAAAGCGTGTCAATGCTTGGTTTGTGCTCCAAAGACAAATACAAAAACAAAACAAATCGGTCCTTTCTGAGCCACAGTAATCCTGCTAATGTTGCGCTTAGTAATCGTGTCCCTTGTTAAAATTATGATTACAATCTTATTCAAAAGCAAGGAAATATCCGCTTCAGAACAACTGTATCGAAATCTCTATCTAATCGTTCCCTAACTTAATCTCTCGTTGATGGCTCTCGTTACTCGACATCAGTTTGTCACTGGACTCTTCCATGAAAGCTTTTAATTACCGCGTTGATTCGCATCGAGCTGCAGCAATCAGACGCCACAACATTAGAAAGGGACCGCAAAGCTTCAAATGTTTTTAATTAAACGTTTTATTAAAGAGTGGACAGAAATTACAGACGCAGCTAGCCCTAGTGGCAGGAGCTTATTGCAAGGAACGGCGTAAGGGTCAGCTCAAATAAAGCGGAATTTCATTATTCGTCAATCAGGCACCTCGGTAACGAAAAAATAACAGATCAAAGGCTTTTGTGCGTGATATCATGGCAGAGGTTTATGGAAAGAGGACCAACACAAGGAGGGAAATGAAAGGCTCAACAGATGGCGCATAATTGTATACAGCAGATGAATGGCCGCGATGCCAAACAGCCTGCAATGGTAACAGCAAATGACACATTAGAAGCATAGCATGATGTTGGACACGGAATTGCATAAAAATTGTCACCAGTGTTACAGTGCAGCTCAACGACTTGATTCAAAGCAAATGAGAAAGCACATCTGCTGCACTGACCTCAGCAGATATGCTATCCGACCCTCTGATCTACAACCCCCTTAACCTCAGCTAACACCACTAATAGAAATATAATTGCATTGACAGACCCACCAGTGGAAATTCATTGTGTCCATTGCACAGATCTGATTACCCAGATCGTTTTTAGGCCATATTTGTTTGCGGGGACTGGTCGCCGGTGCTCACTTCAGGACTCATGCAACCTGCGGTCTGGGCACTATCGAAGCATTCCAGCTGCCGCTTGATACGGCGGGTCACAAAAATGCGGCGGGTGACGGTGATTGAAGCTGTAATAAAAAACATGAAGCAAGCTTTACGGCTGAGACTGACGCGCGCGCGCCGTGTAATAAACGCATTACGCATGCACAGGTGCGTGGAGACATGAGGAGATCAATGGACGGATGGCCACAGATGACGAAAAATGGAGGAGTAGAATAAAAGAAAAGGGGAGAAAGACGCGCAGAACGGACTCCGTGTCTCAATCCACAAAAAAACGGCGGAGCCGTGATGCTCCAATCGTATTATGTTCAAGCTCCTTGCGAGGGTGATTTACTGGGATAGGAAGAGGCCATTGAGAGAATCTCATTTCCAATCTTAAAAGGCAAAGAGACACAATCCAGACTCACAAAGCACGATACATTCATTACAAAAATAAGGGGAAAAAAACTCCAAAGGTGCAATTACACTGCACTGCAACTTCTAAGAAAATTAACTCTGTGTGCAATTATAAGCCCATTAGATTCATGTCTCCCCCAGGGTGTTTAGTGCCATAATGATGTTGATGCATGGCAGGACACACTGCATTTGATGATGGATGACAATTTCGTGGATTGGAATCTCCGACAGAGCAACAAGATCAAAATATTTTTTCTGATGAAAATTCACTCATAATCATGTTGAAAAATTAGTTTTTATGTATTGTTTATGAGGGTTTTCAGCTATTAATATAATAAGCTACACCAGTTAATTATAACAGTCCATTCCCCCATTATCAATACCACTTCGTTGTCACTGCATGGGGTCACAGGGAAGCTGGAGCCAAACCCAGTTAACTTTGGGCAAAAGGCAGGGCTCACCCTGGATCACTTGCCAATCCATTGCAGGGCGCACACACCAATACCAACGGGTAATTTAGAGACTCCAGTTAGCCTGACATGCATGTCTTTGGACCGTGGGCGGAAACTGGAGTACCTGGAGGACACCCACGCGGACGTGAGGAAAACATGCAAACTCTGCACAAAACGGCCCCAGGCTGGATTCAAACCCCCGACCTTCTTACTGCGAGGTGGCAGAGTCACCCACTGCACCACCATGCCACCCTGAACATACAGTGGGCACCATAATTCATTAGACGACTCCACATTTATTTATTTTTTTTTTTGGGTTTGTTATCCGAGTCAATCACCAGATTATGAATCCTTTAAATATTAAAATTATAGATGATGAAGCAGAGATTGAGGGCAAAAAGTCAAACAAGCAGGAACTGAAGACGGCTGTGGTGCAGGCCTGGAGGAGTATCACCGGGAGAGATAGCTAGCGTCTGGTGATGTCTGTGTCTAAGACATGCAAAGGATATCCGATCAAATATTTAAAAAAAATGATTATACTCCACTATGGTAAATTTTTCAATATTCTTTTAGGCTCCCAAAAATGGTTGGAGGTGGGGACTATGTACATAAAGTGCTGCTACTTCTAAACAGTTTGCCTAATTTGGATGATAACGCACTCAAAGCTGACAGTCTACTTCACATGAAATCTTTTCAGACTCAAAGTGGTTGAGTACACAACCAAAAAAAAAAAGCTGACCAGTGAATTGTGGGGCTAACTGCATGCCGGTCCAAGAAAACAGTAACAAAATCTCACACTTACACATGCATGCATGGGTGCAGACACACACACACACACACACACACATACACAGTCCAATGTCCTGAATCTCTATAAGTAGTTTGTATTCTGACTGTTGTTCAAAAAATTTTCACCTGTGATTATGCCAAACTGAATTTAATCAAAAATTCAGGACTTCAATCAAGATGTCAAATTAAGTAAGTTGCTAAATATGCTTAGCCTCAGAAAGTCAATGACCCCTATTTATTACAAAATACACAAATGGCGCATCAAACCTGTATTTCTAAGTAGCATTTTTAAAATAAAGTGCCTCTGAGCACATACAAGGTTTGGCCTATAATAGCTGAGAATGTAGTCAGGTTCATATGTACTAGGATAGAAGAAGATCATTATTTGGCTCAGTACACCATCACAATGGATTTTAAATGAATTCATCAAGATGTGCTTTAAATGGCAGACTTTCATATTTAGTTTTACAACTTTTCCAAAAATATTGTACTGTATGTACCGCGTATTACAACCATATTTCAATATAACTCCCAAATTTTAGGGGCTCAAAAGCAATTGGTTATTCTTACATAGTCATGATATACATTGTCATTTTTAACAACTGGTTGCAAATCCTTTGCAGTGAATGACAACCTGAAGTCTGGAAACCATATGCATTACCAGTCACTGCATCGGTCTTCGGTTCCTGCTTGTTCTTTGGGCGTCTTGCTTTCAATTTTGCCTTCAAGCGAGAAAAAATTCTAAATTGGATTTAGGTCAAGTGACTGACATGTCAGTGGGAGAACAGTCAACTTCTTAGCCTGAAAAAACTTTGTGTTGCTTTTGCAGTGTCCTATCGATTATTGTTCATCTGCACTGTGAGAGCAGTCCACTGAGTTTTGACGCATTTGGCTTTATTATATGACGTAAGGATTCGCTCTCTCCTGATTGGTGGAGGCGAGCTCTGCCAATCACCATAAACAGTGATATTCACTGTTCGAAAGTGTGTGAGAGGTGAATATAAGAATCCGTCACCTTAATCTAGTCTGGGGCCGTTTAATGGCCGTTTTGGTAAGCAACCGGAACCAGGGCGAGAGAGACAGGATCCGGAATTTGATGGATGCGCCAAGCTAATAAAAATGCGGTGAAACTTTTTAATTTAAAGAATATAATTTTGTACGTCCATGTTTAAATGAATAAAATGTTCCAAAACCGGAGACGGAAATCGGTGGTGCGCCAGAATTTAATGTTTTATTTTGGTGAACACTTTTACTTTGGTGAATTCCGGATCCGCTCTCCAGACCAGAACCAGAACCCAGACAAAATTCGGAGTGAATGGAAACCAGGCTCTTCGCCCCTGTATGAAGAGCCTGGTGACGCGAGGCTACCTTAACCAAAAAATAGATTAGACTTCCCCACAGGATCTCCTGACAGCGTTCGTATTTTGTGTCACTTTGTCCCTTTGAGGAGCTTTACGTTACAGTTGTCACCCTTCTCTTATTTTATTTTTTCAAGTACGGTCATCTAATAAAACAGTTACTGACTTCAGTTATCCACGAATCCAATGATTTATCCACCGTGGAGAAGTGATGTTCGCCTCGGCTGTGCCTCGGCGAATATCACTTGTCCAAGGTGGATAAATCATTGGATTCACTTCAACTGCAGTCAATAAATGTACAATATCAGAGCAGATAATATAGCCATACATAATTCAGAATTCAAATTGCTGCTTTTGTCAGCAGCATCATCATCAAAATAAATAAATTAATTAAAAAATACCAGGGCAGTTTCATTGGTAGCCATACATGCGCACACATCACCATGCTTCACAGATGAGGTGGTCTGCTTCGAGTTACGGGCAGTTCCTTCCCGTTGAAATTCTCTCCTCTCCACATCATTGCAGCACTAGTTGAAAGCATATTTTTCCAACACAATACAGGCTTTTTTTAGATTTTTTTTTTTTTGGGCAATCTTTCAGATTTTGAGGCTTACTAGTAGTTTACATGTTGAGGGAAACCATTTATATTTAGCCTGATTAAGTCTTCCCTTGATTATTGACACTGGCGCAGATACCGTAATTTCTTAACGTAGTTTGCTCTTTTTTTTTTTTTTTTTTAGCCTAATAGTGGCTTCCATCACCGTCAGTGACAGCTCTTTGGACCTCATATGAGTTAATTGCAGGATTCCAAATGAAAATGCAACACTTGAAATCAGCTATAAGCCTTTTTTCTTCTTACTGGCTCATAAAATAATGAAAGAATAACACACACCACTCACGGAAAAACTGCGCAGCCAACAGTCCCATCGCCATCAGTCCCTTCAAAGAGGTGGAGGGTTGGGGACCATGCTTAACAAAGTGCTGGGATTCCTAAACCCTTCACCCAATTTGGATGAAAATACATGTTGTTTTTTATTTCAACACTCACCTGAGAATAATAAACAGTTATATGAAGCCACCAGCATCCTCATATGAGAAGTAATGAATGTATCCCCTCTTCCTGTCCATCACCAGGATAGGAAGGCAATGAAAGGAGAATGTCTCAGGGACTGCAGTCGGAGAGATAGTATCACAAAGTATCTGACAATATGACACCACCATAGATATGCTGGCAGCAATTTCTTCTTGTGTTTCCTGAAAACTGATTAACAGGAAATCAAAGGCGCTACCCGGCATTATGCTCATCACAAAACGTGAGCCATGAACTTGGTGCGAAACAAACATTTTGGAACATGAAAAAAAATTGAGGCCAATTTTTTTGGGCTTCTGAAACAAGGCTTCAAACGCTGTTTGGATATTACTGCTTGGGCTCAAATTAGTCTGTTGTAAAAACAGACATTTATAAGAAATATATTGTACATCCCTTGGGTCATAGGTAACGCAGTTTCTATGCTACTGATTTCAGTGTATGTGCGAACGATTGAAAGCACAATGTAGCTGCACGGTCTTGCTCAGAATTAAATTTTTGAGTCACAGATCACAATAAAACATCACTGCATACATTTATAGAGATGCGCTATTGAGTCACATCTTTTTTAAAAGCATAACAAGACCAGTTGCGGCCATGAGGCGTGTAGGCATTTGTGAGCCATTTCTTTTTCTAGAGACATACCTTTGTACAGGAAGCAATCTTAAACTAGCAGCAACCAAACCTCAAGCTGAAATGCTTTGGGATAAAAAAAAAAGAAAAAACTTCAGTGATATCAGTACCGATCAGTGATTGCTGATTAAAGGGAATACACTGGGGTAGTTAGTATCCTCACCTTTTAACCAACAAAATTCACTCTCAACTTGTTTCCATTTACTTGCTTGATTAGCAATCAAACAATTGATTTGCTCAATCACAGAGACTAAGGGATAGGCTGGTCAACTTACTTTTAGACAGCATGGCAGTGGGTTGCTTTCTGAACTTAAAATGCTCATCAAACAGTACATCAATGCATAAATATGTTTGCTTGGCAATTTCGTGCGAACATGAAAATAATTTATATGTCACAATGGTGGAACAATTCACTAAAACTATTTTCCGCCATAAATGTATGCTTTTGAACTATATCAAGTGCCATTTTAAATAAAAAAAAGTGAATGTTTCATAATTTCTCCAGAAAAAAAGGCCAAAACAGGAGATGGAGAAAGTGAAGATTTTTATCTAATTATTCTCATTTGTTCCACTCTGACAATCTCACACTGTAGTCTAGTTAGACATAGCTGCATCTAGATATCACTTCTTATTCCTTATACAATGTAGTTTACGTAATGATTTTGATCTGTCAGTAGCTTAACACCTTGACTTTTATTCAAGTAAAGAACTGAGGAACAGGTGGTGACTAGTCATGCATTAAAAGGTGAAATGTACGTTGTACAACCTCACCAGTGACCAGCTGACCTCTTAACACAATCTTTTCCCAGTAATGCTTCCCTTGACCTCTGACATTTTGGTAGTTGCTCTTTTAAGACCACTCACAGTATTAATGTACATTTCAAGGAAAAGAAATGGACCTCGACTGCCTACACGCACACTGATGGCTGTTGGACTTAGTAGGCTTTAAAAAATTACAACACAACACCAGCACACCCCTATGAGCCAGAGAAAACCATATTTGTGAATTCGTTTTCACTGTTCCGGTCAACTGCTGTTTTTATGATCTAATATTGATTTAAACACAAACAGTACAATCCATCCATGGCTATACTTCTCTTTCCATGAATATATTGAGGTATACTCACATAAATATGCAGCATGTCCACTATCACAAGGCGAGTCTCAGAAATTGGAAAAATCAGGAATAAAAAGCTTTATGCATACACAAAGTCAAATAATAAGCAACCATTCATAGGAAGGCCTGTGCTAGGCCTTGGGGACGGTGGCGCAGTGGTTAGCACTGCTGCCTCACAGCAAGAAAGTCGTGGGTTCAAGTCCGGCCTTTCTGTGTGGAGTTTGCATGTCCTCCTCGTGTTTGTGTGGGTTCCCCCCCACCCAGAGGAAAAAACATGCCTTACAGGAATGTTCTTACCGGTACCCCTGACCAAGGAACTGGCTTAAGACTGTTCTGTGGCTGCCCACTGCTCCTAACATTAGAATGAGTTTATAACCCCATGGGATTCAATAAATATATCTATCTATCTTGAAGCCATGAAAAAAATTAGTGCCTCAGGGAGCAGAATTGGCACTAATTGCTTTTCATTATTTACATCAATGAATGAAAATATAGCTTGACCCACCAGTTACACTTAGTCTGAAGTAAGCAAAAAAAAAAAAAAAAGCCCAGGCAAATTCAAAAGATCTGTTCTATGTTTATCCTGAATAAATTAACCTCTTAAGCCCTGAGCCTCTGGCTCGAAAATGACATGCCCAAAAATAAAATGAGTATATCTCTGCAACTACTTTGTCCATTTGAATAATCTTGCTATCATAACAAAGGTAACACCTTGGGAATTGTTGTCATGGTGTAAAAATCAGTATATATGTCACTGAGTCAGAGTAAATGATGATGGAACATGACATAAATGAAACATCTCATTTCCGCCTAACAAAATTTTACTTTCATCCCTTTTGAAATTATTTAGTTACAGTCTTAAACCTCTAAAAATTACAGCGTACAATCTCACCATTATCTGTGCCACAGTTTATTCTAATCAAGTAAATCAGAGCAAAATTAGAGAGGTTTTAGTTCAGGAATGTCTATGTGGCATCTCCAATATGACAATTTGGGCATCTTTTTGGACACTGTGTGCCATTTGAGATTTCTCAGGCACCAAACTGTAAAACTCATTTAATTTCACTTATATGTCACTACAGGCATAAATTCCATCTAAATACAACCATTTTTTATTTTTTTAATTTTTAAAATTTTATTTCAGCCAGTCCTGAATACTCTTTCCCATTTAAAGGAAATACATACAAAGGAAATGAAGTTTGACTCCACTAGAGCAGATTTATTTTCAATGAAACAAGCAAATAAACAAAGTTACAAATACAAAGATAAGGTAAAATGGTAAAAAGTAAAAAGAACAAACACCCCAGCAATTATTTATACAAGAACTAGGCTTCCACTGCTCAAAAAGAACAAACATTTGGATTTTGAACCCAGGTCTCCCACGTCAGAGCGCACTACCTTAGCAATTACGCTAGCAGAGTAGACTGCTTCCCTCCCGTTGCATTGCAAATATGAAGAGTGAGTTAACAACACACGTCATGCACTCCGATTTAGCACTTGCATTGCTACGCTCTCGAAGTACTTGTGCATGATGGCGCAACGATTCTCAGTCAGAAAACGACTTTGAAAATGATTGTTGAATATTTAATGAATAATTATACCAAAAATACAAAAAACAAACCAGTTAAGCATTTATATTGTTGCGCTCTTTGAGTACTTGCGCATAATGGCGCATGGACTCTCAGCTAGACACATCGGGAACACAAGGCTCTATCTCAGCCTATATTTGTGCGATTACGATGGTTGGGGGCTCGCTGGAAACGTCAGAGCCCATAGAATCAAATGTCCACCCAAAGTCAAACTGCCAGCATCCCAAGCCAATCACAGAGAAGAAAATGCATTGCGTGCAAGCGGAATGCTCAGGGCCTGATCTCATTGGAAGCAGTGCCCTGGAAAAAACGTGCATGGAGACTGGCAGATCTAGTTTCAGTATAATGCAGACATTGGGGTAAAAATAGCCAACGCAGATTTACCTTTGAACGCAGTTTTTTTATTACAAAACATCAAAGGTAATAAAACATATTTGCTCATTACTGTAGAATGTAAAGTGTATGGCTGCTGTTCTTTGAGTGTGACGTCGGTTTAAAATGACAAGGCTTATATCGTTGGATTCGGTGTCCCGCCCTCTTTCATTTGATGTATCATTTGTATGCACAGCACAAATTCAGTAGAAATGCTTGCGATCGAGCTCTGATATTATTTTATGTTTTGCTACATGCTTATTTACTTGCTTGGTACTTGAACTGTGTTTGGTCGAGATAAAAATAGTCAGTATAAACTTTTCACCGAATTTCTCCCCTTTAAGTGGATATGCTGCATGACAATGTTGCTATTTGGAAACATGCTGTATTTATTATGTTTATTGATTGCCCCCGGTACCAGGGGCATTCGGGTGCACTTTTCCTCCCTCATTGTCATACCTTATGCTTGTGACTTGCAGTGAGTAACATCTATCATCATTGCTGACTTCATCGGAAAGGCTCAATGCAATTTCCTGCTCTAAATTAAC
Organism: Gymnothorax javanicus; assembly: GCA_029692085.1. Lineage (NCBI taxonomy): Eukaryota > Metazoa > Chordata > Actinopteri > Anguilliformes > Muraenidae > Gymnothorax > Gymnothorax javanicus. The sequence goes on along the minus strand of CM056194.1, from coordinate 80,106,242 downwards.
GTCTCTTTAAGAGGAGTTAGAACCCTAAAAAGGGGATGGGCTATAATTTTTAATCTAAATCAAGTTGTGGTTTAAAAGTGATTATTAATCAGGAAAAAAATAATAAAAAACAGAGATAGCAAGTAGCTGGGACTGGGGTGAAATGTGTCTCTTTCTCATTTTAGTAACGATCACAACAGCAGGATTGTGATCCCACTAAATTTGATTCATAAGCTGAATTTTTGCACTTGAATACTGGGGCCTACACAAACAAACGAAAAGGAAATGAAAGAATTGATGACTATTAAGTATCATTGAAACATAAAAACCGATTTTGGCATATGCCACATATCTGGAGAGAAAAATGAGAGCATGAAATACCATATCAGTCGGACATCAACGTTTTTTGAAATATGTTTCAGATATGGAAATTAGCGTTCCAAGTCGGGAAACCAAATAGTTCAGACTTAAAGGAGGTGTGTCACGATTACTACGCAAGCTCACAATTTTGAACGAAGTAAATCCGTTCAACTGCAAGTCGAAATCTACACGGTAGATTTATAATGATTATTGCCGATTGCACCCAGCTTACATTCTTCGTATCCCTGGGCTAAAGCTTAAAATAGCGCTTTGCATCCTCATATTTCCATAGACAGCTCCTTCATATAAAAAGCATAATGCCGGAGTAACTAAAATATATAAATACAATGCAACACGAAGATGGACTGGCAAGGATGGAATTACATTATGATTTGCAGGCAAACAGATTCACTTTCTTGACTTTCAATAAACGTGACACAGCTACTACCAGGATTTGCATCAAACCACTGTCAAGAAAAAGCTCCTACTCCACACTATTCAGTTAGCCTACGTCGATTTAAGTTGGGGACTTTAGGACCCAGCGACACCGCAGCACAGACAGAGAGCTTATTTCCCATTCTTCCTCTCATACTCCATCACCAGGCGTAAGGAAACAGCCAGTGTTTACAGTCATGCGCTTCGATCAGTCCTGCATTCTACTGCATCTAATTCTACTTTGTTCGTTTGCCAACGGACAGCATGAATTAAAATGGAACGACAGGCCGTATGTGGTCCTGCACAACCAAAACATAGGTAAGGATGTACATTAAACTTAAAAAACGAATATAAAAACACCGATACTCGACCATCTAGTCAGGGTTGCAGTCGAGTCGGCATGCTGTAATGTCCGCATCATTTAATGCTGGAATGCGTTCACAAAGCAGTATTCTAAAATTAATGCATATCTCCAGTGTGAAATATTGACGATTTTGATGCATGAAAGTCGAACAGAGACTATGTAGGCGTGTTTTGACGATAAGTACATCCATTATTCCCGAAATTGAGCGACAATTCAGCGGGCCTCAACGTTCGTTGTCTAGGAGACGGGCCTGTCAAGGGATTTTTACCCCAGTTTGTATTGTTAACTGTATAATGTCTAAGTTAAGCATTCATTCTCTGTCTTTCAGCCCTGCTAGTGAGCGTGCTCGTTGTGATTTTGGTCGTGATGATTATCCTGGCGGTCTTCGTGTACAAACCCGTGCGCCACCGGTGAGCCATGCAGCGACACCGGTCGGGTGAGCAGCCATGGAATCCAGTCAGTCCAGTGCCGAAGACTTCAGGGCTGACGGCTGCGAAGATATTTCCGGAAAGCCCACATACCATCTCCGTGGACCTTAGGAAAACATTAACGCTGCTCTTACACCAAGAATGTTGGGCTACGTCTGATGAACGTAAATTGTACGAGTGCCCCGCCTGGCTGTGCAGTCCAGTGGTGAATTTCACACAGTTTGAATACATCTAGGTCAATAGGCTACACCTTTGATTTCGTTGGAATTAAAATTTGTGACCCTTAGTGGCAGACCAAGTGCGCATGCCTGCCTTTAACCGAAAGAACCAGAGAGGAAATAAATTACGACGCGTGTGTTGCTTCGTTCATGTCAGAGTTGCTGTGGGGCCTGAGTACACGGGTAGCCACGCCCTTACAGATATTCCATGTATTCAGTCTCGGTCTCTCACTTGTTGCTGTGAATTAACACTAAGCTATTGTGTCGGCCTATAAGGCAAACGGGGGCATTAAGCACCGGGCTTTCTCCGTTTTAAAATATGAATCGGCAGTTCGGGGATCACTGATCCAAAATTTTACAGAACAAACACTCAGTTTTCATTAAAGTCAAAGTTCATTTAATAAGAAGAGGCAAGAGGATTTCCTCTGATGGGGCCCATTACCCACTTCTATGGGGGATTAGGCCCTATTCAAAAGTGTACAAGTAGGACATAACTTTCTTGAGCTCAGAGATTACTTCTTGTGCTGGGAAAACCTATTCTTATTGGATTAATAATGATGGGAAGACAGGGTTTCTATATGAAACAAAATATAGTGGATTTTCCCCATTGAGTGGACCCTATTTCCCCCTGTTGCTTAATGCCCCCGTCTACCCTGTTGGGTAGGCCTTTATGTGTCATGGGATTAAGTGTTTTTGTTAAACAAAATTATGTTTTAAGTCTTAGTATTGCTAAAAATAAGAAGTTGTGAGGCTGTCCTGGGGTGTGTTTCTCAAAATCACAGATGCTAACTTAGATAGTTGGACCCATTGACTGTGAATGGACGCACTATGTAAGTTGCTAACTTAGTTAGCAACTACGCTTTTGGGAAATGTGCCCCTGGGTTGTGATTGTGTCGTTGGTTGAAGAAAGTGTTGGAGCAAAGTCCATCTTATGCATATTTGTTTGAATGGGTTCTTATTTTGTGTTTCTCATCTATTACACCACTGGCAAATGTAAGAGTGTAAAGTGGGTATGTGGATGTTATTTATTTTTTTTACTTGATCAAAAGCTGCTGTTTGCCAGCCACTGTTCAACTACTGATGCACTTTTCTGCTCAAGGATTTGAATTATTTTTAAACTTCTCTTATTTATTTACCCATTTTATCTACTTAACATTTTTGGGGAGCAGTTGGAAATATTTATTTTGATGCAATTGTGTGTATTATTTATTGATTGAATTTCTTTGGATGTGGTGCTGTATCATCTACTGAAAACCAGCTTGGACGCAAAAAATTAAACCTCAGCGGAAATGGTTTGTTCTGTGGTTACTTTTGCATTACAGGCTTACTATACGGGGGGTGGACAAAAATATAGAAGGGTGAAAAATGGCTGAATTTTGGAAGTCCCATGACTACAATCACAAAAGCATCTACACAGGCTATTCATTTAAACTGAAATGCTGATGAGCAGCATGCGTCTGTTGAAGGATTTGTACTACCCGCACTTTGCTCGGCAAGTCTCCAAAGCAAGATGAGAACACTAACGAGAGTTCCTAAGGGGCCAAATAGTCGGTGCCCGAATTGCGAGTGCATTGATCACAGAAACGGCAAAATTACTGGCAAGGAGAAAATTATTGGCACAAGAGGAATGGAGTTTGACAAAAAAAAAAAAACAGCAATATGAGAAATGAAAAGTGGCCATAGCGACAGGCTCTCTGACAGGTTCAGACGAACATATGTTTGGAAAGTTCCTGATAACCACAGAACTACTCCAAAATCACAGAATTAAATCAATCCGTATCTTACCCAGTCTAAACAAAAATGGTATGTTAGCTTTATGATACTGGTATTTATGGACGTCTTTGTGTTTGTAAGAAGTGAATTTCAGTGTTGTCCAGCCAACTGTAGCGACATGTAAGTCCCAAGTGAAAACACTTAGTTTTGATTTAACTCCAGCACGGTTAATCTGAGTACTAGAGGGTTCAAATATATATATATATATATATATATATATTTTTTTTTTTTTAATTTAACCTTTATTTAAGCAAGGCGGTCCCGTTGAGAAAAAGAAATCTCTTTTTCAAGGGAGCCCTGGGGGTTGAGGGAGAGGACAAGTTGCAAAGCCAATTAGATCAGGGGATGATTAGGTGGCAGGTCGAAAGAGCCAGATTGGGATTTAGCCATGGTACCGGGGAACCCCCTACTCTTGCCGAAGAGCGCCGTAGGATCTTGAATGACCACAGTGAGTCACGACCTCGGTTAAACGTCTTATCCAAAAGACGGCATCTCCTGCAGTACAGTGTCCCCATCACTGCACTGAGACATTGGGGATTATTGCACCAGAGGGAAGATCGCAACCTACTGGCCCACCAACACCTCTTCAAAATAGTTGATTTAACTCAAAATTTTTCAGTGGTGTAAAATGCAGGGCAATGCAAAGATGCAGTGGGTACCATTATTGACTCACAGCAAGAAGGTAATGAGTTCAAAGCAGCCCCGATGTATTCGAGTGGCGTTCACGTTTAGTCTGTGTTCGCAGGGGTTTCCTCTGGGTACTCTGGTTTCCCCCCACTCTCTCAAACATGAATGCAAGTTGAATTGGAGACTAAATTGCCCATAGGCATGAGTGTGTGATTGAATTATTTGCCTGTCTGGTGATGGATTGGCAAGCTGTCCAGGCTGTGTTCCTGCCTCTCTCTCTCATTGGACGGTAGGATAGTCTTCAGCCCCCAGTAAAACTTAGATAACGGATAGAGATGTATTGATAAACCGACTGCATTAGTGCTGAACATGAACTGTAGTAGGAGGGCATCTACCAATATACTTATGATTTTGGAAATAACTGGATTCTATATGTGTTTTTCTAGGGTACCCCTCAAAGTTCATTTTATAAAACTTTAAGCAGTAACGTTAGTTCTGAAAATAAAATTCAAATATTACTTTTCCAGCAATATTGCCTGAACAGTTAATGCCAATTACGATTATTTAACAGAGGTATTGCATGCAACCATGCTCTGCTTAATGGCCACAAAATCGGGCGCGTCTCATTCATAATCGTAAAACCGTTAGAGAAAGACGACTAGGCGGAGCTCTGTTGATGGCTCGAGCTTTAAACTTCTATCCTCTGCGCGCGGGTACGCAGGTATCAACGCCTTCCTTTGGCGCACATCGTCGAGCAAAGTCTTCGCTCCATTCATTTGGGAGAAACAAAGGGATGAAGGAAAGAGCAGGCCTGTGAAAGAGCCATGGAAACAGAGTGCTTTAGCGAATCTCTACGTCTCCTCTATTTTTCCGTTTTTTTTTTTTTTTTTTTTTTTTTAAAGAGCACCGTTTCTAATGCTCAATTTATTCACTTACCAGTCCGACAAATATCTTCCAGTACTATCATCCTTTCGCTTTAATGTTGTTTATAAAGGGGGTTTGACTTGTAGGCCACATAACGCACTTAATCGATGCACAAATATATATTTTTTAATTAGACTGCCTGTGAGACATAAAATATATTGTTACTGTCCATGCGCGCTCACCTTTCAAAACATAGCATGGAAATTAAATTCATGCAGAGAAATTAAGAGAATGCTCCAGGTCCACTGTCCATGTCATAGTTGTACAATTGGAAAATGAGAAGTCTCCAGCAGAACCAAATCAAGAGACTGGTCAAATTTTAATCTTGTCACGTACAACGTAGTTACAGAGAACGGAAACCTGATTTTACGATTTGAAAAACCATTTTCAGTATTAAAGGTGAGATTGGGTGAGTAAACATTCCTCAAACACTTCTTATATCACGGAACAGGACTCCAGATTTCAAAGAGCCCTATAAATGGCACTCAAATGTCTGTCAAGATTAGAAACTGCCAATAAACTGTAAGGTTGCCAGGGGTTTGACCATTACCATTTAAATTTAAACTCTCAAATTTGCATAAATCCAAGACTGGATGAAAATCTCAAGTGGTATTAAACACGACACAACCTGTAATGTATTATACATAAAGCCGAAAATAAAAAACAATATTCAAATTCCAAGTAATGGTTGCAATGGGAAAATTAGCATTTAAAGCGACATGATAAATTTCGGACGGTATTTGCTGAGTTCAGTGGTACATATCATAATTTATGCTGTGACATCAGATGGAGCACGTGGATTATGAATAATCATTCGGTTGTCGGTTGAGTAAGTGAGTCTGTTGCATGGCAGAGCAATTTCTTGCAATTGAATTTACAAAATCAGTTACAGAGAAAATTCCTCCTACACGACATGGGAAGCCCATGTGCGTCCACGGTAATATTCTTATGAAAGCAAAGTTAATTAGAATAAACAGTTCAGATGCTCTGAGGGCTGAATATAGCACAACAGGCCCGAAGTGGAGATGTCATCAGTGAATGCAGGTGGCAGCTATTTTTAGCGAATGGAACCAAATGAATCAGATTCATTCATGCCATACTGGTTCTGACAGAGAGTTTAAAAGTGAAATCTTCCACAACAAACAAATGAGGACAAAGTTTATTACAGGCAAATATAATCAAGACAACTCTTTTTTGGTCTGTTAGGAGGGGTACTGGGAACTACAATAAAATATCAAAAAAACACTGCCATCACCTGTTTGACTTAGGAAGTGCAATGAGAATCACCATTTTTCTCCCAGAGGGAAATCAGACGAAGTACTGCTTACACAATTTAAACAACAAATTGAGAGTATCTCAATATTATTCTTAGTTTTTACAACCCTGTATACAATTAAGTCTCTTAAATCTCACTGGAAATAAAGTGCTTATATTTTCAAGACAAAAACTAAAATTTTGAAACTGATGCCACAGTTTAACACGTCTGGAAGAAACAAATTCATTAACATGTTAAAACAAGAGCACTCTGGCAAAATGTTATCAAATTAACATGGTGAATTCCCGCTTCAAAACCAATGTAATAATCGGCAAAATTATTGAGTACGATCGAGATCTCCTCTAAGCTTTAAAGTACCAGCCATAAGGGAAAAAAAAATTAAGTAACTGGTTGTAAATACTTTGTACGCACCATCATTTCCCAGTGTTGGTTAAATGCATCAGTTAATTTTAAAAGACATTCGAAGCACAAAATATCACATCCCCATTCAGCAGAACCAGAAACGAGATGCTACATCTCTCCAACCACCCCATCATCATTTGGTCTTGTATCACATTGCAGGCTATTGGAAAAGGCTAACGGTGCTAACCAAGCACCGAGTACTTTTCTTCACTGACGCAGAGCAGCAGATGCATTCAGTAATGCTACATAGTCAGCTGAAGTCCATTTCACATGCAGAGTGGATATCGCTTTCCACAGGTTAATATGCAGCCCTGTGCTACAGTGGTGGCTAGTAGCTAAATACTTGCAAGGAAGGGGAAAAGGGGAAGGCGTTTGAACCCTTTTAATACTTATGTTACGATTCCGGCACACTTTGAGTCAACTCTTGACGTTTATGAACAGAAACGTGTCATTAAAAGCCCACAGTGCAGACCTGACCGACAGACTCCAGCCTTCCACAGGTAACCGACACCAGGTGTAGGCAGCAGATCTAATCGGCAGGCCGTTGCTATTGCTTTGACTGTTCTGCCTACCCGTTTGTCCCAAAGTGCCTGCTGTAGCAAACTTCAGGCGCCGTCACCGACCTTTGTTCGACCCGCATATCATAAAGGGAAAGTTGGCAACTGCGCCGGATTCAAGCCATTGGTGACCGTGCTACTGAGTGGCCTCTATAGTTGACTCTACAGCCACACATACAACAATGAGCAGGCTATCGTTTTCAGTGCCTCCACTCTCTCATACATCCTGCCTTCTCTCCAATTTAAACTCTTGTAAAATAAGGATAGAGGGGACTTTGGAGCCCTGAGATATACATATTAATTCAAACACTAGCGCCTTCCTAAATTAATACAACTCCCAGCTGCACTACATTACCCAACAACCCCAGCTGTAATGGGCATCACTGATCATATTCCGTGCATCACTAGAGCACATCAGCCGGTTCTTCATACCCTCTACTTCACTGCATAATTCAGACACAGGACTGCCCGAAACTATGCGGTCTACGGGCCTGAAGCCACCTCTGCTCCAGTTTATCTAAGGTAGTGTTCAAAACCTGACCAACGCACAGGGAACTCACCGCAGAGGCGTTGATCAAGGACTGAGAGCCTGTACAAAATTATGAAGGGATACAAATATATATATTATTTATATTTATATATAGAAAGGTTTATGCATACAAAATGGTAAGAAATAATGCGTTCCCCACATTACCAAAAGTTGCTCGTGGCGGACGGGCCCACCTGCTACATGTTACCCTGACGCCTGTAGGTTTGAAGGGCTTTCCGACACAGCAGGAGGCAAAATGGCCGCCTCTGGAGTTAGACAGTTAGTGCGGTTACAGCAACGGTCGACTCGCCGCCTGTTAAAAGGGTCCGTTTATTTCTCAGTGAGCGAAAGCTGCAGAATCCTCTCCAGCTCCTCCTCTTCCTCCCTCCGCCTCCTCTCCTCTTCCTCCTGGGTCTGGGTTGAGAGGGAAATGGCCAGCTGGAGGTCCGAGTCCAGGCTGACGCCGGAACTGGAGCTGAACGAGCTGACGGAGTTTCCCAGGTCCAACAGTGCCCCCTCAGGGCCGGACCTGGAATTGCAACCGCAGAAAGAACTCAACATGGCAGCATCACAGGAGAGATGCTCAGATAAGGCAGAAGCAATTTTGTTTTCATTACCCCCCGAAACCTCAGTTTCAATTTCAATTTACCTTTCACCAGGACTGTTCAGTGTTGAATCGGTGAGCCCACCGTTGCTGTCAGACCAAGATGTCTCCTTGGGCAGAAAAATTATTAAATTCAACAAGAGCAGTAATTCATTTAACTTTATTGGTTGAGAATCGAAATAATTAACTCTTGGAGCGCTAAATGCAGCTATTGTTGCCAACGATGTACAAACCCCAATTCCAATGAAGTTGGGATGTTGTCTAAAATGTGAATAAAAACAGAATCCAATGAGTTGCAAATCCTTTCAACCTATATTCAATTGAGTACACTACAAAGACAAGATATTTAATGTTCAAACTGATAAACTTTTGTCTTTTTTGGAAATCTTCACTCATTTTGAATTTGATGCCTGCAACACGTTCCAAAAAAGCTGGGACAGGGGCATGTTTACCACCGTGTTACAACACCTTTCCTTTTAACAACACTCAGTAAGCATGTGGGAACTGAAGCCACTAATTGTAGAAATTTTGTGGGTGGAATTCTTTCCCATTCTTGCTTGATGCACGACTTCAGTTTCTCAACAGTCAGGGGTCTCTGTTGTTGTATTTTGCGCTTCATAATGCGCCACACATTTTCAATGGGAGACAGGTCTGGCCTGCAGGCAGGCCAGTCTATTACCCGCACTCTTTTACTACAAAGCCACGCTGTTGTAACAAGTGCAGAATGTGGCGTGGCACTGTCTTGCTGAAATAAGCAGGGACGTCCCTGAAAAAGACATTGCTTGGATGGCAGCATATGTTGCTCCAAAACCTCTGTGTACCTTTCAGCATTAATGGTGCCTTCACAGATGTGAAGATAACTATTCACAGATAGTTACCCATGCCATGGGCACTAACACATCCCCATACCATCACAGATGCTGGCTTTTGAACTTTGCGCTGATAACAATCTGGATGGTCCTTTTCCTCTTTAGCCCGGAGGACACGTTGTCCATGATTTCCAAAAAACAATTTGAAATGTAGACTCAACAGACCACAGCACACTTTTCTACTTTGCGTCAGTCCATCTCAGATGAGTTCGGGCCCAGAGAAGCCGGCGGCGTTTCTGGGTGTTGTTGATATATGGCTTTCACTTTGCATGGTAGAGTTTTAACTTGCACTTTTAGATGTAGTGACAAACTGTGTTAACTGACAATGGTTTTCTGACGTGTTCTGGAGCCCACATGGTAATATACTTTGCAGAATGATGTCGATTTTTAATGCTGTGCCGCCTGAGGGACCGTCGGCCACGGGCATTCAATGTTGGTTTTCGGCCTTGCCGCTTACATATAGAGATTTTTCCGGATTCTCTGAATCTTTTGATGATATTATGAACTGCAGATGATGAAATCCCTAAATTCCTTGCGATTGCACGTTGAGAAACGTTGTTCTTAAACTGTTGGACTATTTGCTCACGCTGTTGTTCACAAAGTGTTGAACCTCGCCCCATTGTTGCTTGTGAACGACTGAGCCTTTTGGGGATGCTCCTTTTATACCAAATCATGACACTCACCTGTTTCCAATTAATCTGTTCACCTGTGGAATGTTCCAAACAGGTGTTTTTTGTGCATTCCTCTACTTTCACAGTCTTTTGTTGCCCCTGTTCCAGCTTTTTTGGAACGTGTAGCAGGCATCAAATTCAAAATGAGTGAATAGTTCCAAAAAAACAATAATGTTTATCAGTTTGAACATTAAATATCTTGTCTTTGTAGAGTACTCAAATATAGGTTGAAAAGGATTTTCAAATAATTTCATTCTGTTTTTATTCACACTTTACACTATGTCCCAACTTCATTGGAATTGGGGTTTGTAAGATATCAAAATCAAAGCTGTTGAAAACATATCATGTGGCGACTAGTTTAAAGAGCTCTTCTAAAAAAGTCGCCACATGATAGGTTTTCAACAGCTCAAGATAATTAAATTTATACTTTTTAAAAATTTACTTCAGCACTTTAAGGGTTAATTGAGCGCAATCCATGTTTCCCATGAAGGCCATACAGCACCCAAAAGACCGTACTGACCCATGAACACCTACCAGCCCAGACCTTCACGGGACAAATGTCAATGAAATTGCAATGACACGACCCGGCAGTACAGATTGCACGTAAGGAAGGAGTTGAGCCCAAGTAGCTCTGTTAATGGCCACATTGTACATGTAAATAAAGTATGTAACCTGTATGAGCAACTTTAGCTGCGGAAATGCAAGGATTAAGTGCACATTGTAGTGGGTTCCTTGCACTGTACAGGACACACTGTAAATGTACGAATGCGATGTGTGTTAGCCGTGTGCTAATCTAAGCAGTCAGCACAAATCTAAGTAACGGACATGTAGTGTGACAGCGTCTCCGCTAATGCTAGAAACACAGTGGTTAATACAGATGTGTTTAGTGCGATTAGCATGAGCCTTTCCGCTAACAGTCACTGTACGAACATTAGCAGCCCCTCACCCGCAGGCCTCCGTTGGCCTCTAGCAAACTTTGGTGGATGGCGTACTGCAGGAGCTCCTCGTCCTGATTGGCCATGGGCATGGACCTGCTGCCCCCGCCCCCTCGGTGGCGGTAGTGGGGGGGAACCACAAACACCGTGGGGCACACCTGGAACGGAGCGAGTGCTGGGGGGAGGGGGTTAGAGGAATTACCTTAGTGGCATCAAACACGACCAGAACAGGTCCATATAACAGCCATTCCTGCTCTTTTACAGAAAGGACAGGTGTGGGTGCAGGCATTCACTCTAACCAATCAGTTACACCTCTGATTCTGCAAATCAATGTCCTTAGGAAAGACCCATCATATCTGTCCAGCCCAGATTTTCTTTCCTCCCTGATAATTAATTGAACAGGTAGCGCATCTGATTGGACAGATTGTCATCACACCTGACTCCCAGGTAAAGGGAGGATGGAAAACCAGCAGCTCTCTGCCCTCGAGGACCATGATTTTAAGGACAGGGCTCTTGGGGTTGCTTAGTAGAATCAGGTGTGTAACTGCAAGGCTGCCCACATGGGTCCTCTCCGGAAAAAATTAACCACTGCTGTGCTAGGAGGATACCACTAGAAAAAAAAAGTTGGCCGATAGATGTGCTTGAAAGTAAAACTCAGAGCAAAATAATCACAAGCCAATTTTTTTTTTTTCAGTAACTGCTGCCAAACATCCCACTGACAGAAATAAATGAAATTATAAACATGAAAGACCAAAATTTTATGAATGCAATTTCACTTTGAATAAAATACTGAGCCATCATTGCAAATGTGTTCGCTAAATAATTCATTGCTTTGCAATGTGCATTCCAGCAGACTTCGTGAGAAACTGATGAATGCATGTTGTGTATAGCGTGGTCTGATTGTAAGCAGGCCATCAGAGCTCAGAGCACCGGAAACAAAATGGCGGCCCTACCCTCGGTCTCCTCGTCTGTGGGCGTCGCGGCAGAGGTTGGCGGGGTGGAGTCCGGCGGGTCTCCAGTGCTGCACCTGTTGACGTTTCCGAAGGTGATCCGGGCATTCAGCACGTGGAACAGCGGAATCTCTGAGAGACAGGAAACAAGGGAACAGGACAGCAGGTCATAAACACGGGCCAACAACACACACCGTCTGTCCGTATCAATCTGCCAATGGGGCATACAACAGACCATACGCAGTCAGTTACAACCTGTCTGTCAGTCTGTCTGTCTGCCTGAAACAGTCCAATCCAGAATCGTACTGCAGACCTTACACACAGGACAAAACACCAATCCTCTGCGTGTTTCCGTCTGTCGGTAACAAGCTGCCAATGGAACATACAGCACTACACAGTCAAATACTGCCCATTGATCTGAAAAGATCTGATCAAGAAATATACAGCACATTTTACAAACAGGACAAAAGAAAAAACCACTGTCTGTGCCCATTTTTCCATCTGTAACAAGCTTCCCATTCAGCAAACAGAAGATCATATACATAGTCAAGCACACCTTGTCAGTCAGTCCTTCTGAAACAATCTGGAAATAGGGCTTAAAGCAGGTCTTGCACACCTGCCAAACCACTTTTTTTCTGTCTGTCTGTCTGTCTGTCCATAAATCATCCAGCAGGTGCATTTTCAGTAGAGCGATCACAGACTACTCACAACAAATGACAGCAGCTCAGAACTTCCTTGACGAATTCTTAGAAATTTGATCAGGCCAGTAATTTACAGCTAAGTCCTCAAAGCCCATACTAGTTACACAATAACAATCATGACCATAAATCTTTTAACATTCGTGAACAAAGCACTACCATGCTGGCACTAAAAATATAAAGCATAAAGCTAAATTACATTTTGCACAAACACTAACAAAGAAAGACCAACTCTAGATAATTAAGTCCTGTTTTTCCATTTATGTGCCAGTCCACAGGAATATTTTGATATCAAACCGCTTCACGTTACTCTCCCTTATCTCATTTCCCCTTTTATCGTTAGAGGATGATTGAAGGTTTAATTCGATTCCCGGTTTTATTGAACCCTCCGTGTACAAATGAAACTGAAATACTTTTATATTCATGTAACTTCAACACAAGAGCAATAACATTCGATATAAAATTTCTGCAATCGCATTCAGTGCACATACATCAGAGTGAATAAAGCACCAACGATATCGCAATAAAACTCACTTTTTTATGGAATTAAGTAGGACAGCAGATATGGAGTCTGGGTTCAGCAAACTGCTGATGTCCTCTCTGCTCCTGTGTTACTTGCCCCAGGTATTTTACAGAGTAAAAATCCATGAAAACTAATGATTCTTCATTGTTTTATGTTATCAACCTTTAGAATGCTGAAACGAATTTTCAAAAAAATTATAAATTAAATTGTCTTGTGCTGTTGAAGACCTATCATGTGGTGACTTGTTTAAAAGAGCTCCTTTAAAAAAGTCACCATGTGATAGGTTTTCAATAGCTTTGATTTTAAAATCTTACATCATTTTGCAACACTATTTGTATTTAGCACTCTAAGGGTTAATCGCCACATCACATTTTTTTTTTTTTTTTTTTTTTAATACCTTGGTTTTCCAAGTTCAGCCGTGACTCTCCACTGCGGCTTATACATATGCACTAAGAAAAATCCTCATAGGCTTCAGGCAAAAATCTTTCCTCACTTTCCTATGAGCACAAGCGAACACTAAAATATACCTTAGATATACCAGGGATGGGCAATTCCAGCTGCAGAGGGCCAGTTTATGCTAGTTTTAATCTCCACCAATTAACCGGAGTAAATCTGCCAACTAACACCGCAAGCAAACATGAGTTTGCTCACAGATTACGCCACAGTAAAATGTTTCATTTAGGGTCATGAGTCCGCCATTTGTGAGCTTTTAAGGCAAGATTTCATTAGTGTTTAGCCAATTATGCCAATTATGCCAATTAAGGCCTGACATCAGCATGAAAGCCAGGAACAGATATGGTCCTCGTTGTCCACCTCCGTTTTGACGAAGCCTGACCGATTCCGTTATAGTTCCAACATCCTGAGGGTGTTCACTCCGACCTCAAAAAAGCACAACATACGTACATGACAGCTAGATCATGTCCGGTTGCTGCTTAATAGAACCAGGTGAACCAAATTAGGATTAAAACTAGAGCCCACAGGATGATAGAGCTTCAGGAGCGGTGTGGGTCCGGCGTGTTGAAGACCGTGGTGGGCCCAAGGTGGGTCAATAGAAACTCCAGCCAAAAGCTAACTAGCAACCCAATGCAGGGCCCCATTTCACAGAACAGGATTGCCCAGTTAGATGGTTAACAGAACTAACCAATACTCAGAGCCCACAGAAAACTGGAACATGGATATTAACATAATGAAAAAGAGGTGTTCTGGGTTTTTTTCTGGGGCTGCAACAATCAGACAATTAATTGATTAGTTGTCAACTATTAGCGGCCAACCATTTTGATGGTTGAATAAATGGTTTGAGGTCGTTTTTATGAAAAAATGGCAATTCTCTGATTCCAGCTTGTAAAATGTGAATATCTTCTGTTCTTTTAACTTCTCTTTGACAGTACACTGAATATCTTCTGGTTGTGAACAAATCAAGACATTTGTGGACATCATCTTGGGCTTTAGGAAACACTAATCAACATTTTCACCATTTTCTGACATTTAACATATCGAACAATTTATGAATTAATCAAAAAAAGTAATTGAAAGGTTAACCAATGATAGAAATAACTGTTAGTTGGAGCCTTAGTTTTTACTAAGCGCAGTTATCCAGCTAACTCAGTAATCCTGCTTTGTGAAACACTCTATACAGGAATCATCCACACAACAGGACTGTACCTATCTTGACTGGGAAACCTGGAGGAAACTGGAGGGCGATGAAATCCCTCAGCCGAGCGAAGTGAGAGCTGGTCCGCGCCATGAGGTCGATAATGGGGGTTACCTGCTCCACCAGGGAGAGGGGGTGCTCCTCGCTCATCCACAGGGTGCCCTTAAACCTGCAAAAATAAAGCCTCATGTAATGCCAAAGCAGAGCAACAAGGTTTGGGCTCCAAATACAACCTAAATCAGAAATTATGCCAATCTGATTTGATCTAATTTTAGACAAGGTAGCAGAAATTTTACGTATTCTCTTGGATGTACTAAATGAGATAACATCCTGAAAGATAAAGGACCCAATTTAGGTAAGACTAATAACACAACCAATAATTGATACAATAAACACATATTCAATTGCCGGTTGCATTATAGGTTTTGCACGTAGTCTGTATAAAAAGATGGACGAACCGTGACGTCACCCATTGGTTTCAGCCATTTAGGAAGCCTCGATTTTGACAATTTGAATAGCACCATTTTGTCATTTTGAAAACCGGATGTGATTTCTATTGGACGAGAGTGTGAATTGAATATCCAGGGAGGAGCGAGGGGTGGATCTACGGGTGGATCTGACCGTATCAGACGAGGACCAGAGGATAGCCACGCCCCTAAAGCATATTCTGGCTTTATCCTTTATTCTAGTCTATTTAGCACCATAATTTACAAAAATGAACATCACGATATAGCGAAGGAGACTTGAAACTTGCGATAGATACCATAGAGTAATGAGGAAAATCATTATTGAGATAATACATCAGGTGGGAAAGTAGGGTCATTTTGTCATAGACTTCTATAGGATTGAACTTCTTTCTGCAACCACCGACGTCGCCATCTGCTGGCCATTAAATAGAATGCAAATTTTAGAGCTTTCCGCATGGGCCTCAGTTTTCAGACCCGGGTGCTGCGTCCATTTTTTTATACAGTCTATGATTTTGCATTGTGCTATAACACATTGCATATAGGGTGTCTCTGTGGCACAGCTTGTAGAACACCATTTACATTGTCATTACGAGCCGCTAAGTTGGCGGTTTATATCCTTACTTTGACCTTTGTCCATCCCAACCGCTTACTTCATTAAACACCTGAAATATTTGTGAGTAGTTCCAAGAGCTAACACATCACTGCATGCGTTCTTTCTCAGCATGCCGTTTTATGACCGCTCAGGAATAGGACCTACTTTTGCGTTCGGATGGTGAGCTCGATGGGTCGGCCGATGTCTCGGTCCTTCAGGTCGAAGTCCGGGTCGAAATACTCCTCAGGGGTGATGGCAGTTGGGTTTGTGGCAGTGGCGAACTCCGTAGTGAGATCCTATTTCGAAAATAAAAAACAACCGTTACCTCCGCCTATTGCGGAAATGTCCGACAGTTAAACTTTCAGTTACACAATATGTTGATGCATTTCAAACGAAATGAGTTTATGAATGAAAAGAAACTGTTCCCTGAGGAAGGAGGACCTAGTGAACAGGCAGTGGAGCTCTTGGAAAAAAGCGTCAAGAAAGTTAAGAGTGGCAGGCATTCGGAGTATGATCCTAACTGAAGTGATAAATAGTAAACAGAGCTGCTGAGTTCAGACACTTAGCGCAGTTGGACAAAACTAAGTGTGCACGGCAGTGCAATGCCAACAGGTGGCAGCAGAGATTCAATAGTGAGGTTTAGATTGGCGAAGAGTTGAAAGAACAAGCGAAAACAGAGTGAAAGAATGACTATGATCGCAAGAACAAGTGCCCATAACCATGAAATAAAAAAAATGTGCTTGTGAAAATCAATCTAAACGAAATACGCAAGGTTGGGGGCTGCATCGGGCGTGTATGATCCTCGAGAGGAACTCGCAGGTTTGACAGTGGAACATGTTCTGAAAAGGCGCGTCCGTCTGGCATACCACCAGAACCATTTACAGATCCAGCACAGAGTGTAGGGCATTCAGTCTGGGTACTATCCGCAGATAAACAAAGGTGGCTCCTGCGTTTGTTACATGGACGGGAACAGATGCTAATGCAACACAAAGTTTCATGTCACAAAAGTAACATACCTCACAGATATGAAGATGGCCATCAACGAGTAAAGCAGCTTAGCCCAAAACAGTAATAATAAAACCAAGTGGTTTACCATATTAAGTAAGATTAATTGTCCAGCCCGACAGCATGTCGGGAATGTCCATATAATTGTCATGTGTCATTTACCTGATCTGTATTGGCCAAGAGTGAGATTGCAACATTGAGATTGAAAGATGGGACTTGGGCCACAGTCAGTAGTCTAAGTGTACAAACC
This sequence comes from Gymnothorax javanicus, assembly GCA_029692085.1. Classification (NCBI taxonomy): domain Eukaryota; kingdom Metazoa; phylum Chordata; class Actinopteri; order Anguilliformes; family Muraenidae; genus Gymnothorax; species Gymnothorax javanicus. Next base: position 80,089,155 of record CM056194.1, on the reverse strand, counting down.
ACAGTGTGTAAAGAACTCTCAGAAGGGCTCAGGGTTCTGATCCACAAGGATATCAGCAGATAATAGCAAGAGCTCAGGGAGGACAGGAACAGTGGACAGTCTTATACAACCCCCTTTATGAGTGTTTTGTGGACAATTTCAGTATTGCAGAGATATACATCAACCAGGGTCTCGTTAAGCTTGGCTTGGAAGCGGCTTAGAATAAATTGTAAAGCCATGATGAGGGAAGCCGTCAGTAAAGATATTGGACAAGCATTAAATCTGCAGTGCTTTGAACACTGGATCAAATAAAAGACTGCACAGTACAACTGCAGCTTCTTGTGTGATCGTCATAAGAGTGACTGCCCACGTTAAGAGTTTCAAGGCTACAGCACAAAGACTTCATAAATACTGTGTCTGAAATGAATGGATAAATGAACATGAAACATTTAAAATTGTACATAAAGTAAATGAATGTAAAGAGAGATGCCTTACCCCCTGGGCACTGAAGTGTTGCTCCACGGTTCCCAGCAGAGACTCCAGAATATTCCGCTCGTCTACACGGCACAGTGAGAGTTTGTGGAAGAAACTGTATTAGGGTTGTCATCTGAACTCAACAATCTAGCACAAATTGTGGGTAGGAGTAGTACATTTCTCAGCATTTGTTTTGCACTCCGTGCAACAGAAAAATTCCTACATTATGCCACAAACCTGTAAAATGAATTCCAAAGGAATTAATGTACAACGCAGGTAAATTACACAAATTAGTGTAAGGGAGCATTTCACAAATTCTGGGAGACACCCGAATCTTATTCTTATCTCATTTTACGCTAAAAATAAAATGGTGTATACAGTGCCCACCTGAGCACTCATGACAGCTGTTTGGCTATTGATACCATTACATTCCCCATCACAGGTTATCAACATTATCCAGACAAAGCCTGCGTGGACGCAGGCAATAATTCCAACTCATCAGCTACATGCCGGATTCAACTAGAGTCTTTGCCATTGCTGTGTTGAGTTCATATGGGAAGGATGGTAAAGTTGGACAGCTTCCCACTGATACAATTTTTAAGCGTTCGCGTCAGTTAGGAAGTTGAGCAGGACGTCGGTGCTGAGGGGTGTAGAGTAATCGTACTCTGTATTTGAATGGACCAGTGAGACGCGTCAAACGCTTATACTGCTAAATGTTAATAAAACAAGAAAAAGTTGCACTTTATGATAGTTTGTTTGTATGAGGATAAAGCAGTGTGAGTGACAAAAAAAAGATGGCATGACATTATACAATTATTGACTTCAGTTGAGGTGAATCCAATGATTTATCCACCTTGGACAAGTGATATTCACTGAGGCTGAATATCACTTGTCCAAGGTGGATAAATCATTAGATTCATAGATAACAGAAGTCAATAACTGTTTAATTATATGAGCCTACTTAAAAATAAGAGAAGGGCTACAACCTCAATGTAACGCTCCTCACAGGGACGAAGCAATACGAAATGCAGACGCTGTCAGGAGGTCCACCAGGGAAGCCTAATCTATTTTTAGCTGGAGGTTGTCGGATTGTTATATTCACCTCTCTCGCACTTTTGCGCAGTGAAAATCACTGTTTACAGTGACCGGCACAGCTCTCCTCGACCAATCATATTAAGTCAGATAATAATGGGGTTTATTTAACTTTAACAGTGGAGTGCGACTGATGTGAGGACGCCACTTTACAGGAATTCCTCGTTATTTACTTCCTCATTGAATATAACTGAGCTGTCACAGAAGCACGAGATTCCCGGTCGTAATTATGAGCTGGATGTAGATGCAAACTCCATTTACCAGTGGGGAATTGCTACTTACGGTAAAAGCCATGTGACGTGACTGCAGCACATTGACCTTGATCAGTTGTATCAGGGGTGTAACTACTTGGTTGCAATAAAAACCTACACGCACTCCAGCACTTTCTGGATACGGCTGACAACCTCTGGCTGCCATAAAACAAAACAGAGGGCAGGAAGGACAGAAAGAATGAAGTATATGAAACTACTGCAGGGTTATACGGAGGCCAGAACAGTCGACCAGTCTGGGAATTTAGCAGGAGGAAGCCCCTAGGAGCACCCTTGTGCTTTAGAGAGAACAGAGACAGGACCCCAGTCATCTCTGCAAAAACATGTGATGTACCAACTGCATATGACTGCAGGAAAAATGCACCCTGTAAAAAAGTTACAGAAATGAGCTCCTAAGAACAGGCCAACAGACTAACATATAACTTCTTGGTTAGCACACGTGATGAGGACTTGGAGGGTAGGAGATTCAAGCCTCAGTGTAGCCACAATTAGTGCAGCTGTTAGGCCCTGCAGCAAGACCCTTAACCCTATATTGCTCCTGGGGGCGGGCGGGACGGGGGATTGGCCCCTGTTAGCCTAATCGAAGCTGCTTCAGATAAAAAGCTTCAGCTGAATAACAGTAATGTAAAATCAGAAGAGGCGTGAGAGCTCCTCACCTTTTATTCTGGCTTTTTCCTCATCAGTGAGGTGTTCCGTCCTCGTCCGGATCACCACATTCACATTGTTCACAGTGAAAACCTACCAATGAAAACCAACAATACAGCAGCTCCTGAGGAACCAGACTGACGGCAACCACCAATCGAATATTCACTGATGCGTACCACTACAGAGCGTGCCTGAGCATTTCAACACAACACAGGCCTTGAAGAATATATTCAGCCAACTTCCTTCTGATAAAACACACTAATAAAGACACAAGAATCTAAAACCAAAAAGACTTCTCTCACACCTGAAACAGATGTTGGTCAATTATCAAATTGTTTTGGATTTAAACAATACTGTTCAATGCTTTACTGAGCTAGTGTGGTGTATTTGGTGGCTATAAAATACACTCAAAAACCACAAATACTGGTCCTCTTGGTTGTCTCAAATGCACCAGGCAAAGATTAAGATTAAGTACCAATTACAATTACATTTCCAAATACAATTACATAATTCACCCAAGGCCACTATGAAGGTTAAGGGAAGCTGTGCATGCTGCACCAAACATACTGTTGATTTTGATTAAAAAAAAAATAGCAGTAACCTGGATCTCTGTTTGCAAACACTTCACACTTCTGCAGTGCGTGTTGATGTATGTGGGCTCCTGAAGGCACCGAATGACTCAGCGGGGCCTCACAAACGGGGAAGCAGCACTGGCAGTCGTGCGGATAAATCATTCGTCCATCTGCTCTGCATTAGTTTACCAATATTGCGCTCCTACCTCGTGGATCCCAGCCATTTAGCCATTTACACTGCACTGCATCAGCAGCATCTAAAGCCTGGCCAGCAACAACAGATCTTTCAAATCTTAACAGATGATTAGGTGCAAAAGACCCCCGAAGAATGACATAAAATCGTACGATTCTTAGTTTTTTGGTCCTCTGGAGCTTGGGGGGCACACTCACTTATCGATTCGGACAAAATGGCGCACTGTCCCAACTCAGATCTGGAAATCTCACATAACCACGCAAAAGAAAAGCGTGCCTGGAGAACGAACAAACACGACGGCCATGACAGTCTGTGAAGGACTCCTTCCCTTTCAGCCACCTCAGCTTCCAACAGGCCATCGGTGTTTCTCACGAGAATCAACAAACTGCGTCATCGGTGGTCCGCTGGGTTCCCGCTTCATCACCAGTTATTGAATCGTAAATATTGAATGTTTGATATTTCCTACTAGAAATCGGTGTGACGCCGATGGGCCTTCAATCAGAACTCTTGACGTCAAACAGTCTTCACACAACTCACACCACAGAGGCAAGATAACCAGTAGAGATATTTTAAAAATTGGGCTTTGCTTAAGATTTTCAGGGGGGGGGATTGAGCCCCAAAATCAGCATGGCCGCACCTAAGCAGTCCTGTCGGGTGCACAGGCATCGCTCACCTTGGCTTCAAATCCGTTGACGACCTCCGTTCGTTCTGTCCTCCAGCCCCAAATGCCGGACTTATTCCTGTGGAGATAGAGGCACCACGCGTTTTAAGCATGATACAGGGTCAGGCTGCACCTGTTCAATTCAAACTGCTACAGGCCTCCGGCACAGATCCCTCATGCAAATACAGCCACGGCCGTTATTCTGCTGCGGCAAACGTGACAGGAAGGAGGAACGCTGGCGTTTGCTCTTGGCAGTGAACTGGATCCTTTCAGAGGCCTCCTTTGCGTCTGAATTCAAACGTGTCAGAAAGCTTGGTAACACTCAGTACTGAGCCGTCTTTCAATGAGGTTTTACAATTCTAGGAAACAGTCAGCTGATGCTCTTGCACAGAGCAACTTCTACAACTAGCCAAGGTATTAGGTGCTACTGCGATCCATTTTTCACAGATGCAGTAGATAATCAATAATGCAAATCACATCACTCAAGAATACCACAGCAGAGCCACACTTAGAAATTTACTCTCCCACTTAGCAAAAAGTGCTCTTCCTCAGCCAATAACCCTTTAAAGCAATATTGTCATGACTTTCAATGTAGGACTTAATATGCAGTTACTAATGTGTACAATGCATTTTGCCATTGACTCACCAAGACTCCCCGTCTCTGTGACGAAGAGGTGGTGTTTGAAATTAACCTCCCCATCCAATTGCATTGAACCTACGAATATTGCAGAATATATGGTTCGCGCACCTCAAAGAACCTATTAAAATACTAGGTGTTTGTTAAATGATAATTTCCCTCTCGAAATGGTCAGTTAAATTTTTACCGTAAAGTGCTTGATTAGTTTGGTGCTTTTTATTTCCCCATGCTACTCAAACTTGTGCCAACAAATAGTAGCTACATACTCTCACCTTGGAACTGCTGAGTGTGTTTACCCTGAAACAGTCCCGCCCACGCAAGGTGATTAGACCAATTACAGAATGTCTACTGGGGCACTGAGGTCTCTATCTGAAATCTACTTGTATTTAAAAAAAATGATTTAAAATGATAATTACACTAAAACAAGCACATAAATGACAAAAATAAACAGACCATTTTATTATTGAGTACATAAATATAATGGTATGAATATAATGGTATGTTGTAAACTTTAGATTTGAAATGCATTGTTTATATTTATGTGAGCCTGTAGCTTTTTCAACACAAGGGAATAGGGAGGTAAATTTCAGAGGCATGGAATCTTGGTGAGTCAATAGAGAAGTGTTGTACACAATGTTAACTGCATATTAAGCCCTACATTCAAAATCATGAAAATATTGCCTTGAGGTGCAACATCAAAAATCACGAGATAGGAATTTTCTTAACTGATCATGCTGATGCTCCTCTAAAGCAGGTAACCGTCAGCAGTGAAGCTCTAGAATAAAGCTGCTTTCACACCGGACGCGGAACGAATTTTTCGCACGACAGATTACATTCAAAGTCAATGCAAAGACGCGAATACACGCATCTGTCGTGCAAAAATTCGTTTCACGTCCAGCGTGGAAGCGGCTTAATGGTCTAGAATTCTGAAGGAACACTTCCAAGTAACCTGCCCTTCAAAGGGATAAACTCACTGCTGCCACCATCTTTTCCCCCGCCACCAACAGACCCCTTATGACCCCAAAATATAACATCAGACCAGGAACACTGCTCCCTCATTTCCCCTATGCTTTGCTAGCGCACCGCCAATATGGCGGCCCTTCTGGTTCCGGAAGCTTTGGAAGGAGCCATACCTCTCAAAGGCAATATGGTGGGTGTCCAGATAGGTGTTGACGATGGGAGTGGTCAAGCGTTTGGCAACCTCGTGCTCGGCAGGCTGCATAGAGTCCAGCGTGACGTCTTCCATCTCACGGGAGATGTCGAAGCGCTCTGTGTCGACGACCTCGTCGTCGTGGTTTATCTCCATCAGCTCTGTGCAGCTGTCTGTGCGTCACATACAGGCGAACAATATAATATGGATGTAAACATACTGTCCAAATAGTTTTGGACCACACCGTAGCAGATTTGCTCATCAAGAGTAACTTACAGAGACTACATACATTGTGAATTAAGTAAACAACAGAAAATCACAGACCTAATCCATATGTGCACACGTATGTATAAAAACTAGGTACTCCTCCATCGTTCCATAAAAATCTCTGTCCACACAAGAACCATTTTCAAAAAATATCTGTTCACACAAGCAGTGGCTCGAAAAATCCTCATCCATACAATTAATGTCTCAAAAACAAAAAATCCACCCATACAAGCACCGTTTTAAAAGAAACTTGTTGTGCGATATTCACATTACCAGGCTGAAGGGACTCAAAATCAGATTTTTTGCCTTAATGAGGCACAGATCTGATGTGTTCAGGGCAGTGTGGACACAGGAATCTGATCTTACATCTGATCTTACAATCAGAATTGAGACCCTTTCATTTGTGGTCCTGGACTGGATACAAATCTGATACGTGGCCATGCAACATGAATGAGAACTGTCAGATCGGAATTGATACGGCTTTTTGCCGGTATGCATGCACTGAGCGCAGTTTAAAAATCCAATAGCTGACCAAATGGCTTTTTTCGCCTTCTCAACCTCATCGGGTACAGCTGATGAACTGTTTGCTGAACTCCAGCGTAAAATCCCATCCACACATTTGCTGCAAGAGCGACCATTTTCTTGGCTTGAATTAGGTTTTAACAACATGGCTGCTCTCAAAACTTTTTTGTTGTTGGTGATGCAGATGACTCGTACAAAACATACTAATGTGCGCATGCCTGCCATTTCGGAGGGCAGATATGTTAGCATTAAAAATAGATTAATTTCATTTGTAATTATGAACGTGAGCCGTCAAGACAGGCAAATCAGATCTGAGCAAAAAAATCAGAATTGAATGACCCTTGTAATGTGAACATAACGCATGAGATGGGCAGTACTACGGGGAGAGGAAGTCTTTATTTTACTACACAGAGCTCCAAACTTCAGCCGAAGTCTCACCGTCTCCTCTGAAGATGTAGCTCCTGCGGCCTCTGATCCACGTCATGTTCTCAAAACCCAGCAGCGTGGCGTCGACCCGAATGTTGGCTCCGCTCTTCCAGATTCGGCACACGTCACTAGGGCACATGCGCGACACCAGGGGGACTGGGGACGGGACAGACACGGGACAGTTCATACGAGCACACACAGGGATGGTCAATACCGACCCGCAGACTATCTCCATATTAACACATGCAACCAATTAGCCTTCCAATCCCAAATGTATAAAATGAGAGCCTTGCTGTTAAATGGCTTTCCAAGCCTCTTTTTAACTGGATGCACTTCCACGTCAGCAATTGGCCCGTTATTTACACTAGCTGAATGATACAACTGATAACGCAGAGTCTGCTCCAAAATAACCCACACAAGATCAGTTAGGTGTGAAGCTGCCATTTCCAGCCGGCGAGACTTACTCCAACTGGTGAACTCCCACTTCATTTCCATATAAAAATCTGGAGACTTGAAGTGGAAGAAAAAAAAAAAAAAGAGATAAATTAATTAGTCACCCGGTGCTATTTCTTCAGTCACAACACTTTGTTTACCATGTGCGGCACAGCTTATATATCGAATACAGCTTGCTGGACTATAGTAGAACTGAGCGCCGATGGGTGCGGGCGCAGGCTTTTGTTACAACTGAGCAGTTACATACATGTCAGATTTTACTAATCATGGTCTTTGGCATATAACCTGGGGCTTGATTAGTAGGATGTGTGTTACAGGTAAAGCCGAGGTATGCAATGTTTTTAGGCACCGTTGGGAAAAAATTTCATAACCATACAGTATATTGTAATTCAAGAGGTCAGACAGAAAAATAAACCTCTACACCGCCTTCTGGCACCGTTTCAGGCTTTAGAAAAGCTGGCATGAGACGGTTGACTTCGGCCAATCACAGATCATTTCTAAGAGAGGCCATTCCTATTGGCTGTTCTACAAATGCAAATGCTTGTGCACCTCCCTTCTGTGAACGCCTGTATCAATGTCAGCAGTCTATAAAAGTTTATGGCTCCTTTGATTCATTGGCAGAAAATCCTACATTGAAAGTTCCTTTTCCAGTATGGCAACAACAGCCTACACTGCAAATCAAGACAAACAAAAAAGGGAGACTGACTCATCAAAAAGAGAGCCTGACAAATGCAACAAAATGTGTGTAACATAAAATATCAACAAAGCGTTTCAGAGATTTTCAAATTCTGCCCTGTTCTTTTTTTTTGTCTTTTCCAGAAAACTGCATACCTCAGCTTTAAACTGCATAGCTGGAATGAAAGCATTCACCGACGCGGGTCATTTTTGGACAAGATTGAGAGCCCCTGGCTTCAAGAGATGGACGACTGCGAGGACTCCGCGCGCAGTCTAACGCTGAAGTTTCCAGAAAATAACAGAACGTGTCCTGAGTCCATCTACCCCAGCCTGTTTACAGCAGTGATGGCATTCTCCTTCCCTTCCCCAGTCCACATTCATCTCTAAAACTTCAGCCACAAGTAACACAATAAGCAAAACAAAGTAGCAATTTGGGAATCTAACCCACAGCTTATTTGGAAGTGCGCTAACAAGCAGGCAGTGCACACAAGAGTAACAGTGAGGGAGCGAAGACTGCTAAATTTCCAACGGAACGAGCTACACCACTCAGCCCAGCTGTAGTGGCACAGTAAAAAAAAAAAAAGCAAGTTTCAAGTAGGGGTTCTCAGCCTTATCCTGAAAGGGCCAGTGTGGGTGCAGGCTTTCATTCCAAACAATCAGCTACAAACCTGACCCTACCAATTAAAATCCTCAGCAAATACTTGAGGGGTCGATCAGCAGAATCATGTGCGTAACTGTAGAGCTGGGATGAAGTTCCGCACCCACACTGGCCATGTCGTGGATACAGGCGGAAACCCCGGGTTCGAGAGTGTGAAAGAGGAGGGAGGGGGGAGTGCTTACCTCACGGATTTTGGACAGAAGCTCAGGCACGCCTCCCAGGGCAGTGGAAGCTTTGAGGTAGTCCCGTCTCTGCAGAACGAGCTGCACCATCTCCGGGTCTCCAGTGCTGACCGCCTCCTGCAACACTGTATACACACACACACTCAACCGTACAGACAAAAGCAGGTACGTACATTCAAACATCCATGCGACACACAGTTCATGTGCGCTCACACAAACAACCATGAACCACACACATTCACACAAAAAACATGCGCGCACACACACGCAGGCACACACGCACACACACACACACACACACACACACACACACCCAAGATCGTCAAGCCAGAAAGCAGTGATCAGGTGCCGCAGAAAATTCCGACTCAACCTCCACTCATAGAAAAAGCAAATTCAAGTGCTCATTTGTATGATTTATACAACTGGATGTTGCATATCTGGTTTTCCCACATAATTTCAGCTGAAACCCCGAGAACTGTTCAAGAAAAATCAGCCAGCAGGAGGAGGTAGGGACTGAGAGTTATATTGAGCAGCCACCACTAGCAAAGCCGGCTCAAACGCCACAAACCAGGGCCAGGGTTGAGACTCAAATAACGCCCTGCTTCAGTCCATGACTGACAGATGCACTCAGAGACGGCAGTCTCACCTGTCCACCCCTTCGCATTTTCTTTGGTTACTTCGGCATTGTGTCTCAGCAAGACTCTCACTGACTCCAGGTGTCCCAGGGAAACAGCCAGGTGGAGTGGCGTCCGTCCTCTGGGATCAACCAGTTCTATGCTGTTCTGCGAATTGGAAAATAAGCCAGCGATTTTTCATTAGGATTTATGACAGCGTTTGATGGAAGACTAAACCTTTATACATATTACATGAATATATTTTTAAACCCATATAATTTGTTCATGGCAATGTATTCAGTCATGGGTGTAACAGCTTTATTTGAGATACAGACGCTGTATAGAAAACGGTATCAAAATTGTACAGAGGATGATGGCCCAGCTGTTAGACTCGTATCACTGATATCTAAAGTAACAGCAAGAAAGCCTAAAAGTATTAGACGTTTTAATGGTCAAACTTTGACTGCATGAACTCTGATTGCTCCGTGCACAAATTATTTTGAAAATACACATTTCGCACTTCCCGGACACTGCCATATTCCCTGAAGGTGGGATGCTGAAACAATCGACCCAGCCCTTAACAAAACTAACTTAACAGTAATTAAACTAACGCTAACGTTAGATACAACAACACAACTACACCTTTCCTCACTCTCATTGTTAAGCCATGACTGGCTAGGACAGTGATATCGAGAAAATGGGACCCAAAACTGAATTACAAAAATATATATGTTAAACTGGCAGGAGAGTCTTAATAAGATCCAGACAGTAGAAGCTAGAATCTATGTGATGACAGCAGCTGGCTTAACGTCACCAAGTTATGGAGCTGGCATATCAACATGCTAACAACGGATAGCTAACATAAAGTAGCTAAATCCATTTAAAGCAAAAGCAGACTAAAGCCGCGTTCACACTGGTCGCGAAACGAATTTTTCGCACGACAGATTACATTCAAAGTCAATGCAAAGACGCGAATACACGCGTATTCGCGTCTTTGCATTGACTTTGAATGTAATCTGTCGTGCGAAAAATTCGTTTCGCGTCCGGTGTGAAAGCAGCTTAATACTTGGCCATACTTGGTACAATTTGAAAGTTCCGCTGCACATCCAATTACCTTTTTCAACTGCTTTTCAAGATCCCTGTAATCATTCTCCCAGACGAGGCAATGCAGCGGAAATTTAACCCTAAAATCTTCGCTGGCGGCGGAACACATTCTCCCTGGTTCAACTATTAAGCTGGTGATACTATCCAGCCAGTCCAACACCCCACTAGCGTGAAAAAACCTTGCACTTCTAGCCTGTGAAAGTGAAGTAATACACTGGAACACTCAGCGTTTGTAAAATAACACTCAAGGAAGCATCTGTTCACCCCACATTAAAATGAAAATGAAACTAGATACATGTAAAATACGATGCTAACTTCTCAAAATAAAACTTTTGAAAAACAAGGAAGTGACAGGTTGAGTCTATCGTTGTGATGGGGGTGTTTAAAATATTTTTTAAATATTCATAATTAATTACTATTCCCTTCAAATGTTGATATGGTTTCTATATACTCAAGAATAATTACATTATTTGTTTCAGTTCTACCAGCGCTAATAAAATATTCAGTTTTTAAAATATAGATATCAGGCTGTAAAAAATGATTAGTTCCAAAACACAGACGTGACCATTATTTCATTTTGGGGGAATTCCAATTAACCTAGCAATTAGTTTCCCAAGTCTAAACGTTTAACTCCACTTCATAATTGCACACTTTTTAATATGCCAAAAAACAAACGTAAAATTTCGTCAACTGTAAGGCATTATGCAGTGCCCAGCCATTTTAAAGTTGTTACACAGCTAGTAAACCACTACTACTTCAGTCATCGAGTTGATGTCATCCTGTGAGCTGCAGAGCGAGCAAACTACGTAATTTTTCTGCAAGTTACGCATTTTGCGGTGCTAAGCGCAAAGACATCTGCCGCATCTTATTGAAGAATAGCACTTCTGACGTGCGTGACCCAGACCTCTGACAGGCGGACGTTGTTGTGTCTCACATCTATTGAAGGGATAAGGCTTGATTCTACGTAAGCTGTGTTTTCGCCGCGAATGGACGGCCGTTTTCATTCCGCACTATATGTATCCCGCATATTTATTTCCTGAATATACACGGCCTCCGCAGCGATGCGCGTTCACGCTGGTTAGAGTTTCCGTGCTGAAAACTGCAGCTGCTGGCTTCCCGTCCGTCTTGTAGAATAAAATCGAAGAGGAAAAAATACTGCGGGTGCCAATCATTTTTCTGCCCTTTTCCCCTCAGTTGGACTCCTACAGTAATTGTTCCACGCGTTCATTTTCCAGCGGTCTTATGAATATATACATTTAAAAAACGGTTTTTTTTTTTTTTTTTTTTGCCCTATAAAGACCCTTTATCTGGAGAAAAGGATGTCGAAGCGGTTGCGGAACAGCGAGGTTTGCGCCGACTGTAGCGTTCCAGGTAAGGGAAAAGATAGCCATCCTAGTTTTAGCTAGCCTGCTGTATTTCGTGATACCAAGGCTAGCTAGCAATATAAACACGTTTCGTTTATGCTAAATGTGCTATGAGACTAATCACTCATTCTATTCATGAACTCAGAATTACTGTGCAGTTGTCTGGCTTGTAACATAATTTTACTTGCTATCACAACTGTAACGTTAAGTGTCTCTACTGTAGCTAGCTAGCTCAGGCTTGGCTGCGTTAATAGTTTGCTTGATGAGTACCTAGTCCTATAAACACATGGTAACATGCATTGCTAGTTAGCCAACTTGGTTGTTAGCTAATTATTTTGTAGTTTACGTTAGTGTTCGCTAGTTTTATTAGCTAATCCGCGAAAGTAACGTATCTCACTGAAACACTGGAAAATTGCTTTGTGGAGAGTGAAGCCGCTTTCACACCGGACGCGAAACGAATTATTCGCACGACAGATTACATTCAAAGTCAATGCAAAGACGCGCGCGTCTTTGCATTGACTTTGAATGTAATCTGTCGTGCGAATAATTCGTTTCGCGTCCGGTGTGAAAGCATCTTGAGTCGTTTGCAAAATGTTTTCCTGAATATGTGAATAAACTGCCGGTAGTATTGGAGTTCAGTTAATTTGGTTGTGACTTCGCTTTGTCAAACCTGGTGGATCCCAAACTCGGTCCTGGGAACCCACCGTGTATGCTGATTTTTGTTCCAACAACAATTTCAATCTTTGACAAAAAGCTGTAAATTTTTCTTATTTAGTTGCTTTCAAGGTAGGGACACATTTCACTCCCTTACAACACGTTGAGGGAGACATGCCGTGATGCGTAAAAGCCCAGCCGTCATTTTGAGTCAATGTTGTCAGATCTTTGGTATGCAAGATAAGTCAAGGCGGCAATATGTTTTGACTGATCAAATTCGACTCTTGTCAATCAAAAAGCTGCTAATTATGTTTCTGAATACTGGTGTTTAAGTTCTTTCCAAATATTTTTCCAAAAACCAAGCATAAAAATAACACCAAACAGGTTCGACTTATTATAATTTGTTTTATTTTTGAATTCTTGATTTCTGAATGAGTGGTTAGTTGATTAGTGAGCAAGTGTCCACAATTTCCACAATTCGAAGCCAATTTATTCATCAATTTCAAGAGTCACATCCTCCCCCCCCTTTTATGCTATAGCCTAGTTGTGGGATAAAAAGTCAATAGCATCAGTGCACAATACAATGTCAATATGGAGCTATTCTGGGCATGCATAGCTATTTCTGACATAATGTGGCTTAAAAGGGTGAATAATTAATATAATAATGAGTAGAGCAATTAAGAAAAGTTAGAAACTCATTAAAGTCTTGAATTTGATCAGGCCACCCTGGCTTGACTTGATTACCAGGACTATCATAACACAACTGTGAATGCAAGGCTTTCACACATCATGGAGTGCATGGCTATTTCTGTCAACATGACTTAAGGGAGTGAAACATCTCTCTAGTTTGAAAATTAATTAAGTAAAAGTAGCAGCTTGTTAATTCTGGGATTGCAGTTTTGGTTGGAACAAAAACCAGCAGACACCGTGGGTCCCCAGGACCGAGATTGGGAACCACTGCGCACAGGGTTGGAGACCGCTACATTAGCTGTCTCTTCAGCTGACCATTGTTTTTTGGCTTTTGTGCCTGCTATTCTGTCAGAATCCTGGGGTGACGCTGAAGTACTTTGTTTAATTGACTTAAAAAATTTAGGAATGCTTGTGTTCTAATTTTCTCAATATCTCTTTAGTATACTAGTCAGTGCGTACTTATGATGTGTGGCATCTATCTATCTTGCTACATTAAGGCACAGGTTTTTGCATAATGATGTCATAATGCAGTTGGCTCAATGCAGTGGTTTTTAATTTCACACCCTGTCGCCTACATTAAATAGACCTCACTAAAACGTGATGGCAGCTGAACTATACAAACAAGCATGAATAGCACTTATGATGGGAGTGGGCACTCGTGTTACGACTACAGTATTCTTGGTATGGCTGGATCTAAAGGAATTAATAACAGATGGCTTGTTTAAATGGCAGGGGTGTGGTGGGTTCCTGGAGTCTTGGCTAGAGCTTGGTGCGCGTAAGATTTGCGTAGTTGGAATATGCGTAAAACTATAGTAAGCCGCCCTAGGAAATTCCTTTTTCTGAGCTAGGCTAATATGACCGGTGTCTGGAGAAGCAGGCTTATGCTGGTGTGGTTGGATTGCTAAGTCTATTATTTTGATGTTCCGCGTGGTATGCTATCTTTCTTTACCTTCATAACAGCAGCTGTGGCACAGACTTGATTGTTTTGTGAAATACACTCTGTCTGTTGGCACTACCTGGACAGTGGAATTATATGTGTGATGTGTGAAGGCACTACCTCTATAGGAAAGGAGGTTGCGTGGTCACAGGGCTGTGAGCATGGTTTGTGATTACTGGTTTGTACTGTCCCGAATCTGACTGCTGCTTAAGATGTGTTATGCCTTGGCTGACCCCTGTAATTACTTCAGGTCAGACCTCAGACAGTTCATGATTGCATGCACGGGCAAAACTGGCTCGGAAGGTTTTTTTTTTTTTTGTGACCCGACACCACTGGTCACTGTTGTGTTGTTTTGTCGGTACTGGTGATGCTCCAAATGGTGCTTTGAATAGCTATTTTTTTCCTCTAAAAACAGGATGGACTTGGCTATATGTACACTGTGATGCTAACAAGGAGTAATTTATCTCGCAGTGTTCAACATAGTGGGACTGTCCCATTGCCGTATTTAACTTGATGGTATTTTTGTGTGATGGTGACTGTGTTCTCGTTTAGATGGGTGTTTGTTTGTCCCGGGAATTTCATGTGCTTCGCATGTGTTGGCCCACTGGCTGCGATCTGCACACTGTCAGACCATCTGGATGCAGGACTGAAGCGGACTGTTGTCCTGAAATCCAGGAAAAATAACAGGATGCTGGGAGAATGAGCAGGATTGCGATGGTGTGTCAGATATTTGTAATATGGCGTAAGTGATAAAAATGTGAGGCATTCCCTGCCCCTCGCTGGATGTGGTTTTAATGGAGGTGAAAGAATCCCTCTGTCTTGGTTTAGCATTGTTTGTGGGTTGTGGCAGCGTTTGCGTAATGTACGCTATCCCTGAGACAGCATTTTCAAATTTTAGATTTTTGGTCTTTTGCTTGGTATTGTGTGAACTCGCTCGCAAAAACACTTCTGTAAAGGACCGATCGGGATTGTTAAGAGGAAACATCCAATTTCTATTCGGCCGTCATTGTTGATTTTGCGTTTGTGGCGGATGATTAGCCTGTGGTTAGAGGTGCTGTTTGATTCTGTCAGTGCTGTCACCTGCACACTGCAGGGTGAGGCATCTTCATTTGAGTGCAAGATGAATCGGGTGAAGACAGAGAGTCGTAAATGACTGGCTGTGTTGTTGCTTAGAAGGTGTCTGTGGGCTTATTGGATGGTTCCTGTAGCATCTTTAAGAGCGGATGGGCGGATCAATGCCAGAGAATGTGGGCCTATGACACAGAGAGGGTGCTTCCCCTGATAACACAAAACATTATGAAAATATTACTGGAATGTTTTATCAGTGTTATAACGCTGTCTCTTCACTACAGCCGCACTGTGAGAGGGTTTTGTGTTGGCTGTTGTCATTCAGGTTCTCCCTCCATATTAAGCAAACAGGCCCCTGTCTTCCACTCTCTGAGTCTGCCAGGATCCAGACACTACCCAACTGACTGAAAACATTCTCACAATGCTGTTGAAATATATATATTTTTTCAGTGTTAAGGCACTGCCAAAACGTTGCACCGAAATTGTGAAAATGCCTTAACGCTCGCAAAATATTTCAGTAACATTTTGAGGATTTTTTTCAGTATTAATCACCGCCATGACATTTCACCAAAATTTGTGATTATGCCCTGACATCGACAGGACATTTCGGTGACATTTTGAAGTGAATATTTTGTCAGTTGTAGGATGCTGCCCCAACATTGCAGTGATATTTTGAGGATGTCTTTAACATTGACAGAACTTTTCGGTTACGCTGTGAGAACGTTTACTCAGTGTTACAGTACTACTGCAGCCTTACGCTGACATTGTGGCAGCTCATGTTAGCCGGGTCAGCTCGCGCTGGACTGGACCGGACCGGGCCAGCAGGTCAGTGCGGGCCCGCAGTTGCGTAGATGCAGGCCTGAGCAGGGGGGAACAGTTATGGCGAGGCTGGGGCAGTTAATTTTAGCAGCTCTCTGTGCAGCCCCGCTCAGTGTCTTCGGCAGGAAGGAAGTGACAAGTTTCCTCGCGCCAGGTGCCAGGGCCTTCACGCAGCTGTTCAGAAACGCCGGGCACAAGAGCGACCCACGAGTCTGTGCCGCGGTGTGTCTCCATTAGTTAGTCAAGAATCAATAATGCTAAGCTGCTGCTCTAACTGCTGTTGATGGCATTGAATACATGTTCAGTGTCGCAAATCATTTTGATGATTGAATGTGTGATGTCAGAGCGGCGCAGACTGTCACAGAACTGCAAAATGTGCAGATTGTCACAGAGCTTCAGAATTTATGATGTCATAGAGTGGTGCAGATTGTCACAGAGCTTCAGAATTTATGATGTCATAGAGTTGCCTTGTCGGTCACCGAGCTGCAGAATTTATGATGTCACAGAGTGGCGCAGATTGTCACAACTGCAGATTTTATGATGTTACAGAGCGGCACAGACTGTTACAGAACTTCAGATTTGAAGATGTCAGAGTGGCCCCTAGCTGCAGAATTTATGATGTCACAGGGTGACACAGTCTGTCACAGAGCTGCAGAAAATATGATATCACTGAGTGGCCTAGGCTGGTGCAGAACTGTGGAATGTATGATGTCATAAAGTTGCCTAGATTGCCGCGGAGCTCACAGTCTCTTGATGTTTATTCTGCCGTCTGTGAGGAGGCGTGCTCTGTTTGGTACGAGTCTTTGTGGAGACTGCATTGTTTTGACTGTCTGCATTGGAGCTTTGTTTAATAAACAGAACCTCTTCAGGGTCGACATCTGGTTTCAGTGGTGTGTGATTTTTGCAGTTGGTTGAGTGTAAAGATTGTTGGCCCTCTCTTCTCATCGTAAATGGGGAAGTGGCAGCCTCGCTTCACCCAGAATCAGACAGGTTTGCATGTACTGTAACTCTCTAAATAAAGGAGGCTCGGGGAAGTTGGCTCTTTCATTTCTTTTCTTTTTCAGTTTTGATCAGGACTGCGGAGGTATTCTGCTGCCCAAGGGGTCGTCCTCAAACTCTGGTACCGATCAGAAAAATGTTAACTAGTGACTCTTTGTGCTGCTTTGTGAGTCATACTGGCCCTGAGGGAACGAGTGCTTGGAAAGTTTGAAAGAACAGCAGAGTTGCGAGGCTGTTTTCAGGATTTTAAATGGTATTATCAGTGTTATATTTGTGTACCCCTCGTACACACATTGAAGCAGGATGACGGTGAACACCATGTTCTGTAATGGCCCTCCCCTGTTTTTCTTTTTCCTCCTGCTCACAAATCGCCCGATGCGTGTTGGAACGGGAACAGTTTCGCCGCGGTGCCTTCTGGCTCCAGGTCTCTGGGCCATCTGTGCCGTAATTTCTGCTCCTGAAACACGTCCTGTCTAATCCACAGGTCACCTGCATCCTCATTTTCTACTCGAAGAGAGAAACAAAGACGCTCTTATTTCTATCTGCTTCTCTGCAGGTATATGCAGTGTAAAAACGCGCCTTTTCCCGCCGTTTGTCCTCCACGTCACGATATTGTCTGTGGCGTAGTGTGGCGGTTTCCTCGCTTTGAGCTGAAAGAGGAAGCCGCAGGGCCAGACAACGCGGGGCTCAGAGGCGCTTCTTTCGCTCTGCCCATACATGGCAATGTGTGGCTGCACTTCCTCTTTGTACTCTGTGCTGTTAGGTTGGTGTAGAAATGAGAGGAAATAGAGCAATCGTCAGCGTGTAGCAGAGTGTGTGAATTTTTTTTTTTTTTTGCATTTGGTGGATTGGCTTATTGTCAAAGGTTATGGTCATATGTTCAGCTGTAGGCATTTTAACTTTAAAATGGGGGTCATTCCATAAGAAGTCAACCAGAGGTCCCCGGGTCACCAAATCAGATTTGGCTCAGATTTATTTTGGGAGTACTTCTATATTCATAACGAACACATGCAAAATTTTCGGGCTCCTACTCCAAGGGGTTTCCGAGATATGGTCCCCCAAAAATCAGGGGCCATGCCCCAAGCTAATCGCGAACGTTAATTTATAGGGATTTTTGAGGCCAAGATTTTTGGAACCAATCATAGGTATGGGCTGAAAATTGCTATTCAGGGTAATTTGGGTGCAGGCTTTCAGAATCTCTTGTCAAAATTTATCTATCTCTTTTCATTTTCAAGATATTGGCCTCTCAAATATGAAAATTTTTATGGGTGGAAATCAAAAATTCAGTTTTCAAGGGCCTCCCTATGAGGCCAGGATCCCTTACAGAGGCTAAATTGTGCTGGATTCCTTCTATTTGAGGACAGGTCTGTCTGTACAAGGAAGATTGACTGCACCCAAGGCATAATAGTATAGTTAGGAGACCCTGAAAAGGGTCCTGGCTGAAAAAAAGTCACTTTTTCCCCAATTTTGGATTGGCAAGCTCACCATGTGGGCAGTTACCCACAGTAATGAAACTTGTTCTACATGAATGTATATATCTTGGCTTTATTTGATCAAAATTACAATTTGTTTTCTCATCTCCTTTACTGTTTAGTCATGCTATGAAATATAGGGTTTTTTTTTTTTTTTTTTTTTTTTTGCTAAAAACACCCCCCCCCATTATGGCTTTTGTTTTGATAAAATGTCATATGGTGAAGCTAATATAAGTTGTATGCTATTGTTTTAGTACCATCTTAAGATTCACCTTATTGATTAAGTGAGATGCTTAGTATATGGCCATCTGCCCACAACTGACCACAAATGATCACAAATGCGAGAAAGCTAGACTCATAGAACTGTCAACCAAGACTACCGATCACAACAAAAGAGATTATTATACATATCATGGTAACTTCTTTTGAATTAGGGCAGTTTCTGTCCTGGTTTCAGTTTGAACTTCGTAGCCATTTCTTCTTCAACAGTTTTCAGGGATTCTGAAAATAAGTGTATCACAGTGAGAGAAATGAACTTCCTTACAGTAAATTAATAACATCTGTTCTCTCTTATGCAGAAAGGAATGCAGGATGATGCCACCATGAACTTACTTGTGACGTGCTTCTTACGATGGTTAAATGGATCGGCACAGGACCGCTGTAGACTTTCAAAGGGTGACGAATACACTTTTTCGTGATGGAAACAAATTCAGTCATCTTGCACCACCAAGTCAAAAGTTGTCTGTCGGCTGGTTTAAGGTCACCAAATGAAATTCGTCCTGTCTTTCTGCTGTATGTATGTTTGTCCCATTCCTCATCCAAGGAAATCCCAATTTTGCACCTGTCAGAAGCCATGCTGACGCTTCAGTGAATTAATTAATTAGCTACCCTATTGTTTTAACCAGAGGTGATGCAATACCCATGGAGGATGATGCAATACACGGGCGATCTGATGCAATACGCATGGGAGATGATGCAATACCTGGGAGATCCTACGGAGGGAATGCAACCTCATGTCAGATGTCAGATTATCTTGAGTTTATGAGCAGGCACTGTCTATTTAAAACTTCTAGTTGCAGAACAAAGGGGATAATAAAGGGCGTTTTTACCCCAAAACGCCTATATTTGTTAACATGATTAAATGATGAAGGAGATGAGACAACAAGTTGTAATTCTGAACAAATAAAGTCAAGATATATACATTTATGTGGAACAAGTTTCATTACCGTGGGTAACTGCCCACATGAAAAACTTGCCAATCCAAAATTGGCAAAGTTAATTTTTCAGCCAGGACCCTTTTCAGGGTCTCCTAACTATACTATTATGCCTTGGAGGCAGTCAATCTTCCTTGTACAGACAGACCTGTCCTCACATGGAAGGAATACAGCACAATTCAGCCTCTGTAAGGGATCCTGGCCTCATAGGGAGGCCCTTGAAAACTGAATTTTTGATTTCCACCAATAAAAATTTTCATATTTGAGAGGCCAATATCATGAAAATTAAAAGAGAGAGAGAAATTTTGACAAAAGATTATGAAAGCCTGCACCCAATTTACCCTGAATAGCAATTTTCAGCCCATACCTATGATTTGTTCCAAAGATATTGGCCTCCAAATTCCCCTATAAATTAACGTTCGCTATTCGCTTGGGGCATGGCCCCCCGATTTTCGGGGGGGCCATATCTCGGAAACCCCTTGGAGTAGCAGCGTAAAATTTTGCATGTGGTCATTATGAATAGAGAGGTACTCCCAAAATAATTTTGAGCCAAATCTGCGTGGGTGACTGGAAGATTTTTGTACTTTGGTTGAGTCCATATGGAATGACCCATGAGTTAAAATGCACTAACCTGTCAGCGGCAGTGGTGTTCACTTAAAAGAAATTACTTTGTCGTGGTCAGGACAGATTACATTTTCCCTTCACTAAGAGACCTGATTGGGGGGAAAAAAAAAAAAAAACACAGAATGAGTTTCTCAATTTTGATTGGTGGTGTTGATTTTGTTGTGATGCATGCTGGGAAATGTAGTTTGTTCTGGAATGTTTGTTAAAGAGCTGAGTGGTTGGCCGGCCTGAGTTCTTAACTGAGTGCAGAATGAAGCAGCCTGCCAAAGTACAGTAAAGATATCCAACCGGGTGTTGAATAATGGATGGGAGAAACGTAACACCCTCAGTCACTGGGAACCTTCCGGAAACTGTTACGGGAGTGTGAAACACTTAAAGTTTTCGCATTTTGTTTTCCAAATTCTTTGTTGTATTTTAGAATGATGTTAGTCGCACCTCTGTGGAAACTCTTAAAGTGCAACTCAGCTTCCATCACCTCAGTATTCCTGCACTGAGGCCCTAAGACAGATGGCGAGTGCTCTGTTTCGCAGGTCCATCTGCGAACGCGGCTGAATTTTCACCACAGCGGGCGAGAAATCATCTCAGGGCCATAGCGGAAATTCAAACCGAGATGGATCGTCGCTTAGCACGGTGCGACCGAGCCTTTTGGTTTACAGCAGGCGTAGTGTAAAAATAAATCTGCTGTAGCACAATGTTCTCTTTAAATCAAGTGAAACTGAGCCCCCGAAGGCCCCTCTTCATTATTATCGGAGCAGAGGGGGAGTCGTGTTCACTGTGTTTTTCTTTCTCCGCGGCCGCATATCGCAACGCCTGGACTGCCTAATTCCAGACAGATGCTCTCAGGTCTGAACTGTTTCCCAGAATCCCCCTCTCAGAAACAAAGTCCACTGTTCAGGGCAGCCTATTGCCTTTGGGTTGGAGGTATGTTCTGGGATGGGGGCTTTGCACTTTACTGGGAACCAGAAGGCCGGTGGCTCAAGCCCCATGTAGCCAGGATGGAAATCAGAGTAGCTCTTGGGCCCTTGAACATGACCTGTAAGCACCAGGGGAGAATTGGCCCTTGCTTAGTCTGATCAACTGTAAGTCACTCTGGACAAAAGCAGCAGCTAAGTAACTGTCTGTAATGCAGTAGCTTTAATTTATCGCATCCATTTCTCTGGCATTTCCCACAAAGCACCTGGCTGCCTGCCTGCCTTCGCGCTGCTCCATTCTGCTCCTGTAGTGACCCCTGTTGTAAGTAGGTTTGTGGCGAAGAGCCGTAAAGAGGAAAAATGGCTCCTGCTGTATCGATCGTGCGGAACTGCAGTGGCTGTGTGCAGTTAGTCCATTCACTCCCTGCCCTGGAGGAGCACAGGAGCTGTTGGGCGGGCCGATCGCCTAAGTGCCTCTGAGCGCTCATTGATCGCTGGCGGATTGACAAGGGAGGCTAACGCCGCCTGCTCTCACGGTTCTGTGTGTGTGTGTGTGTTGGTGCAGAGCCTCGCTGGGCCTCGGTAAACAGGGCGGTGCTGATTTGTGACGAGTGCTGTAGTGTTCACCGAAGTCTGGGCCGACACAGCTCCCAGGTGCGCCACCTGACCCACACGCCCTGGCCTCCTACCCAGCTGCAGGTGAGTATACCTCCCCTCGCCACACACACACACACACACACACACACACCCTGGCCTCCCAGGCTCCCACCCAGCTGTAGATGATGATCCCCCACTCCCTCTCACGTATTCATGCACACACTTTCAATGACCCATATTTTCCTTACGGTAGTATCTAGCTTTGTTCCCCACACCGCCGCTGTGGATGTTAACCCTTTCCAGTGCAGGCTTCTGGAATGTTTGTCTTTCCCCCAAGGTGACATCTGCAGTCTATGACTCATTTCTTCAGTTCCGAGCATTCTAATGGCATATTTGTGATGTCACACTTAAAATAATAGACTGGTCTGAGATTTCACTAACACCATGGTGCAGTTCGTGCAGCTATTACATGATGAGGCTCTCGCTGCGTGGGCAGAGATTACTGGGTTTTTATCATAGTGGGGCTCAGGCTCGTGCAGCCCCCTGATGGGTTTAGATGCCACGCACCTGCACTCCGCTTAATCGGCACTTATGGATTGCCTCCAGGAATAGCAGCACTTCATAATGAATGGCAGGGTTTTCACTGAAACCTGGCTGCCTTCTGAGAGACACTGAATCGATGTCATTTAATGACACAACATGAAAAGCATTGCTGCGAAACCTTTTTGGTACCTTTTTTTTTTAACCCATTCAATACTGAATACAGTAATACAAATCACAGTTACCCACTGGAGATTAATGTAATTTTTGTAAATGTCATTTTATCAATATTAATTGTCATACTAGGAATTATCAGGAATTGATACAATACTGGTGGGGAAAATATGTCCCACTTGCAATTACTGGTGGGACCAAGTTGTCAGAGCTTTTCTCCCTCAACTTCTCTCCATTATTGAAAGATATTGAAGAAGACCTTATCTGCTGGAACAACCAACCCATTTCACCGTTAAGAAGAATAACAGCCATAAAAATGTCCATATTACCAAAAATAAATTATCTATTTTTCATTGACCCCCGTCCAACCTACAACACATTGGTTTAACACTCCATCATCACCAAATTCTCCTGGAAAAATAAAAAAAACGTAGAATCCGATTATCAACTGTACAAAAACCTAGACACACCGGGGGCCTAGCAGCACCAAACTTCAGACTACATTACCTTGCTAACCACCCAGGGCTGGACTGGGACAAGAAAACGGCCCTGGCATTTTCGGCCATGGCGGCCCAACCTGATCATGACGTGACAGCCTGCCATACGCACACGCTTTGCTGTTACCAAAAGTTAAAATTAAGCTCAGTCCTAGCCTCCATGCCCTGGAACTCCACACAAAAATCGAACCCACAACCTTCTTGCTGTGTGGTGGCAGTGCTAATCACTGCACCACCATGACAAAGAGGAAGTTATTATTATTATTATCATTATTAATAATAATAATAATAATAATAATATATTTGCATGAATGAACGTGAAAAAGAAATGTGACTTTGGGGCCATTTATAATTTTTCAATAAGACCATTGCACTATTTGGATTGCTTCATTCATAACCTTTTTAAGCAACGTTACATATCTTACAGACTCAACAGGGCATAGAACAGCTCACTAGCTTCAGAACCGCAGTACTCACTGGTTGCAAGTTTACTGGCAGGTGATTCTGAACGTCAAGACAGGGTTTTAAATAGGAAAATTTGAAAGTCTTCCTTGCTATATTCCAGGACAAATTTTATTTGTCACCATAAAACAACGAATCAATATGCATCAAATAGTTGGTTATTGACAGCTGTGAGGCTATTGAGGCTGTGGGGAAATGATTGGTGACGTCTCAATCTGGTGAAAGACAAGCAATTATAATCGGGCGGGGTGATTGACTTCTGTAGCGCTGTACTTCGCATGTCGAGAGAAAAGTTTTCTTGTTATATAAACAACAGCAAACCTAAATAAATCTCTGTCAAAGACAGTAACATTCTTTACATGTTAATCTATCAGTGTTTAATAACGGTGGCGGTCGGTGGACGGAAAGGAAAGCTGATGGGGCAGAAAACATACCTTGAAACGGATGAGATTATTGACCCGATTTTAATCCGTGTTCTTGGTTAACACGTTTTCCAACAATATGAATAATTCATTGGCGGTTAAGTACGCAGTTTCCCTTTTAATGAAATGTCAAGGCGAGTGAATAATAAATTAAATAAAAATGTTTAATTCACATGCCTCAATGGGTAACCCTTCACGAAAAAAAAAAAATACTGTGGATTTTCCGCGTTAACTTTTGCCACATCCTACAAAGCAAGCCATCAAACCCTTGCTTCATGAATGTTTAACTGAAAACAAAGATTGAAATGCGCGCTTTTTTGCCTTCAATTGACGCATTTTATCTCTAGTCTTAACTAAGACAATTAGCTACACCTGAGAAGGGAGAGTTACAGTATCCTTTATCAAGAAAAATGACTGAAAACAGGTCAAGACTAAAAAGCAGTTTAAAGACGTTTATCGCCCTCCTTGTTCTCTGTCCTACGGGCGCCACTGAAGAATTGTTTGAAACATAAATGACAGTTGTTAAGTTGTATTCAGAAATTTCATCAAAAGTATTTGGATACAAAATGGAAAAACAAGTTGAATATGGCATCTATCTATGAAAATTAGAGGCATGTCACTACGCACCTTGGAGAACATCAAAGAAACACAGTAGTCTCTGGTGACTCAGAGGCAATATTTGCTTTCAAATTATCGCAAAAATTTTTCCAGCTCGCGCACATAGCACGCTGGCATTACATGTATTCATACGAACTCTCAGATTAAAGGCCTTGACACACCGGATGCCTAACGAATAAACAACACGAAAATACGAAATGTTCGGATGCTAAATGGATCAAAACTCTTCACACTGGCTCCAACAAAAATTTGCAACAGAAACTCTGGAAAATGAATTTACGAAGTTTTGTCAGCTCACTCCGAAGTAGAAAAAGAGGACAGAGGAAGAAGAGGAAAAATGGACTCATCCTCTAGTGACGAAGATCTTTTCCTTGTCGTTCTTTCTAAGAAAAAAGGAGGTTTTGGGTTCACCCTCTGTTCCAAAGTAGGGATAGAGAAGGAAAGTTTCACCTCTTAAAAGAGGCGTTTTCTTTTGCAGATAAGTGACGACGTAAAATATCAATATATCTTTATAATTTCTGCACTTGTGAAACTGCACAGATCTGTTTAAATTGGTTTGCGAGGCTCATTGAGTAATCCACGAGAATCCGGTCTATACTATTCTGAATGTTGTCATGGCTGAAGGACGTTGTTAGGCACGATGCACAGCTGAGTGACAATTGTAAGGAAGGCGAAAATAAATGTTGCGAAGTCAGCGAAAGTTTTGGATTTTTGTATTTGTTGTATTGCCATCATTACGTTGTCATATCAATGTTATGAATGTAGGCAATAGGCATTCACTTTTTCATGATCAATTCTTAATACAGGTCATGCTTTGGTCTTGGTCTTCAGGCAATAAATTGTTTGTCAACAAGGCGAACTTAAACACGAACAGCCTGAGAGCAATCGAGTGGTAAAGCGTGAGGTTACAGAAAGCCCTCTGAACAACTGACGGCACGCAGCTAACCGAGAGGCTGTTGAGCCGGAGGAACGTCTTGCAGTCTGTCTGAGGAAGGCAAGTTGTTCAGATATGATTGGTTGATGCGCTTGCTAGCAGTGCGAATGTTAGCAAAAATCTAACTCGATCCGAAAAATAAAATGTTCGCTTTTTCGCAGCGTGATAATCGCATTCTGTGTGTAAAACCTCATGCCCAATCAGCAGTTTGAGATATATTTTTTTCGCAAAAAAACGCATCTGGTGTGTCAAGGCCTTAAACCTACACCCCTCATATTTAATGACTAATGTGTATTATGCTTCGTAGCTTGTGGAAGGCGGATTGTCAGTTTAGGAGACGGCAGAAATTTTCCGTCCAGCACTCCGAACGTCTTGGGCAGAACCCTGCAGTGTATCATAAAATTGCAACAAATCAATCACAAAACCCATGGATGGACATTGAAGAATATGATTGCCTAGAATCGTCTGTATCAGACTTGCAGACCTGCCAACAAGTACGGTTTGCCCGTAATGGTTACGGTTTTCAAAAGCACAGTCCGGTTTACGGCTGAACAAAAACAAAATCCGGTTTTTCGGAAAATAACGAATAGTATTAAAAGGGGCAATAAGTGGAAATGCATCATTTCTAGATTGAAGGAATTAAAAATCTCTGTGTGAAGAACGAGAGGTGTAATTTCATCTGGAGTATAGCAGGACGTCACATACCCGCTCTCTTTGTTGATCTCCACCCCTTGTTTACAAGCCCGGTCCGGCTGCGTGTTCATGTATGTTCATGTGAATCGCCGCCTCCTCCTTCCCGAGAATGCATTCATACAGCCGGTGAGCAGAATCGCCTCCTCCTCCTTCCCGAGAATGCATTCATATAGCCCGTAAGCAGTGGCAGCGCGTATTTTTTTAAAAAGCGAAATGGCGGAGAGCGGGCAAACGTTCACCTGAAGATGAGCAGGATCGAAATTACTTCCAAATAAACAACGGTCGTTGGCGAAGAAGTTGTCGGATAAAGAAAGGGCAGGACCCGGATTAATATTGGCCTTGCATTTCCAAGGTGGAGAGCACTGCGAGAGCGAAAGGGGCTACAGTTTGACTCGGAGCTAGCTCTTCTTCTCCTGGACAGGTAAGTAACAACATAAAGTCAAATGCCTGCTTTAATTAGTGTTACAATAACGTTAGGCACATGTCGCTATGGCGATTCAATTAAATTTAATGTTAGAATCGTAGCATGGGTTAATGCCCGGAGCTTGGGTTGTTAGCGGCTCGATCCTAGCAATGGGCCAGGTGTTACGGTTGTGTTAGGTGAGTAGCCCGTCAGCCAGCTAACATTTGCAATTAGCGCAAATCTGCAGTTTCGTGAGCATTTCAGGTTCGATGTACTGGGTAGTAACGCCGCGGAAACTTAAACTGGCCCGTCATTTTGCCGAATAGCAGAGGTTGAGGGAGGTGTGGCTCATGACACACTTTGTTTCGGTCTACAGGCAGTGCACAACAGCAAACCTAGCAGTGAAACGATTTCGCTTTTTGCCCCTTTAAAACATAATGATAAAATAAAACATGAAACAGGTTCGTTTATTCCCGTCTCTTCAACGCTAGTTTATATTTACCAAAGACAGCCATTTTGTTACAATCGCAGAGAATCTGTTTGTTCGTTTGCGTAAACAATCGGCACACCTTGCTGGTTATGAAGATCATAAGGAATCACGGAATTGGCCGAGGCGTTTCAATTGGAACCATTCTCGCTAAAATCGGAACCGGCTTCGCAATGGAAAATAAGGGACAGTAAATGCATCATTATTGACGTTACTTATCAGTAACACTTTGACAATTAATTTTGATACCAGTTGATCATTCTGGAAGTTACTTGCCAGTGACACTGACAAATTTATGTTGATACCAGCTGATCATTATTGAAGTTACTTACAAGTAACACTATGGCAAATTAATGTTGATACATCTTGATCATAATTGAAGTTACTTACCAGTAACACTGTGGCAAATATATTTTGATTCTGGTTGATTACTTTAGTTGAATGTGATGTATAATGATGATGTATTTAATTAACAGATGTTTCAGATATCTTTTGTTTGGTCAGTGGAATAAGTTGTAAACTTGTTGCATACTGAAGACACATTCTCAGATCTAGTTACCCAGTTTCCATTAAATATGACCCATCTGTCTAATTGTTGTGAATTTGTTTTTCTTGGTCCTTTCACTTACTGTACTAAAGGGGTTTGGACATAACTAAATAACAATATTCATCACATTAATCACGGGCATGTTACCTGGGCTATGAAAAGTTCTAATTTCTAGGATTTCTGTGTACAAAAGTGTCAAATTGAAGCTGAATTGTTTAGTCAAATTTCTGCCTCAAAAGAGCTGGAAATGCAGTATTTAGCAGCTATTTTTCCAAATTTTTCCCGGGGGAGGTTCCCCGTACCCCCACCTAGAGGAGGGCGCAATTGCATGCTAGGATTATTAGGATTATGGTTTTTCACTTTCAAAAGTTGGCAGGTATGGACTTGCCATATCTCTCACAATCTTTTAAAAAAAACACAATTGCTTTAAAAACCCATATATTGCAGTGACTCTGACAGCTTGGTGGAAACTCCTCCAAATGACTTGAAAAACCATGACGCCAAACAGGCTCCCTCCAATATGGCATAATCTAGACTTCCAAATCAAAAGTAATCCAATTATATTTAGCTAATGGAAAAAAAAAAAACTCGGCATCACACATTTAGATCACATATTTGAAAATAACTCACTCGTACCACATGAAATCCTCACAGAAAGGTGTAATATCGGTGGTAACAACTTTCTACAATATTTACAACTCAAACACTGTCTCAAGAACAAAATTAATCTGCACAACAACACTCTAAAACCACCTCCGATAACTGACCAACTCAAACAACTGGTGCATCAGGAAAAAAAACCCTGTCCAAAATTTACAAGATTTTATCGAAAATTGACAACTTTGCCATCCCAACTCAACACTGGGGAAAAAGACTTGGCTGTTACCACCGATATCATCGAATGGAAACAAATCTGCACCAACACCTTCTCAATGTCCTCAAATTCGAGATTACAACTCATTCACTATCAAATCCTTCACAGAGTCCACTACACCCAAGATTAAATGTTAAAAATGGGTTTCACTGAAAATGATATCTACAACCACTGCATACTCAACATCACTGACAACTACTTTCATGCCATATGGCTTTGCCCACCTATCTATTCATTCCGGAAAACAGTCATCGCAGACTCTCCCCCGTCCTTCCAATCTCCCCATCAGTGTGTCTGTTAAGAGAACTCTCTTCTGTGGAAGTGCCACCTGACAACATTCACTCAACTTGGCCAAGAAGACCATTCGACTAAACTGGAAAAATAGACAAAACATTACATTATCTCAGTGGGTTAATTTATTATCTGATTACATTAACATGGAAAAATCAACTACAAACCGAACTGACCAGTTGGATCGTCATTGTGCTCCTTTCACACAACTCCTCAGCATTGCGGACCGATTCGTATAAATAACACATAGTGCTTTTGTTCAACCACGCAGTCACCACATACCATATTTACCATTTGGGGAGGAAACCAGATGTCTCCGCCCATACAACTCACCACAAACATTAATCCACGCCCCCGTAATATGAACCTCCACTACGCAGATTTATTATAGTGTATGTATGCATGTATGTACTTCTATATGTATATATGTGAATATGTATGTATATGTGTACATGTATATGTTTGTATGTGCGTATATATGTGTGTATATGTTTATATATGGCAATCTGCATCCTATCTGTCCCCCCGTTTGTTTGTCTTTTGCCTGTCTAATGTAGAACACTATCCTGACCACCAATGTCAAACCACTGCATAATTACAGTTATTGGTTTATTAGTTTTTTTCTCTTTCTTTTTTCTTCTTTCTTTTTCTTCGTGGCTTTAAAAAAAAGATTGTATCAGTTATCAGTCTTCATGTTATATGGTGTTGCTTTATCAAATTTTGTGCGATTTGCATTCATTTGTATTATCCCCACTGTTTTCTCATTTCTCATACCCCTGCCCCTCAAGACTGTGTTAGTACAAAATTATTATTAATAAAAATAAAGCTGACCTCCCAAGAGAGGGTGGGGGGGACAATTACTGGTGGGACATATGTGTCCCGGTAGTACTGAAAGGGTTAAAGCATGTGCCGATCGGCTTGCATGTAGACAGCTGAGAGGCAGGTGTTCTGTGTTCAAGCTGGACATTGTTCACATTAATGCTTCTGTTTGTGTTTCTCACAGATGGTGCAGACGCTGTACAATAACGGCGCTAACTCCATATGGGAGCACTCCCTGCTCGACCCCGCGTCCGTCATGAGCGGCAAGCGCAAGGCTAACCCGCAGGACAAAGTACAGTGAGTGTCGGGCGCTGTCCGAATTATTGAGCTCACTGCCCATTGGTGCCTGCACAAAAATGTATATTTGTGTTAGCCTGTGAGGCTAATTTATACCAGTAAACCTCAGATTACATTGTTTTTACCCCACAGCCCCTTATGGGCTGATGGGGTATTGTTATACCCTGTGGCATCTGGGCAGGTGGCGACTCCATAATTTGTCCGGGCCAAATCTCTGAAAGCGTCGGCCACATGAGCTTCAAATTCAATCTGCAGGTTCTCAGTGAGGTATAGGTGTGCAATGTAAGGGTCATTAGTGGATTTGACCTTTGACCTTGGCACAGTGACCTGTGCCTTGCCATAGGAGCTTGCCACTATTTATTAGTAATTAGTCAAGGGCTGTGGTGTTTTCTCGGCGCACTGTGCTAAGCACAGTGGCGCTGTGTTATGCGTGATTAAATGATATCCTGGTTGACTGGAAGTGGAGCAGGCAGGGTTAAGTATGCTGGAAGAAGCACTTTCCTTTTCCGGTCCTTTCTAACTGCTCTTCTGCCCTTCTCCGTGTGCTCCTCAGCCCGAACAAAACAGACTTCATCAAAGCCAAATATCAGATGCTGGCGTTCGTCCACAAGATGCCCTGCCGGGACGACGACAGCTTAACGGCGAAGGACTTGAGCAAGGTGAGAGTAAATATACATTAAATATGTATCATCCATTTTAATGACACCATTAAACAGGAGTTTGAAAGAGAACGATCTTCCGCAGAAGGAGGCATGTCTGAGCAAATGAAATTGACAGCTAGGGATTTCCGATGGGAGAGGAGACAGTTTGATTGACACTAACAGTGAACAGTAAATGTGGAATGTGACAATATGAAAGGGTGTTGATTGAATGGAACAGATGATTGACGTGCAGAACTCAGAAAAAGTATTTGCTCTCTTTCCGATTCCTTTTATTTTTACTCTTAATATTTAAATGTTTCAGATCATCCAGCGAATTTTAATATTAGACAAAGACGGCTTAACAAAAGGCAAAATGCTCCTTTTGAATCAGCATTTCATTTATTGAAGGTACAACACCAAAACACCCATGTGAAAAAATACTTTCCCTCCTAAACCTAATAAATGCTGTGCCACCTTTGGCACCAACTACTGCACTCAAACAATTGCTATAACTGACAATGACTCTATTACATCGCTGTGGAGGAATTTGGGCCTAGGTTTCTTTGCCAAATTGTTATAATTCAGCCACATTGGAGGGTTTTCAAGCATGAACTGCCTGTTAAAGGTCATGCCTCAGCATATCAATCGGATTCAAGTCAGGACCTTGACTAAGCCGCTCCAAAACCTTCTTTTTGTTTCTTTTGGACTTGCTTCTGTGTTGGATCATTGTCTTGCTGCATTAACTAACTGCACTTGAGCTGCAGGTCAAGAAGTGATGGCCGCACATTCTCCTTTAGGATTTTGTAGTTGAGAACGGAATTCATGATTCCATTAATTATGGCATGTAGCTCAGGTCCTGAAGCAGCAAAGCAGGCCCAGATCATCACACTACCACTGCTGTGTTTGGCTGTTGATATGATATTCTTATTGTGGAATGGTGTGTTAGCTTTATGTCAGATGTCAGAGAACCCTTGTCCTCCAAAATGTTCCACTTTTGATCCATCAGTCCACAGAATATTATTCCAGAAGTCTTGGGGGTCATCAAGATGTTTCTGGCAAATGTGTGACAAGCCTTTGTGTTCCTTTTGGTCAGCAGTAGTTTTTCGCCTTGCAATTCTCCCATGGATACTATTTTTGCTCAATGTCTTTCTTATTGTTGAATCTTGAACTTTGACCTTAACTGAGGCAAGTGAGGCCTGCAGTTCTTTAGATGTTTGTCTGGATTCTATTGTGACCTCCTGGATGAGTCATCAATGCACTTTTGAAGGAATTTTGGTAGCTTGGCCACCCCTGGGAAGGTTTACCACTGTGTCCATTTGTAGATAATGGCTTTCACTATGGTTCACTGAAATCCCATAGCCTCACATTTGGCTTTGTAACTCTTTCCAGATGAATGGATACCACCAACTTTGGTTTTTATGCGTTCTTGAATTTCTTTAAGATCGCGGCATCATATGCCTCTTCTTGCCCACTTGACATTGCCAGACAGGTTCAATTTAAATTGATTTTTAAATTCACCTGGGCTGGCAGTAATCGTGCCTGGGTGTATTTTGTAGCATTGAGCGCTGAGCACATTTGTTTAATTGGCTTATCTAGTATCTAAGAGGGAAGTTACTTTTTCGCACATGGACAGGTAGGGTTGGATTGCTTTTTCACTTTAATATATTCAGGCATCATTTGGAAACTTCGTGTTTATTCAGGCTGTCCTTGTCTCATATTAAAATTATCTCAATCTGACTAACATTTTAGTGTGACAAACATGCAAAAATGGAAGAAATCGGGAAGGGAGCAAATTTTTCACAGCACTGTACATACTGTATCTGGTGACGTTAGATTAAAAGTCAAATCTTTTTAGAAAAAAGGTTTTAAATTTGTATTATTTCTCTGAAATGATATGCTTGAAGATGCTGTCATTTTGAGTATCATCGATTAAATAAAGGACATCTGTGTTTCAGCTTGTTTATATCACCCATTATCCTGATGCATCCATTGTCATGCTGCCATTCATACCAGTCTGGTTGGGTTTCTGAGTGCAAATAGTGTTCAGCACAATCAAAATCTGGGTGAAAGTGCGGGAATATAAATATTTGAAAAAAATATTGCATGGTCTTAATTTTCGCTAAACCACAACAGCTGACTTGCACTGCTTTGTTTAGATTTCAAAGCTTGTTTGGCTGGGTCTCCCTGAATAGACTCTTGAGTAATCACTCATTTCTTTCTTTCGTTCATCTATCATATCATATTTTTGGTTTCATTTTGTCAGTTGTAGTCTTTTTTTTTTTTTTTTTTTTTTTTTTTTTACACACACAACAGTATTGTTTTCATGATTTAAGTCAGGCTTTTAGTTGTACAACCTCATGAAGGTGATTGTGGGATTTTTGCAGCTGCAATTTCAAATGCATCATTTTCTTTTGTTGGTTTTGTTTTGAGTTTGATGTCCTGGTTACTTGCCTGAACTGAAGGAAAGCGGTTAGCTCTCTCCATTCGCTGCCTGTCGTTTGTCACCTCCTCAGCAACTGCACTCGAGCGTGCGGACCGGTAATCTGGAGACCTGTCTGAGGCTGCTGTCCCTGGGAGCGCAGGCCAACTTCTTCCACCCGGTAAAACTCTGGAACGTGTCCTCCTGCAGACCTGAGAGCAATGCTGCACTCGCATGCGTCACGGCGGGCGGTACACGGTGAAACAGAAGCCCTTATAAAGGGGAGAATATAACAGTAGAATCTAATGGGAACGGTTAAAGTTTTGAGTTGCAGTGGTAGATGGAACTCACCATTAATGTCCACATTATTAAATTATTTAATGGTTGTTAGTGACAGAATTCCAAGCTGGCTTTCATAGAACGTGACTCAAAAATAGAAAACGAAAGATGGGAAAACACTGAACAATTTTCATAAACACTGATAAGGAGTCATACGTGGCGGAATCGTATTTTTCCCCATCCTTTTGTAAAACTGGCTGTTTTATAACACAATCGCGGTGTAGCATTGCTAAAGCTACATTCTGTTAATGTACGCTTGTGCTGTCTAGTCTTTTTTTCCCTCTCCCAGCACCTTCCCAAAACAGCTGTTTTGTCTTGTACCGTTAGCCATGAGCCATTTGAACGTAGCATAGGCCTCGTCCCATTTACGGGAATCTAGGCTCAGAACATGTGGAGTCAGCCTATTTTGGTGGTTGATTGTACCTTTACTTGTTTATAGAACATTGATTTTTATCGAACACGGTGGTCTTATCAATGCCTTTGTTCAGCGGGTTAGCCTAAAGGGTCTATATCCCGATATTCTGTTGGCAACCTTGTCTGACTCTTAGAATGTTGGCTACTCCCTTCTAGAGTTTTGTTGTGTTGCACGTCTCTCTGTACTACTGCCTCTGCAAAATGACGGTAAAACGATGTAATTTTTTGTTCCAGGAGAAGGGGAACACCCCCCTGCACGTAGCTGCCAAAGCGGGGCAGGTGTCCCAGGCGGAGCTGCTGACGGTTTACGGGGCCGACCCAGGAGCCCCAGACTCCAGTGGCAAAACTCCGATCGATTATGCAAGGTAGGGCCCACCTCACTGTCTCCTCATGCTCATTGAAGTTATGCAGTTCAATTGACCTAATTCATTGCATCAAAATACTTCAAGGCTGTTTGTACCTTTGGGGACTCTTGTATTGTCATCCCCTTCGTCTTCCGTCTGTCTGTCCGTCTTCCCATCGCTTGCTGCCACTCTAGGTGCCAAACCGTTTTTGGGACAGCCTTCCAATTTCAGTAGTTTATGGATATTGGGTGTCTCCAGGGGCCTATTTCATTTCAAGGTCATAGCTCTGATTTTGACCTAATTTCTTGTAGGTCAAAGGTCAGGCATGCGCACCTGTAAGGCACAGCAAGGGGATATATAGCGCCGAGTGCAATCTAGTTTATTTATTAAGCTGGTCGTTGGTCATTTTGTTTCATACTTTTGTTTAGTTTATTTTGTTCATTTAGCCTACTGTATTTGTGCTTCTTCTTATTTTGCCATGAACTGGCCTTGATGCTGATGTGGTGTGACTTCACTGTTCATGTTTCCACGGGTGAGTTTGTTTAACGGGTTGGAAACCCTGCTTTAGAAGTTAAAATTTTAGCAGACATCACAGTGATTGAATTGACGTGTAAAAAGATTGCAAAATTTATCCTAAAATCAGTAGAATCAGTAAAGACTGCTTGCACCCATTTTCAGAGTGGATTAAAAGTAGTTTTCATCACTGTTCTTGTTTAAGAATTAAATATCTTGAGGTACTTGAGAGGCTTTTGTACATGTAGACTGTGTATCACCATCATTCCTGATTATTTATCATCATTCCTAGTCATTCATCATCATTTATGATCATTTGTCATCATTCCTGATCATTTCTTATCATTTATTATCATTTCTAATCATTAATCTCCACTCATAATCATATCATCATTCCTGATCGTTCATAATTATTCCTGATCATTTCCAGTAATTCCTGATTGTGGAGAGCAGCAGCTCTGCTAGGTTATGTTTTCTACATTAAAGGATAAGTTCGCTATTTTGCACTTTGAGCCCCCTTTCTGGGTTGTCTAGGATGGAATAGAGTGTTGGACACCGAAATTTTGATGATTGCTCCTGTCTCGAGTATTCGGCTCATTTAGAATCGCCCCTGCCATGCTTCAGAATGGCTGGCTATGGGCATTCACAAACCTGTCCTTAAAACAACCCTAAACGTTCGTTTTCAAAACTGTGCAACTCACCGAGTGGTTAGTGGTGTTCGCTGATGTTCCAAAACAAGTGTCGTAGCGAAATACAGTTTCTGTCATGTTTAATTTGGCATTTTGTAAACCCCGGAAGTTTATACGCGGTTGTGAGTTATCTGAAAAAAAATAGTTCCATAATAGCAAATAACACGGATGGAAACCATATTTTGCGCCAATGTATTTTTTTAAAACATCAACGAACACCACTAACCACTCGGTGAGCTCCACATTTTTTAAATCGAACGTTGAGGGTTGTTTTAAGGACAGGTTCGTGAATGCCCATAGCCAGCCATTCTGAAGCATGGCAGGGGCGATTCTAAATGAGCCGAATACTCGAGACAAGAGCAATCATCAAAATTTCGGTGTCAAACACTCTATTCCATCCTCGACAACCCAGAAAGGGGGCTCAAAGTGCAAAATAGCGAACTTATCCTTTAATATCAGCATCCGGTTCAGTCCCAAGAAAGCAGTTAAGAGGTAAAAGGTCTCCCAGACAAGTAAAGCTGTGAGCCACTCAGTGGTTCATAATTGACTGCTTAAATTGATCAAGTGAACTGCTGATTTGAACTCTACGTGATCTTTTTTTTTCTGATGAGCACAAGTGCGCATACTAATGCATGTTAGTTCAGAAAATGTGCTTCTTAATTATTTTTCAGTTAGCAACATCAATTTTTAGGGGCAAATAATCCATTTTAGGGGTAAATTGACTGATGACAAAAGCCAACAGACCGTGTGGCTCCTTAGGACCAGGAATGAACACCTTTGATGTGGACAGATGATGGTAATGAACATGATGCAAAGCGCGCCGGCCTTTACTAATTTGTCCTTTTGCAGCTTGTTGATTGACTTCCTGTTTCTTCCAGGCAAGCTGGGCACCACGACCTCGCCGACAGACTTGTGGAAATTCAGTACGAGCTCACCGATAGGCTAGCATTTTACCTGTGCGGGAGGAGACCAGGTGAGAAGGGAGAAAGTGGTGACGCTTAATAGGCCAAATACTGACCTTTGACATCTGGAGAGATGAAGTTGGGAAGTACTCTACTGTTGGGCCCTTGAGCAAGGCCCTTTACCCCAAAACCGGGCTTTAGCCCTGTTACTTGCTCTCTTTTTTCTTCTTGCAACTGTTCTATCTGGAATTTCTCCCAGTGCGTAATTTGAAAGTGATAAGTCTGCTTATTGCGCTCTGGTAAGATAAAGGTTAAATATAAAAGTAATTTGTGGCTTGGATTTTCATTGACCCCATCTGTGGATGTTTCCTTTCAGATCACAAGAACGGACAGCACTTTATAATCCCACAGATGGCGGACAGGTAAGGTGTGCCCTGTTTTAGTTTGCAACATCGCGGTTGAAGGCCGTCAGACCTGTTCCACAGAAGATCAAATGCGAGGCAGTAAAGGTGGCCGCAGGGGTGTAATACTGATACTTGCGGAACGGGCCCTGGTTCAAAGCAGTAGATCATCTGACGTTTCATCGCTGTAGGAACTTGTGCATTCCGTGGGGCGGGCGGTTTTCCCCTGACGGGCCGCCAAATTTCCCGTACCTGTCCGAACACGTTTCTCGGTCAGCTGCAGTACCTGCCTTTCACCCTCCCGCAAACATTCACTCCTAATCTTGCTCAAGTCAGAGTACTCGGTCCTCTAGCACTATTGCTGCCATAATCTCGAGTGTACATATTTGAAATTCCCCCTTGTAGACAAATGTTGAACCATGGTTTCATTTCATATCCTCTTTAATCTGTGATATCTCTGTTTTTTTGTTGCATACTTTTAATGGATAAGGAATATGTAAGTACACCCTGAAATGCAGGCCTAAGATGCGATTTCCTGTATCGATGTATAGAAGTTAAAGGCATGTTTCTTTTTTATTTGTAGCAGTCTGGATTTATCAGAATTGGCCAAAGCCGCCAAGAAAAAACTCCAATCTGTAAGTATTTGTGGAAGGCGCTTTCGAGACTTTAATGATGTTCAGTTTAATAAGTCACATGCAAGCTAAAGCTCGAGATCATTTCCTGAGAGCTGATGTTTCGATTGTGATGTTACAGATAAACCAGTGGATTTTGATGGAGAAAACAGGTTACCTCTGCTGAGTTTTGCACAATGACATGAACAGTTTGAATTCTTTGGAAATTGAAAACTATTGCTCTGCAAAACTCAATTTACCAGCAATCTTGCACAATAAAATCTGTCCACATTTCCAGCTAATGAAGAAACTTGTGGAGCTGATTGGGTGCTTTTGCGATTTAATGCTGTTAAATTAAGATTTTATGTTGTACACTGTGAAAAGTGAAATCCTGCTTTGCTCTGCAGGTAGAGCCATTATAACGTAAAGTTTTACTGACTGCCCTCACATTTTGGAATGTTTATGTTTTTCTCTTTCAGCTCAGTAATCACTTGTTCGAAGAGCTGGCGATGGACGTGTACGATGAAGTGGACAGGCGAGAGACAGACGCTGGTGGGTTGAGAACCTTGAGCAGACGCGTAACAGAGAAGTCTTTGGCATTGACCTAGAGCGCTGAATGTCTGGGGGTCAGGGTCTACTGAGGAAAGCACTTTCCATAAGTCAATAAGACAGTTAAGTAATTCCGGCAAATTCCTGCATCCGATGGGAGCGGCAGGGTAATTTAAGCATTGAGCTGCACAGTGAAGCCATTCATGCGGAGGCTAATTGGCATCAGCCAAATGCCACGGGGAATGACATCAAAGGAAAGCGAAAATCGATTCTTATTGTACTGCAGCTCAGTAGAATGCTTGTTTCACCGCTCCTGTTTGCTGGGTAATGTCGAGATGGGCCTCGGTCTCTCTCAGACACTCCTTGAGGGGAATGTGCCTGCAGCATTAAAAATTCACATTTGACAAGAATACTCATTTTCTCTAGAGACTTTTAAAGCGCTCGAAAACCGTTAATGAACATATATATTCAGAGTGAAAAGCTGTGAAGTGAGATGCAGTATGTGAGAAGGTGTAAAATGAGTTGATCTGAAGCTGACTCTGGCCCTGCTGTTGCTTTCAGTGTGGCTGGCGACTCAGAATCATAGCACCCTGGTAACGGAAACGACGGTCGTGCCTTTCCTTCCTGTGAACCCTGAATATTCATCGACGAGAAACCAGGCGAGTCTTTTAACCCCTTAAACCCTGATTTTCCCTTCAATTTCCCCTTTAAGTGGGTTCAAAGTTAGATTGAGAATTTTTTTCCGTATTGTCGGACAACGTCACATAAATATTCTGTTTCTGCTGGTTGCAGTGCTTCACTGAAGGTACAACTCGCTTATATTGAGAGAAATATTCAAACCCAGAATTCTATGTTTTTATGGCTAAAGCATTACTTCAAACTGAAAATAACTAGATCTGTGATGTAATTTTAAACACATTTCCCCATAATTCAGCAGGACATATTTGGGATCATTGGGAACCTCAAGATCTCCAATAGAATTTAAAATAGGCCAATAGTTCCATTGGATTGAAATGCAGGTTCCACTATGTTGACAAACCCACTTATAGGGATCACGGGGTGAAAGCTGTTTAACCCTTTCAATGCTGGGGTCTGCAGCCCAGGTCCTGCGAAGCTGGAGGCTTGGAGAAGGCCATCAGACAGGTTGACTTGTTTCAGCTGGGGTCTCCTTAATGAAAATTTTTGTAGATTTCATACTAAAATATTATGTATGCACAAAAAATACAGAATTACTTGTGGTAAAAAAAAAAAAAAAAAAGTGAAAATATAAAATTGTGGATAAGCTAAACTGTTTCCAATTATTCATGGATAAATCACAGTGAAGTTAAAATTTTGCATGTATGTGCACACTTGTGCATGTTTTTAAATGTTGGTTTTACTTTTACTAATCTAAAATCCACATGATGGTGGCGTATCAATGAATCTTTTTTTGTGCAGATGCACACTTTATAAACAAGGCACTTGGTTACTTGCATCTGAATCACGTGCTGACCTTAAGGCCCAAACTCAAACCAGCGGAGATTGTAGCTGAAACCAGAGGTGCAGACCGCTGCTCACGAATGCGTGATGTCACAGGAGGATGGAATGTTACGGCATTCAACAGAGCTCTAGAGCACTGACCTAGAATTTTGAAGAAAAGATTTCCTCTTTGTCTAGATTGAGTGAAGTAATGTAGAAAATGCTTTATCGTTCATTCATTTCAAATGTGCAAGAAGTGCATCATAAATTTGCTTCTACTGAATTGGGAAAAGATTAATTTTGAGTGTTTAGATTGGAAATAGTTGCCCGTTTTCTGTTCAAAACAAAATATTCACTCAGTGTACGACAGAATTATGACAGCTGAGAGAATTAACGGTCAGATCTCGGTTTTTGCAATTCTTTTTTTTTTCTCCTCCTCAGGGGCGACAGAAACTTGCCAGGTTTAATGCGCACGAGTTTGCGACGCTCGTTATCGATATTTTGAGTGATGCGAAACGTCGGCAGCAGGGAAGTTCTGTCGCGAGTCCGAAAGGTACTGGTACTGTCCGCCATGTCGTGTTTCTTCAGTCTTTTGTAATGTGAAGGCATCAGGGTTCTGACAGGACTTTGTATACAACTTTTTTTTTTTTTTAGAAAACGTGGAGCTGATTCTCAAGGGTGTTGGTAGTCGGCATGGAAGTGAGGGACAGGAAGTTGATCAGCCGGACTATGACAGCGTGGCATCGGACGAGGACACTGATCAAGAACCACCTTCTGACAAAGGAGACCGGACCAAGGTAATGTTAAACTTCATCCATTTCAGGTACAAAATATATCCAAGGTAATGTGTTTGTGCCTTTAGTGGGAACTCATGGGAAATTCTGCATAACATTTAAGTTGAGCCGAAGAAATGTCATGGTTTAGTAAAGTATGTTGGATGTGGAAGTTACTTCTGACGTTTTTTTTTTTTTTTTTTGGAATAAATATTGACTTACAATTCAATGACAAGACACTGTCATCAATATCCCCCACAACCATGGAATCCCGTTTTCTAACCCAATCAAGGTCATGATTCGTAACATAAACACACAAAATATCATTCAT
The DNA here is from genome assembly GCA_029692085.1 of Gymnothorax javanicus. Lineage (NCBI taxonomy): Eukaryota > Metazoa > Chordata > Actinopteri > Anguilliformes > Muraenidae > Gymnothorax > Gymnothorax javanicus. The sequence goes on along the minus strand of CM056194.1, from coordinate 80,048,791 downwards.
CTAGGTGAAGTCGTTTCTGAAAAAAAGAATTGTTCCTACTTATCCGGACGGATGAACAGATGGATGAGCACCATTGCACTATCCCCCCTTCACATAGCGACGGAGGATAAAAATGAATGCCCTTTTAAAATGAATGTACATAATGTCAAATCTCCCACATCATGAAAATCTTGTTTCTCTGTGTCCCTCAAACACAGTACTTTGGTCCTTCCTCTACCTCACGTCTGACAAATCTTGACGCCAGATTCTTTTGAGCCCCTTCTTAAGAAATCACATACCCAGCACAGGCTGGTTTTGGATTGGCTGCCATTGTTCACTTTGTGCCGCGATGAGCAATCAAATCAGCGCCCCATTCTTATTGACTCACTAACCACATAATTCTCATAGCTAAGTTATTGAGGGGAGAATATAAGAGGCTGGAGACTGGCAGCTAATGCCGAATATGTGTGTTTCAAACCTTGTTTTACACATACCTGGGAGTGGTCTTTAATTTTTCTTTTTTAAAGCGTGAAATATGGTATCAGTACTGTGGTGCCATTAACCTGCATCCTGAGGAGGGTTGTTTGCAAATACCTGTCTATCCTGCCTTACATTAGATTTGGTTCTGTCCTGCCATGCATTAGTTTTGCAGCATTTAACAAAGTGGCATACTTTAGCACATATTTTACTACAAATTATTACCTTCTTGAAATCAAACCCACAACCTTTGTGTTATGAGGCTCAATTCGCAAACCACTGTATGACTCTGTTGATCCGTTTTATTAAGTTATGTGAAGTACAGAGCAGAGAGTTCTCCTGGCTCAACAATTTTACAGCGGTCAAAGATGGAAAAATGAAATTGAAATGCTCTGTCTTGGATTGATCGAAGTAAAAATGCCGTTACAATAGCCTAACAGATTTGATTATTCTTTTCTAAAAGAAGAGTCACTTGGTCCAGAGGGTTCACGCCTAACTAAAGTTCCCCATGATGCTCTGCTCTGGTGGTTTGCTTCTTCATTTTTCAGTCTGGTTTGCACCAATATTGGTCAATTTTACGTCCTTATTTCAAAAATGGAGATAATTGGTTTAATTTTTATTTTCCCAAGCGCGATCTTTTATATCGTCTGTGCGAGATTTGCAAATTTTTTTGACCTCTCGCTATTCTCGTCATGCATTTTGCCATTTGACATTATTTACGTGGCTTGAAACTGTTTCTGTTTCTCTAAAATATGGAACAAAAGCCTCAGTAAAGTGCTTAAATATTTTAGACTGGTAGTGAAATACTGCCTTCTGCATAGTACCGTAGGTGCTTGGCTGAAACCTGAAAGGTTGGTGGTCCGACCCCCAGTGTAGCCTGTAGTAGAGCTTGTGGGCCCTTGACATAGGCCCTTCATCCCACATTGCCATGAGACGGATTGGCCCCCTCCTTGGTTTAATCAAGTCACTTTGAGTAAAAGCGACAGCTACAGTGGGCTACATAATTACTGGCCCTGCACAAACAATACTTTAAAAAAAGAAAAAATATATGTATTTATGGAGAAACTCTGAATAACAACGTGAGAAATGCTGTACTATATTAATGTTCTGATGGAACCAACCTAAATCATTTTCTAATTTAATTAAAAATCAATTTCCTCCAAATCACGGCTTCACAATTAATTGCACCCTTAAATCTTAAATCTTCCTTTTTCACTCGGGTATAAAAATTTGATAACGCACATGCAATATCCCTTTGGTCATCCAACACCGTGAAGAAAACGGAGGAACTGTCAGTTCAAAAGATGCAGATGGTCATAGACCTTCAGAAATCTGCTAATGGGTACAAAAGGATTCACAAATGATTAAATGTGTCACAGAGCACTGTCAGGCAATTATCAAAAAATTCTAAAGATACGGAATTGTTGAAAACCTCAAGAGTAGAGGATGCAACGGCATTTCGCCCCCCAGGATAGGCATGGGCAATACAAATGAATAAAATGACAACATTTCTTGAGTTGCTGAGAACAAAGTTTTTATTATTTTCTCATGACTTTTTGCGGGTAAGTACAGAAGACACAGACGAAGAGTTTGCCACAAGTCCAACGCCTTTACAGGAAAGTGTCTCAGAGCCACAGGGTCCCAAAAATGGCTGATTTCGGCATTTATCAACAAAACCCATTGTGAAAATTGGGGGGTGAAGCCTGAGGGCATTTTCGAAAATGCAGTCTATTCAGAAATAAACCAGGCCAAATTATCCATTAGGGTACCCTAACAGAAATAATTGATGCTAAAGTCATCTACCCCTTTTCTGAAGTACAGCAGCGCCCCCTAGGCCCTTTTTAATGGAAAATGCATTGAATTTCACCCAATTATGTTCAACATTAGGTTTTGCATTGATATTAAAATGGTATGGTATGAATGGGTTGCCTGTGAAGTTTTTTTTTGGATCAATGGCCTGCAAAAATGTCAAAATTATCGGTGGGAGGGCAAACATTAACGCTACTCGCCCATTACTATATAAAATGCAGTGAAGTCGCTGATGCGGCAGTTGTTTGCCCTCCCACTGCTCTTAAACGTTCCCCCTTCAATAACCCGTGGTGATTTAAAAAAAAAAAAAACTTTGCACTGTTTTTACTATGTCCATATACCCTCCTCCTATGATAGTTTCAATGAGCTACTGTGAATAATTCATAGTAAAACACAGTGACGTGCAGTCGGAGGTTAGTTTGGTGAGGCAGAAACCTCCCCTTTGCTTGATTAGCAATCAGACGATTAACTAGTTTAGAAAGACTATTCGGCAGAATGACGGGCCAGTTTAAGTTTCCGCGGCGTTATTACTCAGTACATTGAACCTGAAATGCTCACTAGACAGCAGATTTGCGGCGTACTTGCTTCCAGGAAGCGAAGCAATGTCATCAACAAATATTAAAACAGTTCGACTTATGCAGAGTTCAATGCTTAATCAATATACAATGTATTCTCCTTTAAATACGCGCTTTTACACCCAAACAAAAAGCGGGTGCTTATTTTCAGTCTTCTTTCATAATCCGATTAACGAAATGTTTAAACGATATACAGAATTACCGAGAGCCAAGAATTTTTTCCTAACTGATTATTCAGATTTCCATCCTTGCAGTCTCGAATTGAAGGCGTAATGCGTGAATTAATCTTGTGACCGGTGGGCTTCAAACGCCTGGCGCCGGTTTATTCCTTGGTATATTTTACTGAAACTTCACAAATAGGGTCACAGGATATTCTGTCAACAAACTATGTAGGGTAAAGTAAAAAATACGCTCACCTTTCTTGCTATTGTTGAGAAGAAATCACGGCGAACTCATGAGGAACTTCACCAACTTCTGTCGAACTTATTTCACATCCCCTGGAGGTCTAGCCTGGACGAACAGACTCGTAATTTCTCAAATTAGATGGCTGTAAGCCAGTCGGGGCCGTAGCTGGGATAAGACGTCGGCGCGGGCTGTTTGAAATCTACCTCCTAAATGGTTATTTTTGCCACGCCGTGCCCTTGAAAATTTGTAAACACGGCGCAAATTGAGGTCACGCATTCATCCTACGGGCGAACAATAGCTCTGTTCAAATCACGTTTTTGGCCGTAACACGCAGAGTTCATGTATGAAATGCGGGTATCCTATTGAAAAGGTTGCTTTTAATCAAACCATGGTGTTCTTTTTGTATGAAAATGGTATTTACGTCATTTTTTATAAGTTTTCTGAGGCTTGTTTACCGCCCCAGTTCAGCTGTTACGCATTCCATTTGAGTTTATGCAGAGCGTTGCCCATGCCTAGCCAGGATACTGAGGAGGACGGTGAGAGAAGCAACAAAATCCGCAAGAATCACTGTGAAGGAATTGCGGGCCTTGGTGGCATCTTGGGGTCGCCAGATTTCAAAAAGCATCATCCGGCGCCACCTCCGCAACTGCAGGCTCTTCAGAAGGGTTGCAAGAGGAAAGCCTTTTCTGACCAGAAGACATGGAAGCAAGCGCTTGGAGTTTGCTAAACATCATTGAAATATAATTTGAGCAAGGTGCTTTGGTCAGATGAGACCAACATTGCACGTTTCCCTCAGATACAGCATCGGCATGTTTGGCGTTGAAACAGAGATGCATACAGGAGGAGCACCTCATACCCACAGTAAAATATGATGATGGGTCAGTCATGTTTTGGGGCTGATTTAATTCAAGAGGTCCAGGGGCACTGGTTAAGATTATTAGCATAATAATTCCATCAAGTATCAGGATATTTGGGGCACCCCGGTGGCGCATCGGTCTGGGTGCGTGCACCATGGGGGCTGTGTCCTTCTCGCAGCGACCTGGGTTTGATTCCGGCTCGGGTCATTTGCCGCATGTCATCCCCATTCCTCTCCCCAGCCCTCCTGTCTCTCTGTGCACTGTAACTGTCAAAGGTGAAAATCCCCAAAAAAATAATCTTTAAAAAATAAAAAAGTATCAGGATATTTTGGCTGACAATCTGGTTGCCTCCACCAGAAGGCTGGGACTTGGCCGTAGGTGGACTTTCCATTAAGACAATGACCCAAAGCATATCTCGAGAGCCGCACAGAAATTTTTCTGTGGCAACAAAATCAACGTTCTGCAATGGCTTTCTCAGTTGCCAGACCTCAATCCAACTGAAAACCTGTGGGTTGAGCTAAAGAGGGCAGTTGATAAATGCAAACCCAAGAATGTGAAGGATCTTGAGAGGATCTGGTGAGAGGGATGATCCAAAATCTCCCCAAATCTGTGCCTTAACCTTGTCAAAAATTAAAAGAAAAGACTCCATGTTGTTATGCTTGCCAGAGGTGGTTGCACTAGGTACTAAATGAAGGGTGCCAATAATTATGAAACCTTAATTTTGTTGAAATTTATTTTGTAGTGAATGATTATGATTTTGGTTGTTTCCTTCAAAACATTAATAAAGTAAAGTAGTTCACACATGTTGGTATGTTCTGTTTCTCTAAAATTATATTGTCCTTTTTTTTTTTTTTTTTTTTTTTTTGTATTGTTTTTGCATGGCCAGTCAGGGGTGCCAGCAATTTTGGAGCCCACTGTAAATAAAATATGGAATATAACGGCCCATCTCCCTCTTGCTCTGCAGAGCGTGGATTCGGACCTGTCGGACGGGCCAATCACAGTGCAGGAGTTCCTGGAGGTGAAAAATGCCCTGTCGGCCTCGGAGGCAAAGATTCAGCAGCTGATGAAGGTCAACAGCAATCTGAGCGACGAGCTTCGCTTCATGCAGAAAAAGGTACAGCCAGAGCACCGGCATCAGGGCACTAACACAGACACCTAACCAGGGGTCCTAATCATGGGCCTATCACGAGCCTGGGTCCACCATTCTATCCCCGCCCCCCACCCTCTTTTTGGACAGCCACACATGGGGCAAGCTGATTGGCTCACCAGTCGCCTCCTGCACGTCAGGCAGAACTGTCTACCCAGTTAGCACACCTGCATAGTCTTCTACAGTGTAACAGGTGTGAAGCAATGTGGACTAAAAAATCCAACAGAATACTTCCTGGATTTTTTTTTTTTTTTTATTCCTTCAGTGTTATAAATATTCGCAATATTAGCCATTTAGACATTTGTTTCTAGAAAAGTGTTCTTTCAAGGTGTGTTCCAGTTTTTATATAATTACATCACTACAAATACTGCTGTACTGTAACTACTGTAACATGACTGTTTGGAATAGATGTGACCCAACAAGCACATTAATAACTTCTGCATTTAGTTCAGAATCGGCAGTGTTTGCAGCACAATCTGTTTCATTGATGCTTTGCATAAACTGAGCAAAGTTTCAGTCAGGGAGTGAATGTGTAATATTATTATTATATTTTTTTAATTTTTTTTATTTTGTTGGTTTCTTGGTTGTAGGATGCAGAAGCATCTATTAGCATTGCAGAGGTAGTGGTCTACCTATGGTCCACCGTCAGATGGATGTAATACATGCCTCATTAACTTGCATATGCGTTTGCTTGTGCAGAAGCGTTTCGTCTATGAGGAGAGTGTGAAGGTAAATTATATGGAACTTTCTAGACGTGCTCACGTACGTCAGTGTTACCTGAGAAGTCTGTGCCTCTGTTTGTATGCCTCGTTATGGCGGGCTTTCGACTAATAAAGCCACTTGTAGAAGCAAGAATGTAACGGGACACTGGAAGATCTGAAGGGATGTTGAAAAAGTAATGAGTTCTAAACGCTTGCATGCTAGCGTGCGCCTTTAATAGTGCATCTCATACCAGAGTGTGGAATCAGAGCCGCCATTTTGTTAGCCCCCGCTGAAACCAGAGCTGTTATGGAATCTCTGTTGTGGCTGCTCGACGCCTCTTGTCGGAAGTGTATTGGATTTTGTCCAAGAGCGCGATGGTATGTGTTTCACACGTGTCCGTGGAATATTAATGTTGAACTAAAATATCTTTATATAGTGAGAAGACGTTAATATCTGTACACCTGGGATCTGCAGTATTCTCCAAAAAATTGGCATTGCAATCACATGGACCCTTTAGCCTTATTCCCGGACCAATAGCTGTTAGTGAATTAAATGGTTTATTTCTCTCAACATTCGAGTCACTATCATAACAATTACTCAAATTGAGGATAGAGTTGAGTCGGTTATGACCAAAGGCCCGAGCGTATTTATTTTCCTGGACATCACATGGGCATTCTTCAGCTATCCAAACGTTTATGTGATTTAGCTGTGTGGGCTGGCATTGTGTGAACGTATGGCTGACGAAGAAAGAAATAAATAAACTCTCCGTCTGAATTGGCCTGTGACGGTTTCCCCCTCGGCAAGCAAACCCAGTTTTGTTGCAACCACGGTTCAGCGGACCGTCTCATCTCATTGGATCATAATCGCAGTAATACTTAACCATGGCTAATAATTTCCCTCTTCCTCCTGAACGTTCGATCCTTGAATCCCCAGTTTCTTTGTCCTCTGATTGCTGTCCGTTCTCTCTGTGCCTGTGTATTGCTGGAATGGAGTCTCCCCCCTTGTCACCCTCTCTAATCTCTGACCGAAGAACCTGCCCTTCAAATTTGAGGCTTTGCCTGCTTGCTCTGTTTGCTTGCTTGCCATTCTGCCATGCTTGCCTTTATTTATTTATTTTTATTTATTTTCTTTACACTCAGCATGTGTAACACTCGATGAGAAGGTGTTTTGCCTCTGTTTACATTTTGGACTCGGCGCTAAAATTCAAACCCAGTTTTTTTTTGTTTTTTAGACGGAAGTTGGACACCACAAAGATTGTCACAAATCACACGCTAGATATCTTACACATGCTGTTGACTGCTTCAGACCGAGGGCATGCTTCCCAAGAGCGTAGTTTTCTAACTACCCTAGCTACTTGTATTTGAACCATCGACTTTGTATGGTTCGAACTATGAAAGTTGCTAGCATAAGCTTTTGGGAAACGTACCCCAGGCTAGTTGGGGGCAGGACAGCATAAGGAGCGGGGGACCCCGCCTTCTAAAAAACGCTCTTGTTAGCATATTACTGCCGGTCTCTTCCAGCTGCATTCTCTGCAAAGCGAGAACTCCTCTCTGAGACGGCAGGTCACAACCAATATGTATCAGGTCCCCAGCGGCGGTTCGGACTTCCCCGACCCCACCGTCCCCGCGGGCCTGAAGCGCCGCCCATCCGCCCGGGGCGGCCGTCCCATGTCTATGTATGAGACGGGCTCGGGCCTGAAGCCCTATCTCCCCAAGGGAGAGACGCCCTTCCCCGAGGACGGCCTCCACGGTCTGCAGCCTTACTCGCCTCATGTAAGTAAACACCCTGCACTTTAGCCTTTCGCCATTATTTTTCTCCTTCTCAAATCTTCCAAGTGCTCTCCTTTTGTCCTTCTTCCTTCCTTTCCTCTTTCCCCTTATTCTTGTTTTTTTTCCTCTATGGTTCTTTCTACGCCTTCGAAAAATGGAAACAAATTGGTTAGAGTTGGTGTTCTAGTTTTGTTTAAATAGAAACTGACCATTGATCGGCTATATAATGGATATATTTGAATGATTGCGGCTCGTTTAACTGTAAATGGAAACGAAGTGCTCGTGTAGCTTGGATTGAAAATGTAAGAATGATCATTGCTCGTTAATTTTAAAATACAAATTGACGAATGGCTAATGTTCGTTGATGAGCCTCGTCCACTATAATTTGGCAAGATGTTGCGATTGGCGTCAGCCCGTATAACAATGCCAAGCTTGTCAGTCAAACGTACAGCTAGTCCCATCTCTCTTAGACAGTGAGGTTTAAGGGGGCCCCTTTTATTTGCCAGGAGGTCTGGCAACCCACATCTCCACTTCCACCACATCTCCCCAGTATTCTGCCTTTCTCATAGGGTTTCGATCACCGTTGCCTTTAAAACAGGGTGAACTCTGAATGCGTGAACTACATGTTAGCATTTCTGGTGTTAATTCAGAGTGTGAAAATGTCTGAGTTATTGTAAAGGTTTGTGCATTTCAAATTAGTATTAAACCTTGTTTTTCCAAGTATTTTGTTGCATTTGTCCGTTATTTTGTCTTTGAAAGGAAATCCATGCCTGTTTGTATGCATCGAGATGTCCAGTTGTTACTAATGTTTGTGCAAAATTGAGGGAAATGAAGTGCTCATTCTGCTTTAGAACATTCAACAGAAACATGTTGTGGAAACATGTCATGGAAGCGTTTTACGATTTGCTAATTTAAGCGCTAGTGTCCCTGCATAAGTGAATCAATAAAAAGCACTGCACCACAGACACCATAGTTGCCAAAAAGCTTAAATTCTACGTACACATTTTAAATTATTGACAGTTAAATATTTTTTCAAGATAAGATGATAGAATATATTTAGCCATCATACCATTTTCATCACCCCAGTTTCCCTGGCATATTGCATTTCATTCATATACTGTCTGTGTGGTGTATGTTTAATCTTTTTGTTGTTTCGTGTTTGTTTTGTGTTGATTTACTTTGTCCGCTCCAAACAGTTTTGATATAGATGTTACTCTCAGCACTGATCCTGGATCAGCCTTAGCTCTTTGTTTAGATAACCAAGCAGAGCTATCCAAATATATTTCTGGCCATAACATACCTCAGGGCTGCGCAACCCTGTTCCTGTAGATATATGATCCTTTAGACCAGGTTTGCCCAACCTTGTTCCTAGAGGTCTACCATCTTATAGACCTGGGTTGCTCAACCTTGTTCCGAGAGATCTACAGTCCTATAGACCAGGGTTGCCCAACCTTGTTCCTAGAGATCTACCATCTTATAGACCTGGGTTGCCCAACCTTGTTCCAAGAGATCTACAGTCCTATAGACCAGGGCTGCCCAGCATTGTTCTCGAAGATCTTCCATCTTATTGACCAGAATTGCCCAACCTTGTTCCTAAAAATCCAGGATCCTCTTAATCAGTTGAATGAGGGGTCCTTTTTTAGGGTTGGAGTGAAGACCTCTGGGATGTTATATCTTCAGGAACATGGTTGGGCAGCTGTGGGATTGCTAGCTGATCCATCAGTAGTTGAGAGCAACAGCATATAATTTCCCTCTTTTTTTTATTTTTTATTTTTTTTGGTGGTGGTTGGGGGCAGTTGGGTTTTTTCCATTATTATTATTATTATTATTATTATTTGGTTTGGACCCTTTCTAGATCGGGAGAGGGGCTCATGTGACTACCTCCTCATCCCTCCCCTCCTTCCCTACCACCCTGTCATGGTCACGGGACGAGAGCACTAAGAGGGTTAAGTACCTCCCCCATTCGGTCCGGTCCTTGCGGGACACCCCTGTCCCCCCCCTCTGCCCGCCCGCCCGCTTACCCCGTTTGCATGAGTCATCCCTCCATCACCTGCTGGGCTGCCTCCACTCCTCCATCTTCATCCTTCGCTCCAAACTTTTTCCAGTAACTTCTACGTCCATCTCAACTCTCTCTTCACTTCCCGGAAAACACAGCATCTCTCTTGACTGAGGTTGCAAACGGCTTCACGGACCGCTTGCGCTTGATTCGAAGGGACGAACAACCCGAACTGGCGAGCGTCGCTTAAAGCGCGTTAATTTACTCGTCTGTTCAAGTTCTGTGTATAGGCCTTTAGATGTGCTCGGGTTTGCTGGAAAAGTTACTGTGCGAATGCGGGATAGAATGGCATCTCTTGATGCACGGCTGCCATCTTGAGAGCTTGAACGATGGAGAGCTAACCACAGTCTTAATTATTGACCCTGTCATTCACACTGATTTACAAACTTTAAGTAACGTGATGCTCCAGTTCATCTATTATTTCCCTTGTTTCCAGGCAAATTGAACAACATGGGGTTGAGAAAATAGCGTTTTGTAAGGAGAAAAAATAAGTTCCCATGGGTGCAGCCGTTCTGACTAGTCACATGATCAGAAGTAGCCAACATTATGTCATCTGTGTGCTTCATTGCAAATGGCGAGAGAAGTACATTGTGTTCTTGTTGTTAATGTGTCGATTTTCTGTGGGCAGTACCAGATTTGAACAACCTTCAGAATTTTTTTTCGTAAAATCCCGTCAAAGGCGTCAAGACGAAGCCAGTGGCTTGCAAAATGTTGCCAGTGTTCTGACGACTTGTGCTGCCTTGTTTAAAAATGCTACCTTAATGCAGGGAGATCATTCAGTCTTTGTTTTCGCTTTAATATTGCAATACGAATCAGCCACAGTATAGCACCTTTATTTGTTAGCTTATTATAATGTATGCAGGTGTTATAATGAGTTGGATATGTTTGATTTAAAGATATCATGCCGCATACCACTATCGTCTAATTTCGGCATTTTCAGGAAAAGCTATGCAATTGCCAGTCAGTCTAAAGGCGCGCTGAAAAAAACTGTAATTTTATTTTTTTATGATATTTAAGATGGTTAAGATTTTCTGAAGCATCTCGATCCATTTTCATCAAGCATCAGAATTATATCATCCTTATTTTCTTGTTTCCTTTAAAAAAAAATGCAATTGCATAAATGCCCTGTCAATCTTAAGATTTTTAATTTAGTTGTCCGTGTATTTAATTTAATTTATTTATTTGAATATGGTTCAAACTCGCTGAACGCTGGGGTCTTCTCCACCCAGAACCCTCCACTCCCAGCTGGCCCCAGTGTTGGGTTATGCGCTGTGGCTCACTGCTGTAACCCAACAGCATACCCCACCCCCACCCGGCATGTTTACAGGCTACCGGCTATAGCAAAGACTGCCAGACCTGTTCATGGAGATCTACCATCCTGTAGGTTTTCTCTAAAACCCAAACAAACCCCACCTCACTCATTTGCTAGAGGTCTGCATTGAGCGGCTAACACAGTGGGGCATGTGTACCAAACTAGGGTTGGAGTGAACCCTGCAGAGTGGTCGATTACCAGCGTGTTGCCGTCATGCAGATAACCTCTGTGGTTTATCCTGGATCCTTCCTCTCTGATCTGCTCCACAGTGAGCACGCTCAGTCTCCACTTGGTTAAATCTCTCGACTGGGATCACCTACTCATGTTACCTGGACCAAGAACCGAAAAAAAAAAAAAGATTGACCGTGTTTCCTGGGCTTGAATGTAGGGGGCAGTGTGGTGCCGGGCAGAAGAGGAGTGCTTGTATAGGTGTGGTTGCAGAGGAAGGGTATGTATGTTTGTTTGGTGTCCTCTGCTGCTTCTGACGTGCTCTCTGCTGCGAAATGAAGCTCTCTGTTTTCAGAATCGCCTACTGCTTACTACTCGATTACTGACTGTGGCCAAAACTAGCATGTAGTATACAGTATGTGACAAACATGAAATGTAGCAGTATGCTACCTGGATGGCCAACTACAATGGCCGAATCTCACTGTACGCGGTCAGAGCCGTCTTTGTGGTGTTCTGTATCCCACAATGCAGGGCAGTCAATGGCTAACTTCCACCAAGACCCAGGGGATCCTCGTCGCCTGGTGGCTGTGATTGTGTAGTACTCATTCTGGATATGGTCACATTCTGGCTACTACGCCGCATGCTACCATGGTCATCAGAATGTAGCATCAGGTTTATAATGGAGCAGTGTGCAGTATGTAGTGATGGAGTGTGCGGTTCTGAGCAAGGCCCTGCATGAAGGCGACGGGGCAGAACGAATGCTCCGCCGTGCGGTTGCTGCACACTGCAGTGAGGAATCTGGAGTTTATTATTCCCAATGAGTCACAGTTAACTCCGCAGCCTGTTAGGTAATGCAGTAAAAATATCTGCTGAACAAGACATCTTGAGTGTCTTCATATTATCGTGGTATGAGTCATGGGAAAGTGAGAATGCCCAAACTGTACTGTACAGTGTCGCGGTGCTCAGGCCTGTAGCATCGCAATGCGGACGTTGAGCCAGATTATGTCACAACTTTGACTCCGTCTGCAGGTCTAATTTGGAGATATCTGACTGCATTATCTTTTAACGGAGCGCAGCTGGTCAAACGTGGATAGGGAAATCTTTAAATAAGTCAAAGTTGCGATTTATTGCAGACGTATTGCATTTCTTCTTGCAAGTGTTAGCTGTGTTAGCCACCGCAGGGGTTGACACTGGACTGTGCCCATCTGGGCATGCTCAGAAGAGACCTGTCGGGAGCCCCTGTGTGATTCTGCTGGTGTTCACTAATCTGTGCTGAAATTCTGCCGCGTGCAACATGCAAGCCTCGTTTTCTTTTCAAGTTCAAACTGTTTGAATAGAGGCAAAGCACCTCAGTCATATGCTTCCAATTGTGTGGACCTTTGGCCATTGATCATCACTGCGATTTCCTGAATAATGGAACGGTGTCTGAACAGAGTTATTTGCTATCAGAGAGGAACTTAAAAAAAAAAAAAAAAAAAAAAATTTGAACCCTGCATAACCCTTTTCTGACTAACTCTAACTGGCTATTAAAATCATAACTGCTTCACCATGATGATGTTACAGCCTCACCTTGCTTTGAGGTGTTTTTTTTTTTTTGCTTTATTCATGCAAAGTACTTGTGTTTTTCTCACTTCAATATTCAATTTACTTTGTTCATCATCATACCATGTTGGTCTCATTTAGTCGTAGGTGAATATTTCAGCTGATAGGCAAAAATTTTAATTGATGGTAACTTGTTAAAGACAATGCAAAATTGGTAATTTTTTCTTGCAAAATTTTGACCGCAAATGTTATGAATGAGTTTTATTGGAGAAGGATGTATTCTGTAAATATACATTTTCTGACTCTTGACTTGGAAAAGGTCTGTCTGTTCGTGTTGTGTTGAAGTACACAACTTTGCATAAAAACGGCTAAACTCGTCCCTCTGTCTGCAGCATTCCCTCTGTGTTTGTTTTTGAAATCTTTGTTTAAATTGTGGCAGTTCCTGTTACTTTTCTTTCTTCTGCTTCATAGGCATCTAAACTGGAAAAGCAAAGTAGCATGCCGGATAGTGACTATGACAACGCAACCAACGACTCCGAGCTGGACGATTCGGGGTAGGTTCTAGCTGAAGGTAGCACCTGCCTGTGATTAGAACCGAAAACACGGTCTTTTTTTTCTACCTGTGCTCTTAAAGGCGTACCATCTAGGATTTTCGCCTGAAAGGTCCCCTGTCGTGTCACCAGGTGCACAGCCAAATTAATCATAACAAGCCATTTCCAAATCTGTTTTTTTGTGATGTCACATGGTGATATGTCCGCCCAGAGGCAAGAGGGATTGATCAACTTCTGCCAACCAGTGAGTCAGGTCCTTCATTATTCTGGGTGATTGCTCCCCCTTGTGATATCACAAAATGGCTTGTAATGGCTTTTTGGCTGTGCACTTGGTGACATGGTGGAAGACGTTTAAAAATATTATAAAGTAATTATGCTAAGGCGTATGGTGTGCTAGCAGTCTCTGTCTTTGCATATCTTTTATTGCTCCTCGTGTTCGTGCCTTTAGAATGTTTTCGGGACATTTCTGGGCATTGCAGTCATGTTTCTGTGCAGAGGCTTGGGTTTGGCTACTGACAGTGCAGAGGCTTGGGTTTGGCTACTGACAGTGCAGAGGCTTGGGTTTGGCTACTGACAATGCAGAGGCTTGGGTTTGGCTACTGACAATGCAGAGGCTTGGGTTTGGCTACTGACAGTGCAGAGGCTTGGGTTTGGCTACTGACAGTGCAGAGGCTTGGGTTTGGCTACTGACAGTGCAGAGGCTTGGGTTTGGCTACTGACAGCGCAGAGGTCGCTGAAGAAGTGAAAGTTGACGATGGCAACATGAAACTAAAATCTGTTCTGTAAAACCAGTCTGCCTTTGAGTGACCTCCCCCCTCACTTGTTCGAGATTTTTTTTTTTTTTTTATTTTATTTATCCTTTATTTATCCAGGGAAGTGCCATTGAGATTGAAATGTCTTTTTCAAGGGAGCCCTGGGGCGTTGAGGTGGGGAGGGAGAGGGCAAGTTGCATAGCTAATTAGATCAGGGGATGATTAGGTGTCAGGTTGAAAGAGCCAGGTTGGGAATTTAGCCATGACACCGGGGAACTGAAGTTGTTCAAACTGATTTGAAGTATTAAGTGGGTGTTTTTGTTTGGAGTTAAGGATGAAATGGCTCTGACTGTAGGCCCAGTAGGGCTGAGAAGACTATGCATAGTATTCCTTTAAGGCTGTCACTTTGATGGGTTCTTATATGGGTTCTTTCCCCACCTCTGGTACCCCAGGCAGACCTGAGAATTTATTTCATTAAGTGCACCTGATGCAGCTATTTGAGCCAGTGATCGGTTCTCTCTGGTGTGCAAGAAATTCAAAGCATCAAATACCTGGATCTGGCCTGTAGTAATGGAGGAGAGACTCTGGAACCTGTATGGAGCCTTTAAATGCATGGCATCATGCTCCCATTATGAATTGTGCTTTTCTTAAATGTTTTGCCTCAAGGCCAGAATGTCCAGTTGTGTGAAGTGTTTGCGCAGTTTAGTTTAAGGGCTTCAGTTGTTGACTCATGCTGAAGGCCCATCGACACCAGGAAATGCAAACGTCAAGATAACTGATGATGACGATGTGAGCTTTCTCTCTGATGAATGATAATCTTCTGGAAATGGCTGTTCTGTCAGCCATTTTGCATGCAATGCTCTGATAATATATTTAGAGCTTGATTGGCTGTCAGTGGTAATATCATTCGCACTGCTTTGAAGAGTTGTGGTGTGGACGTCGCCATCCACTTAAGTACATTTCTAAAACAATGCATTTATAGTTGGTGTTACACCATCTCTTTGTGGATGGGCTTTTAGAATTGGGAATGAAGAGGGGAGTTAGAAATGATTGTTGTGCTACGGAAATGTGTCTTGGTGTGTGTGTGTGTGTGTGTGTATGTGTGTGTGTGTGGGAGGGAGAGAGACCAGTTCCTGGGTGTGATATTTGACTGTTTGACCTTCTCTCCCGCACACTTACGCACACACTCATGCACATCCTCATATATGCACACACACGCAATCATATACATACACATTCTCGCACGTACTCACACACACACACACACACACAATCACTCTCTCGCACTTGCTCACACACACACACACACACAGCCTGGTTCGGAGGAGTAAACTCCGCTCCAGTGGATGGCAGGGGGAGGGGTCTATCCCGGAGCTGGATGACCTGGACGCGGAGCCGGACCCCACCCTGCCCAGCACAGAGGACGTGATCCGCAAGACGGAGCAGATCACCAAAAACATCCAGGAGCTCCTGCGGGCCGCCCAGGAGAACAAGCACGAGAGGTGACCCCCGAGACCCCCGTCCACCAATCACAGCGCAGCCCTGCCCACATCCTCCAATCAAAGCGCAGCCCCACCCCCATCCTCCCCCACCCAGCGTGTCATCCCCCCTCCCACCCCGCCCCATTCTGCTGAGTTTCCCCTCTGCCTTGACCTCTTGACATGATTCACCACACCATCAAGCATTCTTCTCTTCAAAGCATCTAAGTGAACTTCTCTAAGGGGCCTTGCGCACAAGTGTCATACTCGTGTGTGAAAACCGCGAGAGGCAACAATACACACACCTCTTTTAAAAAAAGAGAAGGTGAAACGCAGTGAATTGTTGCTATGACAGCACTAATATTGTGACGTTTTAACGATAACTGTTCACGACAGTCCACCAACAGAAGCTCTAGCCTAACCCTTTCATTTGTGTGATTGGTCGGCTGCTGTAAAACTCACGTTGATGGGCAGCGCGTCTCCTCACAAGTTGAACAGACGTCGCCGTAAACATTGAGCGCTCTGAGTTCAAACATGGTGGACGAGACACAAGGTGAAAAGATGCACTACTGGCTCATGTAATCATCGCTAAATGATTCCAAAATGACACTAAAAAACGGACACGTCTCTTGTGTGCGCACCCCCTTGACTGTCTTTTTTTTTTCTTTACTTCTCCTTGTCCTCCTTTGGGTAACATTTCATTATCATTTTTGCTGTTATCTTTCTTTTTTCCCCCTATTTTTCTTTGCATTATTTACCTGTGTTCGTTATTTGTGAGCCCAGTTTCCTGTTCAGTTCTGCCTTCCCCACTATGATTTCACCTCTTCTGTTTCTCTCTCTCTCCCTCCCTCCCTCCCTCCATCACCTCGCCCCCCGTGCGCTGGGAGCAGACCCCCTGAGCGGGGGGGGGGGGTCCGTAAGCTCAGACACAGCCTGGGCTGCTTCAGCACCCTGGTGCCCTGGGTGGAGAGGCCCCCCTCCCTGCAGCCTGTCCTGGGCCTGCGGCGGCCCGATCCTGCCTCCTGGTACTCTGGCCTGTGTCCCTGCCTCCCAGGCACAGTCTCTCCTCGCTCTCTGTACAGCTCTGCTCTGCCGGGCCTGGCCTGAAACGCAGCGGCCTCCGCCACAAAAGGGTCTCTGAGACGAGAGGGCGGGGAGGGTTTGGGACGGCGCTTACACGCGAGACGACAACAGACCCTTTCTCACACGCACACACTCGAGCATTGCTGCTCTGGGAAGCTATGTGGGGCATCATTGTTTAGAGTTGTGATCTCATTGGCCCATTTGCTGAAATTCTAAATTT
This sequence comes from Gymnothorax javanicus, assembly GCA_029692085.1. NCBI lineage: Eukaryota > Metazoa > Chordata > Actinopteri > Anguilliformes > Muraenidae > Gymnothorax > Gymnothorax javanicus. The sequence continues at coordinate 80,031,909 of CM056194.1, read as the reverse complement.
GGGGGATATTTGGGAATGTAGAGGGCGTTTTCTGCATTAACCCCGTTTGAAGAGTAGGTTTTCAAAAAAAAATTTCGCCTAAATTCTGAGTTGGTGCTCTCCAAGTCTGCAACTCCAGCCCCCAGTACTGACCATTACTTTAGCATAATAATGGTCAGTTGTGAACAGTCTGATCATGTACCTTAATGGGTTTAACACATGCTGGGCAAAGTGATGTTATTTTTCCTTGCCGCTGCCTTTCACGCACAGGCTCCAGATTCTCTGCCATTGTCTGCTACCCCTCACCCCTCTGAAAGCCCATATCTACACTCATTTATCTCCTGTTCTTTTCTGCAAACAAATCCCTCCATACCTTCATAAGGCAAATGAGGCTCCGTTACAACTGATAGGTTGTAATGCAAAAGGTATTAGCTGTTAGCGGTTAGCTTGTATTGGCTTAAAATTGTAGATCAGTACAAATGGCAGTTTGTCTCGGCAAATTGTTTATTGCTGATATTATTTATTTGTTTTGTTTCGTCTGTCGAATTAGCGGTGTACAGGCTTGAAATATACACTGCCTGTCCAAAAAAGTCACCATTGGGATTTAAATAAGCAAATACTCAAGAGCTTATGATTGAGTAATTATTGCAGTGGTGAATATGTTTCTGCTTTCAATGACTCTTTTAATTCTGACTGATTCAGTGATTCACTTCTCATTCATTAAACAACAATGACAGAAGATCTATCTCATGGTTGATGAAAAGATGTTTCTGTGTTTCAAGGGGAGATAATTGTTGGCCAGCATCAAGCAAAGAAAACCGCTAAGGAGATTGGTGAAATCATGAAAATTGGGTCATGAACTGTCCAAACAATTTATTAATTCCCGGAAGGAATTAAGTAGAACTCATGGCTGTGTTTCATTATGAAGGTACAGTGAGAGCATTTCCACACGCATGATGCAACGAGAACTTGGAGGATTGGGACTAAACAGTTACATGGCCACAAGAAAGCCACCTGTTAGTCAGGCACATGGGGGGGGGGGGGGTAGTTCAAATTGCAAGGGAGCAAAAAAGTTGGACTCAGGAGACATGGAAAAAGGTTATTTGGTCTAATGAGTCCAGATTTGCCCTGTTCCAGAGTGATGGACATGTCAGGGTAAGAAAGGAAGCCCATGAAGCGATACACCGGTCATGCTCAGTGCCCACTGTGCAAGCCTCTGGAGGCAGTGTTATGATCTGGGGTTGCTTCAATTGATCAGGTCTGGGCTCAGCGCTGTTCTGCAGCAATAAAATGAATTCAGCAGACAACCTGAATACACTGAGCGACCAGGAACCCATCAATTGACTTTATAATCCCTGATGACAGGGATATCCCAGGTTGACAATGCAAAGATTTATTGGGCCCAAATTGTGAGAGTGGTTCATGAAGCTTGAGGAATAATTATCTCACACATGAATTGGCTTCCACAGAGTCCGGACCTTAATCAGTTGAAAGTGTTTGGCATGTGCAGGAGACGGCTTAACGGAGTGGTTTGACTCACCCATCCTCAATAAAATGTCTCAGCCAAATATGAAAGCAGGTCTGGTCAGAATTAAGAGCCAATTTTTGATAAGTTCAGCCAGTCAGAATTGTTGACCCCCTTAGATTTGGCTGATATTTTATTTTTGAGATGGGTATAGTACCCAAACCTCAAAACCCACACCGTTCCTCTGTTGACCCCTTCTGTCCCGGGCTACAGTGACACCTTTTTCTTTTTGGCCCTTTTTGGCCAATTTAACAAAATTGGGCCAAAAAAAGGGGTTGCTGTAGCTCGGGACAGAAGGGATCAACAGAGGAACGGTTTGGGTTTTGAGGTTTGGGTACCATACCCATCTCAAAAATAAAAAATCTGCCAAATCCAGGGAGGTCAACAATTCAAGGTGCCTGATTTTGCCAGACTCTCTCAAAAATTGGCTCTTAAATGTTGTAACATTGTATAAGATTGTCGAAACAATACCACGACAAATGGGTGCCGTGATCAAAGCTAAAGGTGGCCCATCAAAATATTATAGTGTATGACTGCTTTTTTTGGACGGGCATTGTATTTGGTGAACCACAGATGCAACGTGCATTTTCATGATTCCCATTTGCAGTGTATCAAAGCAGTTACTGTCATGGGGATTTAGGTGATGCAGGCCTCATGTTCTCACACATTTCAGATTCTCAGTGTGAATTGAAGTTCAGGGTGAAAAGGTCACTCGCTAACAAATCACTCCTACAGACGTTAGTGTTGTGTGGACTAACTCCAGGATTTATTTCTTTTTCCTTGGATAACCGTTCTTCCTGACACCATCTGTCCTACAGTTTTATTCCATGCTCAGAAAGAATACATGTTGCTGTGACGGAAATGGCTGCCTTGTTTCCCAAGGTAAGTGCTCATTTAAGTGCAAGTACAGTTTATCGTTAGTCTGAAACCTATTTGAATTTTAATTGAGTCTCTCTCTGAGACTTTCTTATGAGATGCCCTTGTATTGGCGGTACTTGGGAGCGTTTGCATAATCGTCCCAAAAAATATTTTTTGGCTGCGGTATAATTTGTTTTTGATCAAATTTTGTGCATGAATTTGCATCCCCAATGAGAACTGTGGATTTGTGAAGGTCACTCAGGGGTAACGTGTTTGGGTTTGGTCGTGCGCATTAAAGCTGTGTTATTGGATGATGTGCTCGCACCACCAAGCAGGTACAGAGTGCAAAGTGTGACACTGACATAACCTCTGGACAAACAGTACATCCAGGAAGGAATATTAAAACCAAACATTATTCACAAAGGAAAAAGGATGTTTTATTTGGCTGAAAACCCACACCCTCGCTAGACAAACTCAGCCAGTGTTATTAGAACACGCTGACTTAGAGTATTTATCCTTTGTTGGTGAAGTGCTTGCTTCTCTGTGTACACTATGTACAGACCTTGATGTGGCAGCATAGCTACGCCCATGTTTTTGCCATTAATTGTGGTCATGGTTGAAAACAAGTCACTGAATCAGCGGCAGCAAAAATCCATGAATATTTACTGAGCGTTTTGGATGTGTGTCTTGTGCATGGGTCAGATAATGAACCTCTGCAAGCATTTTGGACAGAATTCAGAGAAATTAAGTCCCATTAAAGATAGTGTGAAGTTAAAATTAGGTGGGGTGTGTATTGATTGATACATGTTGGGATACCTAAGCAGTATAACCAAAAATAATTAATCAGTTCGAACATGCAAATTAGGTATTCATTATGGACAGAATAAGAACATGTATCAGTCCTCACCAATTCCATAGTAGTTTACTGCTATAATAAAGCAGCACTCACTAATTAAGCAAAAATGTCTTTTTTTTTGGCCAATTTGTTATTCCTTCAGACAAAACTATTAAAATTGATAAATAATATGATTATCTAAATTGAAGCCTGTAGGTTGACAAGTTTTGGATCTGACCCATGTGCGCATATGTGGGGTTTCTGTATGTTATATATACACACCTATTTCTGTATGTGCACATGGGGTTTGTATACATGCGTGCATTACATGTAAGCCTGTTTGTGTATGTGTGCTTGTTATATGTGGGCCTGTTTATGTATGTGTGCTTGTTATATGTGGGCCTGTTTGTGCATGTGTGCTTGTTATATGTGGGCCTGTTTGTGCATGTGTGCTTGTTATATGTGGGCCTGTTTGTGTATGTGTGCTTGTTATATGTGGGCCTGTTTGTGCATGTGTGCTTGTTATATGTGGGCCTGTTTATGTATGTGTGCTTGTTATATGTGGGCCTGTTTGTGCATGTGTGCTTGTTATATGTGGGCCTGTTTGTGTATGTATGTGTGCTTTATTTGTGGGCCTGTTTGTGCATGTGTGCTTGTTATATGTGGGCCTGTTTGTGCATGTGTTCTTGTTATATGTGGGCCTGTTTATGTATGTGTGCTTGTTATATGTGGGCCTGTTTGTGCATGTGTGCTTGCTATATGTGGGCCTGTTTTGTGTATGTATGTGTCCTTTATTTGTGGGCCTGTTTGTGCATGTGTGCTTGTTATATGTGGGCCTGTTTGTGCATGTGTGCTTGTTATATGTGGGCCTGTTTGTGCATGTGTGCTTGTTATTTGTGCGCCTGTTTATATGTGCTTGCTATATGTGGGCCTGTTTGTGTATGTGTGCTTTATATGTGGGCCTGTTTGTGCATGTGTGCTTGTTATATGTGGGCCTGTTTGTGCATGTGTGCTTGTTATATGTGGGCCTGTTTGTGCATGTGTGCTTGTTATATGTGGGCCTGTTAATGTATGTGTGCTTGTTATATGTGGGCCTGTTTATGTATGTGTGCTTGTTATATGTGGGCCTGTTTGTGCATGTGTGCTTGTTATATGTGGGCCTGTTTGTGCATGTGTGCTTGTTATATGTGGGCCTGTTTGTGCTTGCTTGTTATATGTGGGCCTGTTTGTGCATGTGTGCTTGTTATATGTGGGCCTGTTTGTGCATGTGTGCTTGTTATATGTGGGCCTGTTTGTGCATGTGTGCTTGTTATATGTGGGCCTGTTTGTGCATGTGTGCTTGTTATATGTGGGCCTGTTTGTGCATGTGTGCTTGTTATATGTGGGCCTGTTTTTGTGCTTGTTTATATGTGGGCCTGTTTGTGCATGTTGCTTGTTATATGTGGGCCTGTTTGTGCATGTTTGCTTGTTATATGTGGGCCTGTTTGTGTATGTGTGCTTGTTATATGTGGGCCTATTTGTGCATGTGTGCTTGTTATATGTGGGCCTGTTTGTGTATGTGTGCTTGTTATATGTGGGCCTGTTTGTGTATGTGTGCTTGTTATATGTGGGCCTATTTGTGCATGTGTGCTTGTTATATGTGGGCCTGTTTGTGAATGCCAGATGCTTGTGCGGTAAATGTATGTACATGCGTATGCATGTGTTTGTGTTTGACCCCCATTTCTCTGGCCCCTGCAGAAGCCTCTCTCAGAGACAGTGCGGGGCTCCCTGCGCTTGCTGACGTCCAGCGCGTACCGGCTGCAGTGCGAGTGCAAGAAAGCGGCCCCAGCAGAGACGGGCCCCGGCCCCAACACGGGCCCGGACATGCAGCTGGTCACCCAGCAGGTCATCCAGTGCGCTTACGACATCGCTAAAGCCGCCAAGCAGCTCGTCACCATCACCACCAAAGAGAACAACAACTGACCCCGGGCCCGAAACACTGACCCAAAAACCCCGACATTTCTGCTTTGCTAACATTTCTTTTTTTTTGCCTGTTTTATTTCTTATATATGTTACGAACGGAGACAATAACAATGTTGTCTTGTTTTTTTTTTTTTTTTTTTGTATTTTATATCAGTATTATTTTAATTATTTTAACTATTTGCATGTTATTTTTTTAATTAAATAAAATAAAGTTTAAAAAAAATTACTCCCAGCAAGTATAGGCGTACGCCACGGAATGTGCCTGTGCATCTTCGGTGTTAAAGGAATTGCGTGCTAATGGAAAGTAGGGTGGAAAACGGCATTTCCATGTGTTTCCAATGGATGCGCTTCTTCCGTAAGCTTAAACCAGCGACAAACGCGCTTTGCCACTTTGGACATGTTGGCGGAAAGAACCACAGCCTGTGTGCAGTGAAAAACACGCAAAAGACGTTTCTGAGGACACATCTTCAGGGGTGCATTTCCCGAAAGCTCAGATGCTAACTTACACAGTTGGAACCACTGACTGTGAAAGGACAAACTATGTAAGTTGCTAAAGTAGTTAGCAACTCCGCTTTTGAGAAACGCACCTCAGGATATTCTGAACGCGTGAACTGGCAGCTTATTATTTGCAGACCGATCTTGTAATGGGACTTTACTGGTTTTTTCATTACTGGACTCTACCTGGGCTATTCCCCTAACTCGGGTTTACCATTTTGTGGTCGTTATCTGTGTGATCTCAAAATGTACCTGCATTGGTCTGGTCTCTAGTGATACCACAGAAGAAGAACTTCACCTGGGAGAGAAGGTTGACTTCTGACTGCGTTGCTTAGGTCTCCACTGTGAATATCCAAACCATTTGGATCCGATTTGACTTCAGTGTCATTAACTGCGATATGCGAATGACAGGACTGGCCCGAACCATGGGGCAACTGGAAAATGGGTCTTTACTTCGAAGACTCATTCTGTGTCCTTGCTGTACAGAACACAACTTGCTGATTTTCCTACTTTTCAAACCATGGCTGAGCAACTAGACTGAAACAACAGATCTAGCGGATGGCAGTATTGAAGTATTTTATTTTGGCTAATGTGATCAAACCTCTCCTAGCGGTTAAGCTGCAGTGTTGCAAAACCTAAAGCCGCAATTAGTGTTGAATTCAAAAATACTCGTATCTCTTTTTCCAGTATTGTTCATATTGCCCCCTAAACGACCTCCACAAAGACATGGGTGAAAATGGGGACTTCTTTTTCGGGAGGTGTTTTCCAGAACTTTCTTTCATTTCTCTGTATTTTGAGTTCCTCATGCAGGAGATAATGGGTGCTTTATTCAAATGCTCACTTTTTAAACCTCGGTGTTCCCAGAAACACTTCTGTTTTTGCATTTATTCCTTGTAGCTTAGTCGGTCAGGCTTCAGAAAGTACCACATCTTCCATTTCAAATGCACTTTCCTCTTATGCTTCCTTTTGTGGATATGTCAAAAGAAACAAAAAGCCTTCCACCGGCAGATGTGTTGAAAAGCAATCTAATATCCACCAGCAACCTGTCGTACTTGTATTCATGTCTGTGTATTGGTGGTGCTTTTGAGTAGAAAAGCCATCATAGTACTGGATATGGTGCCATGCTCGCTGAATTTTCATTTTATGCATAGAATCGTATTTGTGCGGTCAGTGGGTCACAGTTCTGGTTTAAAAAAAAAAAAAAAAAAAGGCTTTTAAAGTATTTTCTTTCTTGTGCTGCTAGCATTCTAATTTATGTGCAACTAATGGGATCTCAAAATATCCTTTTTGTTTCACTGTCATCAGAGGTCCTCATTTGAATAAAACTTAGAGCTCAGTGTTACCCTTGAAACTGAAAATCAAGGAAATGCCTATCTGTCCGTCAAGTCTCTTGATTTGAAATGGGTGTGGTCTTCACACAGGGATGTCTGCAGTCGTCATTGCTGCAGTGTAAAACTTGCCTTTTATTTTTTAATAAACTTAATTTATAATTTTAACCTGAAAATGCTTGTTTTTGACCTTTTAATGTACCAATATACCATATGATCATTACATCTGCCATCTTGTTCTATTTTTTTATCCCCCCCGGCATAGAATGCGGGGGGATATAGGCATCGCCTCGTCCGTCTGTCCGTCCGTCCGTCCGTAATCATTTTGTTTCCGGAGCAGAACTCGGAAACTATGCAAGATATCAGCACCAAACTCGGTACATGTATTCTATGTATAGTCTAGATGTGCCTTTTGCTACTTTGGAAATTTCAGGATTCCAATTTTTGTCGTTTTCATGGAAACAAATCTGGACTTAGTGCACATCAGGCCTAGTTCATTTCTGGAGCAGAACTCAAAAACCGTTCAATATATCTTACTGAAACTTTGCATGTGTATTACTCACATACTGAAGTGGTGCCTTTTGATATTTTCGGATTTCTGAAAATGTTATTTTTTTTGTTTCCATGGAAACCAGTTGCATTTGGACTCTGTACAGAGATAGGTTCGTTTCCGGAGCACAACTCAAAAACTGTTCATTATCTTTCTGAAACTTTGCTTGTGTATTACCCACATACTGAAGTCGTGCCTTTTGATATTTTCAGATTTCTGAAAAATTTTTTTTTTAGTTTCCATGGAAACAAGTTGGATTTGGACTCTGTCCAGAGAGGTTCGTTTCCGGAGCACAACTCAAAAACCATTCAGTATATCTTACTGAAACTTTGCATGTGCATTACCCAAGTACTGAAGTGGTGCCTTCTCATATTTTCAAATTTCTGAAATTACTTTTTTTTTTTCCTTTCCATGGAAGCGACATGGATTTGGACTCAGTCGCAGGGCTGGGTTTGTTTCCGGAGCAGAACTAAAACACTGTTCATTAATGACCCTTGTTTTTTTATTGCCTTTGCCAACGTGTGCTTCATAGTCTTTGCTAGATGTTGCCAGTACATACTTCCAGATCATTCCAGTGGAAAATCACCTCAACATTCTTGTTTAAATTTCTTTGAAGGTGTAGGATTGACATGACTTTCGCAAATAATCAGGGGCTGGGGGGATATGTCATCTTCTGATGACTCTTGTTTTTTCTAGCTGTTAATTACATGACAAACCAGGCCTAAAATATATTTTTACTGGCATATTTATGACGCCCACTCCATACTGGCTTGAATTAAGTTCTCTTTGATGTATGCAAGTCGCAAAATTATTTTTTGAAGACAAATGGCCATTTGTTCAGTTTTCTACAAAATATTTATTCAAAAATCATGAAAATATCTACTTAAAAGCACACACATTACAAAAATATAAATCAATACAATAAAAGCCATGCTTAAAAATTAACTCTATTGATGGACATGTAAAGAACACCACAAAACCTTTAGCTGCTAAACAGCAGAAACTTAACTGCTCATTGCTTCTTCATCAGTTCCTAATCAGAATTTTCATGATTTGAGATTGTAGTACAATATATAGGCACTTTGTGTAGTCTATCATACAACACTTGAACTTTGAGAACGGCCATTTTCAAAATGAGCCTTTGACAGTCGTACCATCTCAGTATCGTGTTCTTCTCCCCCTCCACCTCATGTCCATGCAGTTCTGGGTCTGCTGTGGATCTGTAAGATGGAAAGGGATTTATATTTGGGAGGAAAATGACGATTAGAAAGGTTTCTCAGGCTGCGGCCCGGGCCCTGTTCCACAAAGCAGGATTAGCGAGTCAGTTGGATACATGCACAGAGTAAATCCTGGAACAGCATCTCTCGCGCTTCAATTCATGCTCAAGATTTGGGAAGGTCCCCAGTTCTAATCAGACTGTATGAAAACTATGAACTGGACTACTGTGACATCAGCCATCCAGTTTCCTACAGCTGAGAGAGAACCATTTCGATGGACGCACATGCGCAGTTTTTGGGCACCGCCGTGTACAATTTGGAGCCAGTACCATAGAGTAACAAGTTGGCAGGCAGAGACCATAGATGAGGAAAAATTCCAACTTGAGTGAGCATTTTCCAACAACAGAAAATTGACTTCTTATTTTTTCGCTTAATTTAGCATTGACTTGAAAGGAGGGTGATGTGTATCGTGACCAAAGAGCAGCCAGCCACAGTGGTATGACTGTGCTACACAGTAGGTGGGTGTAAGACAAAAAAATCCAAGTCCCTGATCCTTTATTGCCCACCTGTGATTCCCTGAGCCACTTCCACTCAGGAATACCTTTACAAACTGGAAGTTTCCATTATTGAGGCAAGCTCAGAATGTAATAGCAGCATCTCAACCCTCCATTGGGCCCAAGGGAAAAAATCTATAGCGCTGCAGACATGAAGCAGAGAAACTGCCCACAATACAGTGGGGTAGCACCAGTCTTCCTGTTTTGTCTGCCTCCCTTCTGCATTATGGAACCCACCTATGTTCTCGCAAAGACAAGCCCCATTGGAGCATTCAAGCGCTAGGATTGGCCAGTCATCCAGGCTCCAGGATTCACCAGCTGTTCAGCTGTAGGATTGGAATCCTAGTGCTTGAACAGCTGGCCAATCCTAGCGCTCAAATCCTCCGAAGGGGCGTACCTTTGTGAGAACGTAGGTGGGTTCTATAATAACGCCTCCCTGCCCTGCTTCTACCATAGATCTTGGGGAAAAATACAACACGGGAAACTTTGGAATGTGCTCTGTTTCAGCACAGCCCATTTCATAATGATAACATTAAGGAATTATTGAAAAAGCTAGACGACATCATTGATTTTGCAGTTGGATAGGAGTGCTTAACAATTAATGTCAATGGCTTACTAGGGATGTAACTTGATGATTGCTGCTTGAGATATGCGACACAACTGGTGTAAATCCAGCCCAACTGTAGTCCTGCTTTGCGATTCAGAGTCCTGATCTGATAATGGTGCATTTGAATGTAAATTACATGATATGCTTTACATGTATGAATACAGCTGAAGTGTAATCCTCAGACCAGAAGAGCAGCACACAATATTAACCCTTTCGGAGGCAAATTTTGGCCCAGATGCATACCCCCACGGACGGATTAATTTTGGGTTTTTACCAAAATATGATTGTTATTCAAAATAACAATAAAATAACACCAAATCTCATAATAAGTTTCCCATAACTGATGTTTTTATGTTTTAATCCTCTCCAGAATCGCTAAAATCGCTTTTGGATCCAAGTCACTCCCCGCTCTCTGGATATTCAAACTCATCGTCAGAGTCATTCAATAAAGCAAAAACTTCATCCACGTTGTATTTACGTTTAGAAACACGGCTAGAATGCCGGCTGTTTGTACTTTCGATGCCATGTTCACATGTCCCACAATTTGACCCGGAAGTAGTCTCGTATTTAGCGTTTTTAGGAAATCCCATGCCTCGTTCACGGCTAAAAATACAGTGCTGGGTGACCTGAGAGACAGCCAATGGTAATGAGTGTAACTAACAAGGGAATTCCCGCAATCGGCCAATGAGAGAAGACTTTATAAAACACGTTGGTTAAAACGACAAAAATGTCACTGTGCCTGCGAAAGGGTTAATATAAGAGCAGCAGATTTCCAGACACTTTTTGGCCTAGAATGAGGTCCCACACCATATCAGTCAAAAGTCTGGACACACTTGTCTTTAATGATGTTTTTAGTGAAGTTTGCCAAAACTTTGTAAGTAAATGGAAACAGAATAATTTACTGAATAATTTACTTCACATAAAATAGAGTAAAAATTTTTGAAATCATACAGCAGCCATGTTTGGTGAAATGACCTGAATAACAAATTCTTTCCAGTTTCCAAAAAGTGAATTAAAATTAAGGTGGTTTGGGGTTAATTGGATAAAGGTCAAAAAGAAGAGCACTGTGTAATGATCAAATTTGTGGCAAAATTCCCGCATCCCAGAACGATACAAGGAGCGACACCCCCATCACACCTACCAACAGTTGTACCTGCATGTATGTAAATATTTGCACAATGTAATGAATATGAAAGCGACTCGTATTTTACGTATTCATACTTTGTAGAAAAAAAAGAAAAATGCGAGAAAAAATTGGAACATAAACAAATCTCCCATTGCTAGACAACCAACACAGACCGAGGGGGAGCACAAGCATTAGCCAATTAAAGCAGTCAAAATGGCTCCGATTGAGTGGGAATTTAGGGCAATATGAGTTAAGCCTATACGGACTTTTGGTAAGCTATGTTCGGTCTATGTCACCATCATGCGACTGCCAAAGCATTCCTCGGCCTTTCATTGGCTAAACTTTTTCAACAGATGAAAACAGGGTGACCTTCATTTTTTCTTTATTTTTAATTTAATTGTTTGGTCACATTTTCATTATTTGAAACGTTGTACAAATTTAAAAGAAAATTGCAAAAAAACCCAAGTGATAATATTTGGACTCCATATGGGTAATGCTTTCATTTGATGTGGGTTTTGTGTGAAAGTTGTCTTCCACTTTAAATAGTCGATTGTTTGATAAATGTGCATGTCCAGACTTTTGACTGGTACAGCATGTGTAATAGGTTGAGAGGCAGTTGTCATGGTACCTTCTCCTGATAGCCCCGCTGAGTCATCCTTTGCGTCTCCTGCTGGACCATGTCGTCATGTTGACGCTGAGCCTCCTGAGCGGACTCCTCTTCCTCCTCCCTCCTGCGCTCTTCCTCCCACTGCTGCTTACGCTGCTCGTCCATCTACGGAGCGAGTGTATTACATCACAGTACTGTGGAGCAAGTGCGATACCCAGGCCACACCCAAATCATTACATCACAGTACTGTGGCACAAGTGTGACACCCAGGCCACACCCACATCATTACATCACAGAACTGTGGAGCTAGTGTCACCCAGGCCACACCCAAATCATTACATCACAGTACTGTGGCATAAGTGTGACACCCAGGCCACACCCACATCATTACATCACAGAACTGTGGAGCTAGTGTCACCCAGGCCATGCCCAATTCATTACATCACATCACCATGGAGGGAGTGTGACACCCAGGCCACACCCAAATCATTACATCTCATCACTGTGGAGCAAGTGTCACACTCAGGCCACACCCAAATCATTACATCTCATCACTGTGGAGCAAGTGTCACACTCAGGCCACACCCAAATCATTACATCACATCACTGTGGAGCAAGTGTGACACCCAGGCCACACCCAAATCATTACATCACATCACTGTGGAGCAAGTGTGACACCCAGGCCACACCCAAATCATTACATCACATTACTGTGGAGCGAGTGTGACACTCAAATCACATTCTGTCCTGTGGGTTTTTTTTTTGGATAATGCAGTTTCCTCCTACAATGGTCAGATAATTTATCCCAATGTCTATAGCAAAGTTTACCGTGTTTTACATAAATGTTCATTCATGCGTGTTGACCTGACTTAATAAGCAAATATTTTCTTCTTTTAAAACTCAGTCTTTAAGCCCTCTAAATTGAAAGTTTGAGCTTCCACAGTTACATGTATCCAAGCAAAAATGTGAAATTTTCAAAGGCTGGGGTGGATCTGACTGGGGATAAATCCACCTGCATTCCACACAGATTAGAAAAGGCTTAGTGGTACATTCATTAGGAAACGGATGTTTGACAGACAAAACTAATCAATATAACCACGGCTGGTAACTACAACTTCGTATTAAAATTAAAATATTTTTCTAGGAAGTTAAGGCAAAAAATAGGTGAAGTGAAAATTGTCAGGTTTTACAATTTCATTATTTCTAATAAATGTTTGCGGAAGTAATAATGAAAAACGCTGCCATTTATTCCAGCTTAGTGGAGTCCCTGACATCCTGTTATTGTTGTGAACATTCAGCCGCAGTACTTTTTACTGATGCGGTTTTTCAGTGATTGACTTGTCATTATATATATATATATATATATATATATATATATATATTTTTTTTTTTTACACTGTCAGCCTCACCACCTAAAATAATTTCGCCATTTCACTGGTTATGTCACTTTCACAACAAACAGCTTATTGTGATTAGCACTCAACTGAATGTGAATAACTTGAGTACATATCTCTGCAATTGGGATTTAGATGCTTCAAAGTTAAAGCCATTTTTAGGGGTGGTGCCAATATTTTTGCCATCCCCTGTACTCTGACAGGTTTTCGCAAGGAGACTCAGAATTGACTAAATTTGGGAGAAAAAAAGTGGATATTGATTTCTGCTCATCTTCATGCAGATAAGCGTTAGGTACAGGCGGTGCCCATCAGCAGCACATTAACATAGATTACAGGAATTTATCATAGAGTGTTAAAGACCCTCTATTACTTACTGTGATGCACTGCGGTCAGGTAATCATTTCGCGGGCCACGGAAGTCGTGATTACAGTTGGAAATTTGAACAGAAATAAAATTCATCTCCATCGTACTGTTTATCCATTTATTGTTTGTTTTAATCACCGGTACAGATTTATAAATTCTTCATTTTATTTTCCAGTCATTTTGCTCTGTTGTTTGCCTATTCGCTTGCTTTAAGTTGGGAGCTTTGTCATTTGAACCAATGAGTGATGCCGCCAAAGGCCAAACAGGGACAGCCAAAGAGAAACAAAAATAATTAGTTAAGACTAAGCTTTTTTAAGAGAATCCATGTACTCGGTAGAAAGAAAGGAAGGACCTTGTTGGATAGAGGAACAAAACCAACAGTGAATTTGCAGAGTTCCTCCTTTACAGTGCAAATTCCACAATCTACTCCACAGTTAACCTCTGGTGGCGATATCATTGGTCTGAGAAGATAGAGATTTGTTGCCAGTGGCAAGTACGAAACACTCTCCTACAGTATTTTATCGATTCGCCTTTAGTATGTGACATAATGTGTTTTTAGATTTGCAGTTTGCCGAGCACGATTTGAATAGACTCCGGCGAGAGCTTCGAACAGACACGCTTGTCAGTCCGGTCAGTGATCACGTATCATAAAAACAATGCACGGTGCATAACAAAAAGTGATCATAGGTTTTTAAGCGGAGTTAGCTGTACCTGTTGCCTGATCTCCTGCATACGAGCCGTCTTCTGCACCTCCTGCACCTCCTTCTCCTGTCTCCTGGTCTCCCTCTCCCGCTCCAGCTCCTCGATCAGCTCCTCGCGCCTCCTCAGGGACTCCTCCTGCGCTCGCCGGTTCTCCTGCATCTGAGCCTCGAGCTGCTGCTGCCGGCCAGTCAGAACCTGTGCAGAACCGCAAACCTGTCCTTAATCTCCTGGCTCACCAGTGCTAGAAGAGGACCGGCCATACGGCCTAACATTTACATCACTGAGTGCCACAGTTTGTTAGTCCTACAACTCAGTCAGTATCTCCGCTCAGCAGTTCATCACCAGTACTAGAGCTGGGCTGGATCATACAGCCTTCATGGTTTTATCATAGTGGAGTAACACAATTTGTGGCCCCTAAACCTGGAGGCCAGTGCATCATTTTTGAAAATTTCAATTTTTGTTTCAAATATAAGGTAAATGGATGAACGTTTTACATTTTTCACGCAGGAGCCATGTCACCATTACTGCACATGCTCCCAACTGTGAAAGGATTAACACGTTGACTGCCAACTACGAGATAACTCGTAATGGCGGGTCCAGTCCAGCGCTAGACTTGAAAATTCGGGGGAAATTATCCATCCGTTTATTGACAACAATTAATCCTGGCTAATTCTAGATGGTTTTCCTTTATAAACACGTTTTCCAATTCAAGAATAATCAAGTGGCAATTGAAGACACGGCTTCTCTCCCCCATGCGATCTAACAGCAAATAATGGGCTACATTCAGTAGAGAAAATAATTTAATTATAATTAGGTCTATGCACTGACACTCAGCAACGGTAATTTTTTTTTCCAGCGAGAGCGGCATTTCAGAACTCTTCAGCGAATGAAGGTAATTCTGATGACAAGTATACGTGGTTTCCTCCGTTTACATTTTCCAGACTGACAGCTGCCTATTTTTTACAGCAAGTTGCGTGACCATGCTGCAAAAACAGGTGTATGTGATTACTTGCGAAATTACCTTCATTCGCAAAATGAGTTCTGAAATGCTGCTCGCTGGAAAAAAAAAATTAACGTTGCTAAGTGCCAGTGCATAGACCTAATTATAATTAAATTATTTTCTCATCTGAATGTAGCCCATTATTTGCTGTTAGATCGCATGGGGGAGAGAAGCCGTGTCTTCAATTGCCACTTGATTATTCTTGAATTGGAAAACGTGTTTATAAAGGAAAACCATCCAGAATTAGCCAGGATTAATTGTAGTCAATAAAGGGATGGATAATTTCCCCCAAATTTTCAAGTCTAGCGCTGGCCTGGACCCGCCATTACGAGTTATCTCATAGTTGGCAGTCAACGTGTTAAATCCGCTCGACTGCATGTCAAAATCTACTTCCATCCCTGCAAATCTGTCATTGTTCTGCACTGTATTTATATATTTTAGTTACTCAGGCACTATGCTTTAGATATCAAGGAGTTTTCCATGGAAATTCAAGGATTCAAAGCACTATTCTACTGCTTTAGCGGAATTGATGAGCTGTGTAAACTGGTTTTTCAACCACCAATAATTATAGAAGAAAGTACTTTTCTTCTGCTATGATTATTGATGATGCCAAACCAGCTTACATTCTTCATAATCTTCGGCTAAAGCGCTAAAATAGCACTTTGAATCCTCAAATTTCTGTAGAAAACTTCTTAATATAAAAAGCATAATGCCAGATTAACTAAAACATATAAATACAATGCAAAACGAAGATGGATTGGCAAGGATGGAATCAGATTATGACTTGCAGTCAAGCAGATCCACTTTCTTAGGATGTAAGTTCTGAGGATGCACATTAATCGAGACAGAGTTCCTTTAAATTCCATGAATTTTGAAGCTGTTACTGGTTCTTGCATGAAACTAAGAACTGCTATATCAGAACTGCAACTAATGTTATGTGCACGTACTAAACTTTTGTGCAGCTGGCAAAATGTGACCATTATTGTTTTTCCAATGTAGTGACTTGTTAGCAACTTGCTTTAATAAAAGCACATAGCGGCTTTAAGTTCAGTAGAGACACTCAGGACTGTAATTAACTTGCAGAACAAAAATTGAAGCATAACTAATCTTTTGATAATAACAGACTTTTTTGTTTGGCTGAAAATCCACGACACTAAGCAATAAAAGGCACTGAAATCTGGTGTGGGACCGAAGACAGATGAAACCGTCACGCAGGCCAACAAAATGCATCATCACAGTGGCACTGCATATTAACCATTTGGGATAGTCATAATGTACATATGGCAATTGTGCACACTATATGCGTTTTCATCCTTGTTTCAACAGCGCACGCTTCAAAAAGAATAAAGGAATCAGGATCTAGTACTGGCCTTCATTGGAAAAATGACAGAATCAAACAAATGGCCTCTACCGAAATCTTGCACACATCCAGTTCCCTCCTCTCTATCAGGATAGACCATATGGCTGTATTAATAATGAGGCTCATATTACTACTAGTACAGATCATTCTAAAGGATATACTGCCCGTCCCGATACTTCAGCTCATTACATACTCAGCGCAAGGACCACTGAACCAGACCCCAGGCAAATGCAAGCTCTTCACTTATGTGCCATCTATGCATTTATCAGCTTCTTTTAACTCTGCCTGAGGTCAGGTCATACCAGAACAAAGAATTCTAGAAGGAGAAGGTAGAGGTCTAGGCTAATCTGTGAAGACGGCATAATCTTGGAGCAGTAATGACTACTTCGCTTGCAGTTCTACACTCTTCAGAGATTACCTTGTATTGACAGATGTTCACATTTATTAGAACACCTCTGCAACACATGACAAAATTTCACGTAAGGCGGCACAGTTGAGCAGTGGATAATGCTGCTCCCTCACAGCTGGAAGGTTGCTGGTTTGAATCCGGCCTGGGCTCTTCTGTGTGAAGTTTGCATGTTCTCTCTGTGAATTTACTGTGGGTAATCTGGTTTCCAACCATGTGTATTATGCTGATTGGAGACTCTAAATTGCCCATAGATACACGTATCTGAGTGAATGGTTTCTGATTCGATAGCTACACGTGTTTAAAAAAATTACAATAGCGGACACAATATAGCTGTAAGATAATGTGTTGAAAGTAACATGAAACAAATGAACAAATTGGTCCAGGACTCTTCGTGGTCATTAAAAGATCCTTTGACACTCTCCGACAAGAGTAGGGAGTTCCCCGGTATCATGGCTAAATTCCCAACCTGGCTCTTTCGACCTGCCACCAAATCATCCCCTGATCAAATTAGCTATGCAACTTGCCCTCTCCCTCCCCACCTCTACTCCCCAAGGCTCCCTTGAAAAAGAGATTTCAATCTCAATGGGACTTCCCTGGTTAAATAAAACTGCTAAATAAATACTGCAACACATCAACACAGGAAATGCCGCTTGCTTTGCAGATTGCGTCAATACGCGTTTCACCACCAGGGGGCAGCACTCACCTCCTGCATCAGCCGTTCCCTGGCCTTCCTCTCCCTCTGCCACTCCATCTCGCGCCTTTCCCACATGCGCTGAGCGTCCTCCCTGGAGCGACACAACGTTTAGCGCATGCTCGATAGGGCCACGCCTACTCTGCATTCTGGAACATTCCACAGCCCGACGGGCGCCCCCCCGGCTCACCTGTACAGGATATCGAACTCGGCCTCCCTCTGTCTCTCCACCTGCAGCTGCTCCTCGATGACGCGCTTCATCCATGCCGCATCATCCTGTACAGGATATCGAACTCCGCCTCCCCCTGCCAGGATCCTGCAGTCCTCCTGCTCCTCGATGACAATAAACTAAGAACCAGCCAGGGCAAGGCCAGGATCTCCAGCCGACGGTCCTCCTGCTCCCCCTCCAATAGGGCAGCCAGGATCCTGCGGTCCGCCTCCTGTGTCCACAGAACACAGGGATCCAGCCAATCACAGAGAGCGACAGGCGGAGGAGCTCCATTTGTACAGCACACAGAGAAGGACAATAAACTAACCGTCCCCTGTAGAGGCAGAGGACTGAAGGCCAGGGACTCAAAGTACTACTTCTGCTGAGTACAGGGTTCCCTCATAGTTGAAGCAGATTACATGCTTATCAAACTCTTGACTCTGACTTAGCATGAAAGTAATGCGATTAAAGTTACATTTTCAAGCAGTTTCAAGCACTTTATTCAAAATTTAAGCATTTTCAAAGATTTACAGCACCCATGGGAACCTCTCAAGTAAAAAAAAAAAAAAAAAAAAACCTCATCCAGCTGATTTCAGCAATTATTTCTCCTTTCAGCCTGAGAAACTGCGCTAACGAGTGAATCCAGGTGGTTGGGGCAAAATACAGGGACTGACTACCTCTCGCTGGACCTGGGTTTTACAGCAGGCCCCGCCTACTGAGCACTCACCAGCTCCTCCTGCACTTGCTGGGCTCGTCTCTTCAGCTGAGCGCGATATTGTCGGGTCAGGAACCGCCTGTGGGGCCGGGCCGAACCAAACGAGAAAGGGCTTCAGTCCAGCAGGCAAGATCTAACATCACAATACTTCACTCAATCCTCACTTGGTGCCCAATCTTACACAAAGAAGGGTTGGTGTGGGTGAAATCATTTGTTGCAGCCCAGAAACAAATCAATAATTATTTTATTTGTATAGCACTTTTCACAACCGAGACTGACTCAAAGCCCAGTACACAAGACCAGGCCTAAACCCTAAAGGAGCGAACAAACGGCCTTGATTGAAGATCCTGATCAAATCAGTCATCATAGCGAACCAAAACAAAAATCTGCACCCACATCTTTTAAGATAAGAATAGGTGCTGCTGTCTAAGTGCTTGCCAAACCTCTCCAAGGGCAACCTCAGAGAGATTCAGATATTTGCCATGTTCAACCTCAAGCACGACTGATACAACTTTTCAAGCCCTTAATCACTGGTATCAGGTGTACTCTAGGTGGAAGGCATGAAATACCTGGGCCTGGCTGCGGGTTCCCGAGGAGGGGTTCGGGAACCTCTGGTCTAAAAGCCTCCCTGGACCCCACTACTCTCCCACTTCCACACCAGTCATACCCGAGTTCGGTTTTCCTCCTGCACTCCTCCAGCCTCTTCCTCTCCATGTCCATCCTCTCCAGCTCCCAGTGCTGAGCCATCAGGGCCTCCTGCTCCTTCTTCAGACGGTTAGCCTGAAGCAAACAAAGGACATCAAACCATAGACTGTATGAAAAGATGGACGCAGCACCCGGGTCATAAAAGTGAAGCCAATGTTGAAATCTCTTAAAATTGCATTATATATAATCGCCAGCAGATGGCGACATCGGCGATTGCAGAAAGAAGTTCAATGCTATAGAAGTCTATGAGAAAATTGCCCTACTTTCCCACCTGATTTATTATTTCAATAATGATTTTCCACATTATTTTATGGTATGTATCGCAAGTTTCAAGTCTCCTTCGATATATATCGTGATGTTCATTTTTGTAAATTATGGTCCCAAATGGACTAGAATAAAGGATAAAGCCAGAATATGCTTTGGGGGCGTGGTTATCCTCTGGTCCTCGCCTGATACCACAGACCAGGGAATCAACCTCAGGAATGTTTGTTAAGGGCCTTGATTGGTAGAATCAGGTGTGTAGCAGCTTGGTTGGCATGAAAGCCTGCACCCACAGTGGCTCTTTCTGGAGAAGGTTCCCCACCCCTGCCAAAGACATGCAGTATATACGTAGACGCCGCATGTGTGGGGGAGAGGCGTGCCTACAGGGCGGCCATGTTAGTACAGGGTTAGTGGAAGCCTTAGTGCATGTTCGTCTATTGGGGAAAGAAGCATCAAATTTCTCCAAATCATTATTCACTGAATTTTAACCAATTTCTGAGCGGTTTGACTTGTTGTAAACGTTAACACATGTAGCTATGATCCAGGATGCCTTGATACATTAAAATGCCGGTTTTACTACCGAAATACAACTTTGTATTCACATCAGTCAAGCGCTTAAACGCAAATCTAGACCGAAGATGCCAGACCTTTGTGCAGCATACGGATGCTGAACGAGATATCCATACCAGATCCCGTGGAATTACCTTTCACAGGTAAGATTTAACGATAGATTTTGGATGCATTTGTGCATTATAACATTATGTTTAGAGCTACTGTGACTATTTGTCCACCATTGAAATGCTAATGTAGCTAGGCTAGGCTAGCTCCAGTCATGAAAGCTGAGACTTTATAATTATGATTCGTATGTTATAATGTATAGTTATCTAGGTATTTCTTCACACCGCCCAATTTTATTACAATCCTATCTTTTCTTCTGAACGACTTAGATAGAGGTTGTATTTCAAAGCTGGTTACTAAGGCTGCCAGGTCAGATCCTAACGTTAGTATTAAGTTATAAGATTGTTGTTGACCCAGGGATTTTATACCAGTTGGATACATAGAAATGCTCTTTCTATTCACAATTTCTCTATCATTTTTGTAATATTAAAAAGGCCTGAATCTACTATCATTTTTAAATAATATTAAAAAGACTTGGAAAAAATATGTTGAAGTTCATAGATATTTCTCATATGTATAGTATATTATACATATTTCAATATGTTGCAACGTCATCACAGTAAGACAACAGTATACTAATATACAGTGCCGTGAAAAAGTATTTGCCCCCTTCCTGATTTCTGACTTTTTTGCATATTTTTCACACTTAAATGTTTCAGACCATCAAACAAATTTTAATATAAGAAAAAGATAACCCGAGTAAATAGAAAACGCAGTTTTGAAATGATGATTTCATTTATTAAGGGGAAAAAGCTATCCAAACCTACCTGCCCCTATGTGAAAAAGTAATTGCCCCCTTTGTTAAATCATGAATTAACTGTGATTAACCACATTTTTTGAGTCCAATTTCACTAGCCACACCCAGGCCTGATAACTGCCAGTCCTATTGAATCAAGAAATCACTTAAATAGAACCTGTTTGACAAAGTGAAGTAGGCTAAAAGATCTCAAAAAGCAACATGTCATGCTGCGAACTAAAGAAATTCAAGAACAGATGAGAAACAAAGAAATTGACATCTATCAGTCTCGAAATGGTTACAAAGCCATTTCTAAGGCTTTGGGATTCCGGCAAATCACGGTGAGAGCCATTATCCACAAATGGAGAAAACTTGGAACAGAGGTGAACCTTCCCAGGAGTGGCCGGCCTACAAGAATTACTCCAAGAGCGCATCAACGACTCATCCAGGAGGTCACAAAAGAACCCAGAACAACATCTTAAGAACTGCAGGCCTCACTTGCCTCATTTAAAGTCAGTATTCATGATTCAACAATAAGAAAGAGACTGGGCAAAAATGGCATCCATGGGAGGGTTCAAAGGCGAAAAACCACTGCTGACCAAAAAAAAACACAAGGGCTCATCTCACATTTGCCAAAATACATCTTGATGATCCCCAAGACTTTTGGGAAAATATTCTGTGGACTGACGAAAAAGTTAAACTTTTTGGAAGGTGTGCATCCCGTTACATCAGGCGTAAAACTAACACAGCATTTCATAAAAAGAACATCATACCAAAAGTCAAACGTGGTGGTAGTGTGATGGTTTGAGGCTGCTTTGCTGCTTCAGGACCTGGACGACTTGTCGTAATTGATGGAACTATGAATTCTGCTCTCTACCAGAAAATCCTGAAGGAGAATTTCCAACCATCAGTTGGTGACCTCAAGCTCAATCGCACTTGGGTTATGCAGCAGGACAATAATCCGAAACACACCAGCAAGTCCACCTCTGAATGGCTTAAAAAAAAAAAAACAAACTGAAGGTTTTGGAGCGGCCTAAGCAAAGTCCGGACTTAAATCCGATTGTGATGCTGTGGCGTGACCTTAAACAGGCCGTTCATGCTCAAACACCCTCCAATGTGGCTGAATTAAAACATTCTGCAAAGAAGAGAGGGCTAAAATTCCTCCACAGCGATGTGAAAGACTCATTGCCAGTTATCGCAAACACTTGATTACAGTTGTTGTCGCAGATGGTGGCACAACCAGTTATTAGGTTTAGGGGGCAATTACTTTTTCACACCAGGCCAGGTAGGTTTGGGTGGCTTTTTCCCCTTAATAAATTAAATCATCAATTAAAAACTGCATTTTGTATTCACTTGGGTTGTCTTTGTCTAATATTAAAATTTATTTGCTGATCTGAAACATTTAAGTGTAACAAATATGCAAAAAAATAAGAAATCAGGAAGGGGGCAAATACTTTTTCACGGGACTGTATAATATACTGTTGTCTTACTGTTCTAAAGCTTGTCAAAAAAGTTGAAGAAATTTTACATTATTTTGGTCAAGAAGAAATACTTAAAATTGGTCACTGAGTGTGTTTTTGAATTTAACCTTTATATGAAGGGGAAAAAAATCTTGTCTCTTTTTTGTTATACTGTAGAGAATCCTTTACATCTCTTGCCTCTTTTTTGTCACATTTTCAAGGTTTCCCAAAGACGGTGAATTGAGGAGACGGTGGGAACTTGCTGAGAGACGGGATGGTTTTGTCACCACTGAGAGGTCCTTGCTCTGCAGTGACCACTTCAAGCTGGACGACTTCGAATGAATGAAATAAATAATGCTCAGACTGTTTTAAAACTAGTCTCAAGACCAAACTTTTGCAGATGCATTGTCTCAACTGACCCAGTGCTGCATTTTATTTCTCTTTTAGCTTGTTCTTTTTAATCTGGGGTTTTATTTGCCTATTTATGTTTTTATTTCATTGTTTTCTACTCCATTACTATTTTACCTTCTATTTTATTCATATAATTTCATTTATGTCTGATTATGTAATTTATTTCTAGTGTGCATTCTCGCAAATTCTTTTACTATGTAAAAAGCACTTTGAATTGTCTATATACATGAAATGAGCTATGTAAATGAAGTTGCCTTACCTTCAAGGTTTTTTTTTCCTAATGTATAATATTGTGTTACATATTAATATTATTTCATGATTTAGTAAGATCGCTTTTTTATGCTCAGTGACTGTGCTATAGGCATAAGGGCCACTAGGAAGATACCTGCACACCAAAAAAGTGGGCTGAACCTGCCACACAAAACCAATACCAAGGATGAGATTAATGCCAAAAGTCAAACTTTTATTAGGACATGGTGCACTGATAAAAATGTGCCCCGTGCTCGAACAAAAAGTGATTTAAAAACCAACTGCACTGGGCACATTTTTGTTAGTGCACCATGTCCTAATAAAAGTTTGACTTTTGGCAATCAACCCAAAATGGACTCCCTTCCCTTCAAAACTACTCCTCAAATTTCGGTCTGCAACATTCGGGCCAAACTTCTTCTCGGTTAAGGTAGTCCTGATGTGGAATTCTTTACCAATCCATATCAGAGAGTGCGTTTCATTAAAAAATTCTTAATTTCTTTCTAAAGCATGGTTGGAGGACAATCAGGTCTGTTGTGGTTGAGTTAAGAGATACTGAGAGCGGCCAGGATTGGTCCGCAGTGTTTGGCTGGTAATTTCTTGTACTGACGTACCGTCTATTGTAAATGGTGTTGGGATTGCTGATTGTGTGCTCTCATGTGGGAATTTAGTATTGTTCTTTTTCTGTTGTTCATCTCAGGGCAGTTGCTATTTTTGGTTTTGTCTCTTGTTAACTGTATTTGTTTTTAACGAAATGGAAGGTTTTGAGTCACTACAACTTTTCTTTAATCCCTGTAACTTGAGCATCATTTGTGACCTCATTCTAGGGATCAGAGATGAAAACGAGCTTTTAGCTACATTCGGACAACACATGTATTGTCCATTGTCCCCACAATAAAGAATAAATCAATAGAGTGTGTTGTTTTAAATCGGACACACATCAAAGCGCAGAGGCTTGTTCTGCTCCCACGTGGCGATGTTAAGCCCCGAGCTGAGGCGCCATTTTGCACTCCTGCAGAGCTCACATCGTCCCCTGCTGTCCCCGAGACCCCAACCAAGAACGATGAAATGATGAAACGATGAGTAAAAAACGGAGAGCCTTACTTCCTCCTCCCGGAGTTTGAGCTCCTCCATCTGCTCCCGCAGAGCCTCCGCCCACTCCCTCTCCTCCGCTTTCCTCTTCTCCTCCGCCTGCTTCATCCTCTCCATCGCCTCGCGGCGCGTCCTCTCGTATTCATTCTCCAGCCTCTTCTTCTCCTCCCGCTCGGCCTCCTCTTGCTGCGGGCGAGAAAACGTGTTTTTCTTTCCCCCTCAGAACAATCGATAAGAGTGAGGACTCCAAAGCACTACATGAGTCAATTACCTCATGACTCCATGCAAAGGGGATTAAGAGTGGTTTGGTCAGAGGAGAGGCCAATCCCTACTGGAGTAATGAGGGCTTATCCCCATAAAACCTACTGACCCATATATGGGTTCATCAAATGCACCAGCTGTATTCAAACCTGTAGAACTTCAAGCCTATTTTACATTCTATTGGAGATCCAAAGGCTTCCAATGATCCCAAATGCGTGCAGTAGGATTTGCAGGGAAATGTGTCTAAGATGATGTACAACATCTAGATATTTCCCATTTGATGTAGTGCAGTGGCCACAAAAACATGGCATCCAGGGTTTGAATATGTCCCTCAAGTGTGATGTAGCTTCAGTGAAATATTGCGACCAGCAGATACTGAATGTGCAAGTGTACGCTGTCCTGCAATGTGAAAAAAAAAGCTTTTTCTGACTCTGAACCTACTTAAGGGAAAACTTAGACTTCAAGGGGTGAAAAGTTGATTAAACTGAGGAGAGGCCGATCCGTACGAAAGTAATATGGGGTTAAGAGCCTTGATCCACAGCCAAACATCTGTACTGATCCAGCTAAGGATCTGCAGCCACACTGAGCTTGAGCTACCAACTGCCTGATTGCCAGTCATGCACCGGTAACTCACTGGGCTAGACGAAGCGATCACAGATTCACATCGTGATTAATCGAATAGTGAGCCGATCCTGAACACTGCCACATCTTTTTACCCAGGTAAAAGTGCTTTATCACAGCAGGACAGTAATTTAACTGGGGAGAGGGAAAGAAAGGTAAAACCAGACGGATACTCGAGACACAGTCTGTGCATAGATAGGGTGCCACACCAGGGAACACTCTCCTCCAACATCTGACATAACTATTAATTCTTAAACCTCTGGTACAACATCTCAGTCTGGGGTTTCAAGGTAACATTACAGCGATCCCTCTGCACGGCCCTCATGACCCGAGCTCATGAGTGGCCTTTAAGTACTATAGTGAGTCTGTTATCTCTCTTTTAATCAAGTCTGTTTATGCTTCTTGTGTGTCTTCGATTTCCAAAGGAGGGGCTCAATTTCTCGATGAGATTACAACACTGAGAGGAGTTCCTTGAGGTCACTGTGAGCCCCTGCTAAAGAGTGCTAGTGCAGTGTGTTACCGAGGCTACACCAGAGTATGACCATACCTCCCTTTTCTCCAACCGCTGCGTTTCCCATCGGCTCACGACGTGGTCTTTGTGTAGCGCTGACTCCACCTGCGGATGCAAAAAGCAAAGCTGCAATCTTTGTCTTTGAGGACCGATAAAGCCGCAGAAAAAAAGGGAACGCATTTGTCCGAAACTCGATCCAAAGGTTGGGTTCCAGGTATGTCATGGAACAATTACATCACAAGCCTATTGGTATCCGGATCAAGTCCACTTCCTGACTCACTGCCTCCCATGCTGTCCTATGCTCTGACTCTTACGTTGTATTCCTTTTAAACCCAGTTTTCACTTGCACTAGCACCTCAATACAGCTCAGTGCTAAAGCTTCAATATTTAGCTGACCCCAAAAAAATCGAAATTTACAGTTTGCCACCTTTCATTTTATGTATAACCATTAGTTATATCAATAATAGGTAGGCCTTTGCTGACCTTTCGCAGGTCTGGGTCGTTCTTCCTCCAGTGGTCTAGAAGCAGCTCCTCAGCCAGCTGCAGATGACAAAAAATGATGTTTATGCTTGACAGAGGAAACCAATAGGCGCCCCCTGTCGGAGCGTGACGCATAGTGTGACATCACGAGAATGTTTATCAGGCATCCAACTGACCTTTTTCCTGCGGTCCTCTCGGGCCGACCGGAGGCTTTCGGCCTTCTCCAGCAGCTGCGCTTTGCTGTCGGGGACTAAACTCCGCAGCTCGGCCTCCATTTCATCGCGCTCCTGCTGCAGCAAAGCTCGCAGACGTTCCCTGCGCTGTTCCAGGTTTCGCCTCTTCTCTTCCTCAAGCCTCTCGCGATGATAAGCGGTCATACTTCCAAAAGAATGGAAAATAATAACAATAACAGAGAATACAGAGTGTTCTTACACTGCTAATGGAATGTTTTGCCCAAATAATAACACGAGCAGCAACAAAGTTGGAACATTTAAGCAATCTAGGATCGACTGGTATCATGGTCAAAAACATAAAATATGCAGCAAATGACCTTTGATGCAGTTTATGCTTATTTTACACATATTATTTTTCTGTATCATATGTCATCTGTGCTTGACATGGATCCAGAGGATATACAACACATGGTAAAACTTCAAAGTAAACAAAAACGATGTATGTACAGATGCGGTAATAGCCATTTTCACCACCACCACTGAAACTATTTTAAGCGAGTCAGGTAATCTCTGCAGACGGACACGCTGCTGAGAACATCAATAAAGCCGCTTTCACACTGGACCCGAAACGAATTTTTCGCACTACAGATTGCATTCAAAGTCAATGCAAAGTATTCGCGTCTTTGCATTGACTTTGAATGTAATCTGTCGTGCGAAAAATTCGTTTCGCGTCCGGTGTGAAAGCAGCTTAACGTTGGAAATTCACTTGCCCTATTGTGACAGCTACCCAACCAGTGAGCAAGCGTTCACGTTACCTTTGTTGGTAAGACTGACGCGAACTCCACTGGGCCTGTTTGCTACTGCGAACCTTCTGCTCCTTGAAATACACGGAGTGCAACTCCCACTGCTGCCGCCAACGGGCCTCCTGTTCCCGCTGTCTCACGATGCGCTGCTCCAGCGACCGAATGCGGTTTGACCATTTCGATGAAATTGTTGGTAGAGCCATTTATCACTAGGCGCTAATCGGTGAAATAGCTGACAATACTCTATGTATAACCAACAATTTAGGGGGGGAAAAAGACAGAAAAGCTAGCTATGCTGCATGCTACCTTACTGGAATTATAACTAACCAGGTTAACTGTAACTCGAACTGTCAAGACAGAACCCCCTCATCAAATGTTAGCTACCTTACTATTCATGTATTTGAACATAATCGTAGATAGCTAAATATTTGCGTTTGTTGTTACCCACGTACAGTACCGTATTCGATGACTGCTGTGTGATAATCTGAGGTGTTGCAGGATTGTATTTTCTAATTTCAGTTGTCAGTTGTTTTTGATGCAAGCCGTTCACTCTTTGCCTTTACATACAACTTCCCGTTTCTCTTGGTTACTTCCTCGGATTTCCTGGTTACGCTACGGGGCGCGGTAAGGTTCAAAAAACTTTACGAGAAGATGTTTGCACCAACGCTTTGTCACATTTGCAACCACGCTGCTCGCAGACGTCTGTAAATTTACCTTGCTGAATTAGCAAATCTCGACTCAGCTTGATGTTTCATTAATTTATTAAAGGCATGAACAAATCAAAACATATCCACCCGCACAAGAGCCAGTGGCAGTACGTCCAATGTTACTTTCAAGCCACCTTCACTATATGGCCAAATATGTGTGGACGCTCCACTGAAACCTTATTTACATTTGCAAAAAAAAAAAAAGGGCATTTTTTTCAGCTCTAAATAGCTGACATTTTAATTGAATTTTGGGTTAATTGGTCAGTATGGGACAGACATTCAGGTTCAATTTGAGGGAACTGCAATGCAATTCAAATCTGTTTTACCATTTTGATTTTGTAGCACTTTACCCCTTCCCTTTCTGAAGGTTCTATTGAAACTTATTGGAGCTATGAAGGGGGTAGCACATACAGAGAGGGAAACAATTTCTACATCGTGGAGCCGAATTCTAATGAAAGATTAAAGTTTGTCCTATTGTGAACAGTTCATTGCAAAATCAACAAAAATATCACATATTTAGAATTTAAAAATGTCAGTTTTCTGTGTATGTCACTGAGGGCCTGGTATAGTGTTCATGCACGTTTGGCTATATAGTTTAAATAGAAATATAGCAATGAATTTCACATAATAAGATTAATCAATGTAGCTGCTCGAGAGCGCTGTTTTGGATACATATAGCATACAGCTGTAATACACACTTATGGACCAACAGATTATTCTAAATATTCAATCAAACTGTTATGTTCCAGACCAGAATTCAAGTGTGGAGGCAGAGTCCAATCCAACAGGTAGTTTTATTGACAACTTATAC
This sequence comes from Gymnothorax javanicus, assembly GCA_029692085.1. Classification (NCBI taxonomy): domain Eukaryota; kingdom Metazoa; phylum Chordata; class Actinopteri; order Anguilliformes; family Muraenidae; genus Gymnothorax; species Gymnothorax javanicus. The sequence continues at coordinate 80,003,468 of CM056194.1, read as the reverse complement.
AGTAATTTTGGGACAAAACCCTATAAGAAGAGGTGGGGAGGGAGCCCCGGATAAGGATAGCACAGTTCAGAACAGATATTGTGGGAGAAACTGAGCTGTTAATCGCTGGCCAGTGGCTTTCGGGATAGCAACCAATTGGAGTGCACACTTAGTCAGCACTGAACAGTCCCTTGGGAGGATGGAACAGCTTGAGTTGAATTTGGTTCCAATCCTGATGATTGTAGAGGGATTAGGAACTTGTTCCTAACAAACTGGACTGAGCAACATACTTTGAAGGGTCAACAAGCACGTGGTCCCAATTTTGGACCCTGAGTAGGCTTGGAAGCTTGTTCAAGTTAACTAAGAGGAAAGCTTCCAGCAATACCTGTCATTAAAGTACATGTCAAACTTAACAAAGACAAAGAGTTTCTACTTGGAATACTGACTGGTTCTGGGCAGATTACAATCCAGCAATTTGCAATACAAAGCAGGGGTCTTAAATATATGTCACATGGTCATTAGTAAATGGCCATGAAACAAGACACAGCCAAGGGCTGGCGAACACACAAGGCGTAAACCAATGAAAGAAGACATACTTCCAATAGACACGCGAGCTGCTGAATTGGAAGAGACAAACAAGGCATTCGCACGAGGGTTGTGACAAAAGCGCTGTCAATACAGTATCCCGAGTGAGTTTTCCGTGCATTGAGCAACTTGGCCTGTTGATGTTAAGCCCTTACGCAACATCTGATTGTTGATGATTAACAGAGGGACTGAAGTCTGGGTTATATAGGCAAGTGAAATAGCCTAATTTAGCGGGATCAATGGTGGTCATTCCCGTTGAAGCAGTGGGGCATTTATTTACGCACACGAAAAATGTATTTAGTGTGATAAGAAGAACTGAATTGCCAAATGATAACCACACCAAATTCTTTCCAAACAGTGGAGTATACACCTAAGGGCACAGAGCAGAGTGTGTTTACTGGGGATGCTAAGCACAGAGACACTTAATCTAAATAGGTGTATTCGATTGTCTGCCCTTAAATGATTAATTACTCATGGGTAAAAATTTAATGCGGGCCAGATAGTCTTGTCTAAATCGTTCCCGTGGGTGATGTCTATAACAGGGTAAACTGAGCAAGAAAGCAGTCACATCAAGTAAGGATCCAGAGTTCAATTATTTCTGCGCATTACCGACTGCTAAACTAGCATTGCTAATTTATTTACGATGACTAGATTATCCTTCGGTGATGTAGCTATAATTTTAAATGTTATGACATACATAAGTAGGTTCATACGCGGGGCTTCAACAGTCCCTCACTTGGCGCTTTCCACGCCAGGGGCGGGCTGCAGTCCCTCCCAGTTGCGCTGGATTGGTTGTGCGTTTGCCCACCTGTTGAAAATAACCACTGTGCGTGTGGCATTTAGAGCCGTCAATGTTTGTCGAATATTAGTGCATTTGCATTGGGGAGTTGGATATTCTGACAACGTGAGCAGTTCCGGGTTGTCTCCTGATCTTTAGCTAGTTAGCTTATTTTTTTATGATTTGCAGGCTCACTAGCTAATTTGCTTTATTTTATCGGCAACAGTACTTTGCAGAGCCCTTGCCCGGATTGTTTGAACTATGGCGCTTCTCATGGAGCACCAATTCAGGCAACTCCCTGCCGATAAGCAAGTGGAGACCAGGCCCTTTTTGGACGCCGTGTCTTACCTTCCCCCATTCTTTGGTAAGTTTTCGCAGGTAGCGAACTAGCTTGCTACCATGCCTTGTAAACAGTTCAAGTTAGTCAAGCTAATTTGTGCGGCTTCACGGAAAACGATGGCGCTTGCTGAATCGTTCAGTAAATGTTAACTAGTTAGGTCTATTAGGCCAATAATGCATGCGTTTACATTGATCTAAATAGTTAGCTATGCTATTTATCTGGCTAGTTAGCTCAATCAGATGATAACTCTCAAATAATTCGCCAGATTTTTCCCATACAGTTCGCTGGGTCAAGTTCAAAACTAAATTGACTACTCGTTGAAGTAGCGCGCTGGCGCTAGCACTGGGACCGCACCGACTTGTTGACTGTCATCTTGATAACTGGCGGATGGGGATGAAGGTCTTTTCTGTTCTGAAGCCGCTTTCACACTGGACGCGAAACGAATTTTTCGCACGACAGATTACATTCAAAGTCAATGCAAAGACGCGAATAACGCGTGTATTCGCGTTTTTGCATTGGCTTTGAATGTAATCTGTCGTGCGAAGAATTCGTTTAGCGTCCGGTGTGAAAGCAGCTTTAGTGCGTAAGGTACTCTAGCTGCTGATGTGGTCATAGCAGCGATGAGCATGTGACATCTGTGCTGGCAACCAGTTTTCAGAATGCATATCGTTTATTTACTATAACCAGGCTGGGGCCGCTAACTTTACTTGTTTAGTAAGCAAACCATCCCTGATCCCCTTCGTAAGCATGGCGAAGTTTAACTGTAATGTATCTCTGCTTGCCATCAACATCGCAGTTTTACAATTAGTATTCGGGATTTAAATTGTTGAAAGATTATTATGATTATATAATCTTTGTATATAATTGTCACTATTTTCTTTTTTATATGCAGACCTTTATGGAGGAAACCAAACTCTATAATAGGCTAACTTATGCTATGGAGTTTATTGCCGTAATATTACCCATATCGTTGTTCTTACTTTGCCGCAGAAGCCTGGCCAGTTTTTCCCGTATTTTCTTATGGATTTGTTTTGTATATACAATGTACTTTCTCGCTGGCCAAATCAGCGATTTTCTGTTGATTGTGTCATTGAAATGGCAGCGTGTGAACCATTTTACTTATAACTAAAACTAAAACTTAGAGGGGTGAGATTCATTAATGTCCAACACTGAATCCCACTAGTGTCAAGTCTTGAGTTCTGCTTGGAAAAAAAAAAAAACCGGTCGGGCGGCCTTTCTCTTATCAAGTTCCCGACTCTGTTTACAGCTCGGAAAAATAAACCCGTGTAAAACATCGAGGCTGTGTGCATCTGTTGGGAGATGAAGACGAACCCACTCAAAGATTCTTTTGCACAGACTTGCCGAATGTGTCGCCCACATAGAAACTGAATTGGAGATATGTGTAGGTAGAGTTTGACTCGGAGTGTTGTTGGTAGGTCTCTGGAATTGACCTACCCATTAATATCTGTATCATTAGTATGTGTGCTGTGTGAGTATCTCTCCGTGTGTGGAGCTTTCAGACAATGCTGTTTGTGATCCCTCTGTTACCCTGGTTCTGTGAGACAAAGAACAATAATGGCAAACCAAGTAAATCTTTGGGAGACCACCACTGAACTAGTTGTTGCCTGTGGCTGTCATGTTTGGTGATGTATGGGGGGTTGGGTTAGGAGTGGTAGCTGATGGTTGTTGTCCATGGAATTGACTTTTTTCTCCCTTCTGTTGACATTCTAGACCAGTGGTGTCCAGCCCTGTTCCTGGAGAAATACCATCCATAAGGTTTTGGGTCCAACCGTTATTCAGCGCACCTGATTTAGCTAATTATGAATGAATTGGCAGCTCATCAAGATCTCTGACTGGAAAGTGAGATGCTCCTTGCTTTGGTCGGAGTGAAAAACTCCAGGATGGTAGCTCTCCAGAAACAGGGTTGAAGACCACTGTGCTATACCTTGTTTATATGGTCATCAGTGTCCATAATATGGAAATAAAATTTTATTAAAATGGTGTTTTTTTTTTTTTTTTTTTTTTTTGCCTGTAGCTATGCCTGGGCACTTTTTTGCTTGAAGTTTGACTCTGCCCAATGCAGAGGAATCTTACCATTTCCAGAACCTTCTTGAATGTCCTCAGCTGGTTACGATAATCCTGTCTGATTTCTCTGGCCTTTTGGCATTATTTTATCCTTTTAAATGTGGCATCACACTGGGGTGCAACACGATACGACACCTATTAAAACACTTCCTTCCCATTGAAGCAGTTATGTCACAAGGGATTATGGTTTTGGATTGTGTTTCTTTGCCGAGCAAGTAACAAACCTTTTCCATGCATAATTCAATCTCCTGTCTTGGATTTAGGATGAGAAATTGATTAGTCTGGTGTTAAGTTGCCCTGCCCATTCACTGGCAGCATAGCATGCCTGGGCATTATTCTGCCCTTCATTGTGTATTCGTATATGAAACCATTTCTATTGAATTTGCCGTTTGAAACACTGGTAGGGCTCCTGGCGTCGGTTGTGGACTTTGCCTGCCTTTGTTTTCTAATTCATTGCTTCGTGTTGAATTTGCCAATAACCAATACGCGTCCCTTTCTGCCTTAAAACGATGCGGACAACTCTACCTATCCATCACAACAGGAAAATCAACTTTCTCACTACTTTTTTTTTGTGCTGGTTTTCTCTTACATTTTTTTTGAATGAAATGAGTGGATTTATTTCTGCGCATCGAAAACGTGTAATATTGGGCTTATACTTAATAGATGCGGTAGGTATGCTCATGCAAAAAAGCCTAGAGAATAGATAAGTGATGACCTTGTCATTGAAGGGAGCAGAAAGCTAGCCGTAATTTGATCTGTCCAAATTAGATCGTTAAATATGGACTATATAATCAGTGGTCGCGGTTATTTTGTCTGATGCGTATGTTTTTTTTTTTTTTTTTTCTGTAATCTTAAATGGCGACGCCAGTTTGCGAGACAGATGACTTGAACACTGTTCCCTGCACTTGGCGTGGGGGTGGGGTAATGACAAAATACAAGCTGAACTGGATCATAGAAAGGGCTACATTGTGTAGCAAGCTGGAACAGAAAGACAAGGGCCTTGGATAATGAGCACATTCAGGAAAAGTCGCTATGTTGAAAGGCGGGGGTAGAATTCTGCTACCAGAGATGCCCTGTGTGGGCGACACAATGCCCGTCGGTCTGTCATGAATGAGATACTGTAGGTCGCTGGGGTGCTGACGACTATCGGCGCACGTGCCCTCTAGTGGCCAACTTGGTGTACTGCACGCACCCAGTGACCTTCCTTCAAGCCTAAGTCCACTGTTCTAGACAAAAGGAATGTAGGGTAGGAGTGATGCCCTGATTGAAGCACCTTACAAAAATGTTTTCATGGGCTGTCGACACCAAATGTGAAGTATTGGCCTTTAAATGTGCTTAGACAATCAGCATTTGTGTTTTGGATTCCATGAAAGACATGACTGAGATGGTCCCATCTGAGGTTTTAGAGTGCTGTTATGTTTTTGACAGAATTCTCAGGGATAAAAAATTGAATTGAGGCAGCTTTATTTAATGGTATTGCCTCGGTCCTTAATTGGGACGTGTATGTGTGTGCGCGCGTGCGTGCACGCACAGTGCCAATTTGGGGCCTCATTTATAGAAATTTGTGTTTGCACCTAAATATTGCCTACGCTCAGAAAAAGTGCGCAATGAAAAAAAAAAATCCTACTTTGTAAGACCATGGGTAAACTAAACTACATGCAGTTTTTATTGAATTAATCCACAGTAACATCTGTGCAAAATCGTATTAATTTCGTGATTTTATGTCAAGTTTGTTTTTACAAATCCAAAATCCGCTTAGACGGTGGCGCATGCATCATTTCTGTGCCGGCTCACCGTTTGTAAATGAGACCTCAGGTGTTTCATGGTAATGCCCCTGCTAAATGCCGCACCTGGAGAGACGTTTAAAAATAGATGAGGCAGAGAGGTGCTTTCAGAAATCTGTCGCGCTCTCTTGGAAGGCCTGAATTATTGATGAGCTGTTTTAAGTGAGACGGATTGTCAGGTGGGGAGTGGGGGGTGCACCGTTTTAAATTGGGTTAAAGGCTCAAGGAAGCCAAAACGGAGCTAATAAAGATATAAATACTGTGAAGTGCAGGATTTTCAAATCATTTTCTAACCCTATATAGGATGAGACTGATTTTAAAAACCTTTGGCTCCTGTCGAAGAGTTTATCGTGCAAATGACCTGATCAGTGATTGGTTGGGGGGTCATTCCATGTCAATGCATCAAATGGTCCCATTGTGACTGTATCAGATTTTTCTAATTTTTCTTTTTCTAAAAAAAAAAAAAAAAAACAAAACCTTGGGTTATATCTTGAAGCCGTGCCAAGTTTAAGTTGCAAAGTCTATTCAGTTTTTAAGTTATCAGCCATAAAAAATGGGGCGTCGCATCTCTTTTCCCATTCGCGAAGGAAGCTTATTTTCGGCCAAATTTGGAGCCTCCTGGTGGGTAATGAGGTTTCTACCCACATTTTCAGAATATGACTGCAGAAAGTGTTCTTGTTGCCCTTTTTAGCTCGCCAGGACGCATGTCCTCGGAGAGCTATTGCCATACCCTCTGCGTTGGCGTCCGCGTCCGTGGACCGCAAGGTTAAAGTTTTCCAGCGAGCTGTGTTGTCTTCTGACAACTCTTGTTTTCTGTTAGTGTCTAAATATGCCACATTTGCAAATGCATTTTTTTTTTTTTATTTTGTTTTTAGGGGCTCGCCGAAGGCCTCGTATCATACTGAGGGATGTAATATTTCATGTGTAATATTACTGTGCAGATGTATGCAAGATAACAGGCATAGACAATGAAGAAATCAAAGGCTCCTGCTCAGTCATTAGAGTTGGTTAAAAAAGGGTGTTTTTTTTTTGTTTTTTTTGCAAAATGTGAAAAATTGGCCATAATTTGTGGGGCCATATGACCATGTTGACATGTACCCAGGATTTTAAAATTTCTGCCACATAAAGGTACATATCTGATTGACATTAACACCTATTTTTAACTTGGTGCATTTGTTCCATGTACCATAATTTTTTTTTTTTTTTGGAGCACCTGCCTGTCCTGACACATTTGTGCACCATTCCTCCTCGTCAACTTCGCCCAAAGTTGTTCCCGTTACGAGTGAAGGTCTGCATTCTGTTTGTGCCTGTCAGTATCGTCAGAGTGCCAGGCTGCTGATTTATGCCATACCTGAGCCAGTGGCGCCCCCAGAAAATTTTCATAGGGGTGGCCAGATGGGGCCAGTGTAAATCTTAGGGTGGCGCACCAAATCAGTCCTCCTTGTGTAACCCGATTCAGTTCCAGCCCGTGGTCATGTACTGCATGCCCCCCCAATATCTTTCCCGTCTACCTACAGCCGAATCTAATAAACACTCACAAAAAATAAAGACATATGATGTTTCCTAGGCTATGTCCTTGACTCCTTTTCATTAAAAAGACAATATGCATCCGACACATTTGCCTCATGTTTCAGAAAAACACACAAACATTTCCAATAGTTTTCAATACAGCTTTTTTTTTTAGGAACAACTATGATGATAATAATAATAATAATAATAATAATAATAATTCAAATAGTATGAGTAGTAAACATTCTCCATTGTAATTAAATTTGTAATATTGGCCAATGAACATTTCTATTCAGACTACTCTTAGTCTCAACTACTGACAAAGGTAAATCAAAGGTTTAATATAATTACCATGAAAATGCCTCACTCACTGTAGACCATAACCACAGATTTATCCAAATGATTTTACCCTGTAGCCATCCATTTCATTATCAAGGACACACTGATAAATTCACCTGTTGGTCCAGAGACAGGTTAGTAGGGGCTGGCCTAAATCTAGCTGACTCTTCACCAGTCTCTGTGGCTGTGACTGAGGCTGCTGCCTGTTCCACACGTTCGTGCAAAGTTTATGTCTCCTGTTGTTCCTCCCTTGTAGGGATGTATTCATGTTCTGGCTCGGAGTCTCTTCTTTCATGTCATCTTGCTGCAAATGCAACAATTACCGCTGCTTCGCTGCAAATGGATTCGTTCCATTTTCAGTGCGATTACTGATACGGTATCAGTATCATTCTAGCTAGCTTTATAGCTAATTAAACCTATCCCACGTTATCTAGCAAGCTAGCTAGCTGTCGCTAAATGCATTTCTTCATTAAGTCCACCATCCACAAGCTCACTAGCTACATTAACCTAATTAATTAGCCAAATGGCAAAGGAAACAGTGTCACTAGCTGGCCACGTTCGCTTATATTCGGTGTCCAGTAACGCAACATTTACACGAGAGAAAAAAAAACCTAAGTGAAAAGTGAAGCTAAGAGCAAAGTCTTTCTGTTGAGTTCCAGAAGTACCTTAATTTAGACGACGCGAAAGAAACGTTGTAAGTCACATTGTTATTGTTTGCTAATATAAAGGTCATAGATTAGCTGGGTAGCTGCTGAAATAACCATGGTTTAGCCTTGGAGCCAGATGCCCAGCTGTGCTAGCATTGATAACTCGTGTGTATGTTCGCCACAGAAGCCAATTAATTCGGCATTCGCCGAATTCAAAATATAGGGTGATAGATCAAAAATATGCCTGAGTGAAAAATAAAAATAAAGGTCCACCACCAGGCTTGCTCATAAGCTTACGTTATGCAATGTTAACGTTTGACTGGCCATACCACCCATTACTGTGGCGGGGCTAAGGTGCGTGAAAAAATCTGAGCTGAGCAATCGCCGTACTCATAGGGGTGAGCCGACCGCCTCACCTTCCCAGCGGTGTACAGCGTTCGTCTCGCAACTGCTTCACGGATACAAACAGCGTTCGACCGGCCACCTCAAGCAACTTGGCGGCTCCTTTCCTTTACGAGGACAGATATAACCAAGCATCTCGGCCATGGTGAACTACGTAGCATCGAACTGAGTTGGTTTCTAGCCTAGTTCGTAAGCAGTAGCTGGCTTGGTAACTTCGAGCTCGGGGGGCGTGTTTCAGCAACCAGGCTCCATTCGCCTCGCCTCAGCTCCAGCAACGGTCCACCTTTTTGACCATTTTTGGATTAGCCGGAGGTAGGCGGAGTAAGGTAAATTCCAAATTGGCGACCAAATGAGCTTCGCAGTGGATATTCAGAAACCTATGAGTAACGTCACGGAGGCTACGTCCATGTTTTATACATTCAGTGCTCTGGGGGGGCCAGTGGGGTGGCCAGCAGTTTTCCAGGGGTGGCCGTGGCCCGCCGTGGCCTCCCCTGGCCCCCCCTTGGGGACGCCATTGACCTGAGCACAGTGATTACAAGGAGCTGTTGCTGAAACCGGTGTGCCGCCCCACGATTCGCAACAGTACGCCCAATTTTTATGAGGACTGTCCTGGTAAAACGCATCTAACGGTGTACCTAAAAAAATCTGTTCTCGCAACATGATGTGGATTTGGGGGATACTGTCAGTTATAAGCAATGTGTACACACAGACAGAGCTACCCTAATGTCTTTGCAGCCTCCTTTGAATGAATTCCTCCAGAAGAGTGAGTGACATGTTTGCTGGGCTTCGTCATCACCATTACATTGGAGAAATCCCATTCGGCATGCCTAAGGACTGTCAAAGAGAACTTAGCAGAAGATGCAGCCGTCGTCCTTCTGGACTTTGCAGACAATTATGGTTTCTCGGTGCGAGATGCAGTACAAGGTTACCACTGGGACAACATTCAAGCAACTCTTCATCCGCTCACTGTTTACGTCTTTGAGACTGAAAAACCCTTGTGTCTTAACTTTCATGTGATATCAGACAGCCTGAAGTGCGATTCCACTGCAGTTCAGTCATTTGTGGATCCAGTACTCATGCATATCAAGGAACTGAGGCCAGCTGTGAAGAGATGGTTTACTTCAGTGATGGAGCAGCAAGCTAGTATAAAAATGTCCAAAATCTGGACAATCTGTGTCAGCACCAAAAAGACCATGTCCTCCAGGCTGAGTGGCATTTTTTGGCACCAGCTGTGGTAAAAGTCTGTGTGACAGAATTGGTGGAACTGCAAAGCACCTGGTTACCGGGGCCGTTTTACAGGTGACTGCAGACAATCGCATCCTGACTGTTGAGCAGATGTTTCAGTGGACAAGCGAAAACCCTGCGGGTATCGCATTCTTCTTTGTCGGTTCAGACCACATCCATGGTAATGCATTTAGGCCTCAACTAGATCTGCGCGGCTCCTCCGCGCCGACGATTGCAGATCTACGCTCTCATCATAGCTTTGTGCCCACCTCTGAGACAGGAGTAGAAATCAGGAGAATCTCAAGAGATGAAAGCTATACAGCAGTTTCCCTTAGACAGCACGTTCCAGCATCAGTTTACCAGCAAGGCATGGACTTCCCTTGTATGTAGGATAAAGAATGGTACATTGGGAACATTGTAGAATGCTCTGATGAGTACAATGGTGTACTTGTCACGTGCATGAGAAGGTCAGGTTCAATTCTTTTTTTTTTTTTTTTGGCCACCCAGTGCACATACTGATCAATGCTGGGTGCCATTTCAGCAAATCATCTGTTCTATAAATGCACCAGATGCAAAGGGACATGGGGCCACGCCACTGTGCCTTGTCATAAGACAGGCGTAGGGAACCTTCTCCAGAAAGAGCCACTGTGGGTGCAGGCTTTCATACCAACCAAGCTGCTACACACCTGTTTCTACTAATCAACCTCTGGAGTGTTTGTTAAGGGCCTTGATTGGTAGAATCAGGCGTGTAGCAGCTTGGTTGGTATGAAAGACTGTACCCACAGTGGCTCTTTCTGGAGAAGGTTCCCCACCCCTGTCATAAGAGGATTTCAAGAATATTCAGGCTTTTTTGCCACCATTCATAAGTAAAATAACTTTTCAGTGCTATGCTGGTATTTCGCAAAAGAAAGGCAGCACTAGCTTTACGTTAAATGTGGCTCTTGAACAATGATTTGAAGGAGAGGACTTTGTTTCTAAACTGTTCATTTCTGTGTCAGTATGTGTTGCTTCAGAAAAATTTCTTTCATGAGATGTGTAATGTATCAACACTGTTGAGATTTTATTATGTTCAGATTTTCCAAAGTTATCTGCACACACAAGTACTTCCCAACTGTGTAAAATTTAGATGATGCCCCGCCACGAATGAGTAATAGGTGTTAATTTGAATGCATGATCAGCATTTCACCTGTTTCAGTACAAGGAATGGTGCACAAATGTGTCAAGACAGGCGGGTACTTCAAAGAATCATTTATGGTGCAAGGACAAAAATGCACCAAGTTAAAAATTGGTATAAATGTTGATCTAATATGTATGTTTATGTGGTTGCAATTTTAAAATCCTTGATAGTTGTCATCATGGTCATAATGCCCCTACAAATAGCCAATTTTTCATATTTTGCAAAAATACCATTTTCAGCCAACTACGATTGCTACTTTATTTCTTTTTGCTTTTTGTCTTGTATATATTATGCAACTGAATATTACACGTGCAGTATTAAGTCCCTCAGTATGATACGAAGCCTTTGGCGAGCCCCTAAAATAAAAAAAATCAGATTCGCAAATGCGGCATATTAGACGCTTACAAATAAAAAAGGGCAACAATTATGCCATTTCTGCGGTCATGTTCTTAAAATCTGGGCAGAGGTCTCTTTTTGTACCTGATCTCATGTTGATATCTTGATTAGTTCACTGGATAAAATGCTCCAAAGTTAGACAACAATACCACTTTCCTTCGCGGGTGAGGGAAAAAAGGGGGGTGACACCCCATTTTTTTTTTACGGCTGATAACTCAAAAACTAGGAGGACTTTGCTACTAAGACTTTGCATGGCTACATGATATACCTCAGGGTATTTTTAGAAAAAAAAAAAAATTTTTAAATCTGAGATGGTCACCCTGGGAACTTTCTGAAAACTGGGTGATTTGATACGAAATGACCCAGGGGTATTTATTATCAATCAATCACTGGATTCATTACTGGTTGTGTGTGCTGAAAGTTTAGTATGTGCTAAATCAGGGCCTATGTTGTGTGTGTTTTTGTGTTGCTGTGTCCTGTGCATTGTCCATCTGTGTTTATTTCTCTACATTTTGTGTTGTGCTTTTTGTGATTCTGCTAATGTAGCACTCGGTTCTCTCACTCCTCCAGACTGCCTGGGTTCCACCGTTTTTGGTCCTATAAAAGCGGATGTAGTCGGAAATATCACAGTAAGTCCTGTTTCATACATAATGAATACAACCTCTGTTAGGGCTCTCCTGTTGAAGAGTGAAACTCTGGGGTATGCTCTGATTGGACACCAAATTACCTGCAAATTGGCCTGGGAATTCCTAGATGCGTGGAGATAAAATCTTCCCCTGGACTTTGTTTTTAAGTTCATGGTTGTCTTTCACTGGAAACTTGGCATTAGTTATGCCCCGCCATGAAGTATATGGGGATATTGGAATGAGTGTTGTCCATCCATCTGTCCGTCATGCTTTTACGGGCCAAAACACCCAACCATTATATTCTGTACAGAAATATTTATTACAGAATAAATATCATAAACAAAGCAGACTATAAGCAACCAACCAACCAATTATTTATAAATACATATGAACTTAAATTTAAAGAACTGGTGGATTTTAAAACTGCACAGCTTATGTTCAAAATCAATAACAACATGCTGCCTGACTGTATTCAGAAAATGTTAAAAAAAAAGACAAAGTTATTATAACTTTAGAGGGGTATGTATGTTTACAAAGACAAAAATTAGAACCAACATAAAACAAAGATGTACAACTGTAACAGCAGTCAACTTTTGGAATAATCTTGAAAATTATCTAAAAACATGTAGTACAATAAATATATTTAAAAATATACTTAAAAGCAGGATGATCAATTTATATAAACTAGAATTATGAGCTTTGGTGCCTTTTATGCTGGAGAGTTTTATTATTTTGTTTTGTTTTCCTTTGTCTGTTCATATAAATGAAATGATAGATTGCAGAGCGTAATATAACCTGTTTCTAAAAGGGTAGGCGTAATAAGCTATGCTTCAGCCTACACCTTTTCGGTCTTGGATGTTTGTTGAGCGCTGTCTTTAGTTATCTGTTTATTTGTTCATTCTGCTTTGCTTTTTGTTGTTGTTTGTTTTTTCTTGGACCTTGTCTGGCTGATTTTTTTTGTGTTGAGTTGTGGATTCTATTGCGCAATGAGGTGTTGTGTCAAATAAACTAAACTAAACTAAACTAATTATATGGATAAATCTTATTGTGCACTTGTGCCTTCTCATACTTCCATTCATCCCTCTGTCCATCCCTCCATCATGTTTTGTTCCCAGGCCAGATATCAGATATCATCCCATTCTTTTTTTTTGGGCCAGAACTCCTAGACTGTTCAATGTATCTCAACAAAATTTTTTATATGGATACGTCTTATTGTTTAGATTTGCTTTTTGGTACTTTTATCTGTCGTTCTGTCGGTCAGTCTGTCACTCCTCCGTGTTTTGTTTTAAAGCCAGATATCAGCCATCACGTTCTTTTTCTGGACCAGAGCTCCTAAACATTCTATGTTTCTCAAGGAGGTTTACTGTATGGCTACATTGCATTGTGTAGATCTGCTTTCTCATACTTCATCCATCCTCCTGTCCATCTGTTAGTCCCTCCGCCATGTTTTGTTTCCAGGCCACATATCAGCCGTTATGCTTGTTTAGCAAACCTTTTTGAATAATGTTATATGGGTGTTTCTACAGAAAAGGGCACGATTACGGTTAAGACGGTTCACCCATTTTTTGACAATGGAACTTGGCTTTCCTATTCATTTGGGGGCTAGAAATATTGGGCATGATATTTGCAGTTAGGGGCAACTTTAAAGGGACACTCATTCCAATGACCTTGACATTCAAGGTCAGATTTTGACGCAAATGTCCATATCGTAATCATTCAAAATTGAGCCAACAAAAAATTAAGTTGAAAATTAAACCGTTTTCACTGATGACAGACTTGCCACCAGGAACAAGTCTTCTTTAGTATTTCAAGTTACATTAGGGTAGCTATTGGTTCAGGAAAAAAGGGATTAACCCTTTCCCCCCGACCAAAAGCAGGTGTCCTTTAAGTTTGGTTTTCCCTGTCTTTACCATAGTCAGTCAGCTATTTTAGTTCTACAGCTGTCCACCAGATGTCAATCCTGCCCTAAAACAAAAACAACAACAACAACAACACAAAAGGAGGCCATTTTGAAACCTGTTGGGTGCGGTGGCTGAGTGCCAAGGCTCAGGTAGTATCCGAATTTTTACTTGTCACACAAATTAAATGTCTTTGCTGTAATCATGAAAATTTGTTTTCGTAGCTAGTGCTTCTTTATGAGGTTATGCTTGATTTGAAACCTTTTCAGAGAGGTAGGAAATAAGGGAAACTTCAGCCCTTACATTGGTTGCAAATTTCCATGGGGCTGCATTATATGTCTTTACTGGCGTCTTTTCCGTAATCAACTGCTCTGCCAAGGTATCTGGTGTTTTGTGTGTGTGTGTGTGTGTGTGTTTTGTGTGTGTTTTGTGTGTGTTTGTTTGTGTGTGTGTGTGTGTGTGTGTGTGTGTGTGTGTGTGTGTGTGTGTGTGGAAATAAATCCTGGAATGTGGAAACTTCTTTTTATCAGAGTCCAACATGATGTTTTCGTGACAAAAAGGTTTTCAAATTTGAACGCTGCTTCTAAAACTAAAAAAAAATCTACTTACAATACATACTGCTGTTACATACAGATGACTGTAGTCCTGATGATACTGCTGTTTTCCATGTAAAATATTTTTATGTTTCAAGTTTACATTTTTTCAAAATAAAATTTTTATGCAGAATATTGACTCACTTGTATATTCACTGTCTTGACGCATGTATTGATTGTGAAGGGTGAAATATTTGAGGCTCTGGCAAAACGGACCATTTTGGAACATATGCACTACTGGTACTTTACAGTATAGAAAAATTATGCAGGGGCATGCCGGAATATAGTTAATTTGGCATTTGGGCCCTTCCCCCAAAATAACAGTCTGCAAAAATTCCTCACCCTTTACAGCCAGTGCATGTTCGTACAGCAAAGGTGGAGACATGCCTTCTCACACTCACACTAGAGTTAACAATGAACCTTTTAATGCCTTTGATATGTTTAAATGACCAAAAGATTCATGCAGGAAGTATGATACTCCTTTCTTCAGTGCAATTTGCCAAAAACACTGATTCTGGTAAAGAAGTACGTCACTCCATCTTGTTGATTACGGTAAAGACATCTGACCATCTTAAAGTTTGTTGAAAAAAATGAAACCAGCCATAACCCAGCTTTGCCATTTTAATAATGACTAGTACTTTGGAAGGCCTATTTGAAGAACAAAAAAAAAGTGGAACCCCAGAGAAAAATTTTGGGGGACATTTCTTTACTGTAATCATGCCCTTTTCTGTAGAAACGCCCATATGCTTATTAAGGTAGCGGAAATGTAAACTTTTTACAACATACTGTAAATTAAAAAAAAAAAAAGTATTTCATTTAACCTTAATTATCTAGATATCTAGATTATCTAGTGGGATATTCCCACTGGGATTCAGAATCTCTCTCACAAAGGAGTCCTGCCCATAAAAGAACAAACAACAGACTTAAAATAGTAAAAAGTTAAAACGTATGAGAAAAATTTAACATCAATGAAAGACCAACAGACTTTGCATAAACTGCAAATTACATCAATCAATAAATTAATGGTATGCAAAAACAGGATATGAGCATTAGGTGGTGAAATTAGGTGGTTCTTAAAGGATCCATCACCTGAAAATCCATTTTTTTCAGGTTATTGCATTTATACCTCAATCTTCTCTATCACTGACAACAGCTGACATGTTTTCCGGGCAATGAACTTCACTCTCACCTCCTCCCCCATGAATTCAGTAGGAGGGGGAAAAAACGTGATTTCAGATTGGGCTTCTTGTTGATGTCAGGAAGAAGCCGAGGAGGGGCCGGGGGGAGAACCACTCCCACTGTTTTCTGGAGAGAGGAAGCGAATCCGCCATTTGTATTTCAACCCGGCGTAACCATAGACAGTAAAAGAAGGGCGTAACCCCAACAGAGGCAAGCATGTCGAAGAAAACGAGAGCTATGGGCACCGGAGGTCATAACTGTTCCGTAGTTGACTGTCAAAACCCAGATAAAAATATTTTTATCATTCCATCTGGTGATGCTGCTTTGAGGAACAGTTGGATTACATTTATTTTCAATGGCAATGTTCCTGTTGCTCCAGCGAGCCACCTGTTTGTCTGTGCCAAACACTTCTCCCCAGACTGTTTTGCAAACTTGTCTGTAAATGTCTGTCAACTTTCGCATTAGCTGACAACTTTATTCCTCCAATTTCAATGTTATCATTACATTACCGTAAGCTATTGGATGGAGTATGCTGCAGTTCAAAGGAAACTTGGCAGTATACGCAATACGTAAACGTTACCCTCACAACCGAGGGTTCTCCCTACATGCCGTATTTCCGTTGCTGTAGCGGGCTCACTTTCAGCTACAGTGAAGATACACACATCATATGAGACTAGACAACCTAAGGAATCTATAGATGGCAAAAACGCTATGCTATGATGTTGATAAGCAAGCGAAATAACGCTCCAAACATACGCTGAATTTCCGCTAGCAAAAAGCTAACGTTAGCTAGCTAAGTTAATTTAGGCCAGCAATAACCTTGGCTTGCGCATTGTTAATTTGTTGATGGGTTGCTGTAGCTATATTGTTGTCTTTTCATGCTGTCCAAACGCAGTGTGTTACTCTTGATTATATGATCATGGAACTTAGATGTACTAACATTAGGTTGTACCCAATACGTAAACGTTACCCTCACAGCCCACAGGTTCGCCTGACATGCCGTATTTCCATAGCTGTAGCGGGCTCACTTTCAGCTACAGTGAAGAGAGACATATCACATGAAACTAGACAACCTAAGGAATCTATAAATGTCAGAAACGCTATGCTATGATGTTGTTAAGCAGGCGAAATAATGCTTCAAACATACGCTGAATTTCCGCTAGCAAAAAGCTAACGTTAGCTAGCCAAGTTAATTTAGGCCAGCAATAACCTTGCACATTCTGTTAATTTGTTGATGGGTTGCTGTAGCTATATTGTTGTCTTTTCATGCTGTTCAAATGCAGTGCGTTACTCTTGATTATATGATCATGGAACTTAGATGTACTAACATTAGGTTGTACCCAATACGTAAAAGTTTCCCTCACAGCCCACAGGTCACCTGACATGCCGTATTTCCGAGGCTGTAGCGGGCTCACTTTCAGCTACAATGAAGATACACGCATCATATGAAACTAGACAACTTAAGGAATCTATAGATGTCAAAAACGCTATGCCATGGTGTCGGTAAGCAGGCAAAATAACACTCCAAACATAAGCTAAATTTCCGCTAGCGAAAAAAATGTTAGCTATCTCAGTTGGGATGGCTGTATATTATTGTCTTTTTTTATACTGTCCAAACGTAGCGTGTTACTCTTGAGTATATGATCATGGAACTTAGATGTACTAATGTTAGCTTGCATGTGGCATTTATATTCCCCCCATTTTTAGGCTATATCGCTAGTACATCTCACGCAGGGCTCAGTGCATCACACTCAGACGGCAGAGGCACATCAAAGCCACCCATGGTGAGGTCACACGTTGTGTTACTATGCTCGCGTTGCTATGGCTGTGCTTTCAAGCCACTCCTCCCTCCTCCCACCCTCATCCCTCGCACCACCCCCTCCGCCCAGCCAAGCCTCTATCTTCCGGCCAAGTCAAAATCTCGAAATTTTCTCGCGAGAGCAATACTGGCTTGATTAAAAAGGGCAAAATAAATATAAATGTTGTGTAATTTTCGCAAATTACCGCAAAACATTATGTTTTAGACCCAAATCACTTATTTTTAACGGGTGTAAATACCAGGTAATGCATCCTTTAACCTTGTTTTTGTGGTTTTCCATGCTTGTAAAATAATCTAAGGTGGCTCTGTCATCAACTCCAAGATGAAGGTGCAAAAACTTCTGAAGTACTTTCACCAAAGATAGTGTGGGCTTGGGAAATAACATGCATAATTTGTCTGCATGACCGAAGGTTGTAACTACTGATTATTTTTGGACTCGGTAAAGACATGAATTAGGAGGAAGGTCTTGTAATATGGCCTTATAAAGGCAAATGTACCAGTGCTCCATTCTACAATTGAATAAGGAAGACAAACCAAATCTATAGCACAAACTGCAGTGATGTGTGTGAAAACGTGAATCGGAGAGAAGTCATAACACAATTTTTAGTACACTAAATCTAACATTTTCAAGGATGAATTTGCATGCATGTATAAAATACCACCATAATCAAGAGCTTTTTTTCCTTATACCAACAAGAAAAATCACCCTTATTACTATAATAGAAACCTAACTTCACCCTAAGTTTTTTCCTAAGACGCTCAATATGATGCTTAAAAGGCAAATTGTCTTTTAGAAAAAACTTAGATGCACTCAAACTCCCTTATTGTTGAAGTAACAATCTGATGTTCACTAGCATCTGTTTTCTTAGACCTTGAGAAGCACATCATTTTGGTTTTTACTGCATTTATTACTAGCCTCAATTCATTAAGATTCCTCTGAACATAATTAAAACCAGATTGCAGTCCCTTAATTGCACTCACTAAAGATGGGGTAGAAGTATACATAATGGTGTCATCTAAATAAAAAGGAAATTTTGTGTCGGTCCCCGAAATTGTAACCAAAATTGTAACTCATAAATAAAATAGGACCCAATATGGACCCTTGTGGGACACTATTTTGTAACCTGGAAAATATACCATCAACTTGGACCCATTGTGTTCTGCCACTCAGGTAGAACAAGATGGATGGAAAATTGAACGTGAGACTATTAGTGGCTTGCTTTGTGGACCTTAAGGCCAGGGTAATGCTGTATGGTTACCAATAGGAAGTGTATGGTTACCAATCCTTTGTACACAGTGCAGTCTTTAAATGAGCCAAGTTGCACAGTGACACTGTATAGTAAGGGCTTCATTTCCTATGTGTTTTCATGGTCTAAATGCCAAGAAAAATTAATGCTGAAAGTCATCTACCCTCTACTCTAACCTTTATATTCAGTTTTATTCAAACTCTGTTTACTTGCATACAAGCTAAATAAACATGGTTCCACTATCCAAATAATTACAGGCTGAATCGTAAATGGATTAGCACAAATTATAGTGGTTTTGCTCTTCCTATTTATGTGGTGGAAAATAATCCATGTTTCTTTCCAGAAAATCAAAGCAGTCTATGAGAGCAACCCCTCGAGGTTTAAGACCCTACAGCACATCCTGGAGGCAGAAAAAGAGATGTATGGGTCAGAGTGGCCCAAAGTGGGAGCCACCCTGGCACTAATGTGGCTGAAAAGGTGAGTGTGCTGGTGTGGGACTACATTTCCCATGGGGCTTGGGGTGAGTTTCCTTTTGGGTGCCTGTGGGCCTTACCACTGACTTGGCTGTCAACTAGGGGGCTCAAATTCATCCAAGTCCTGCTGCAGAGCCTTGTGGATGGCGACAAGGACGACGCCAACCCCAATCTCATCCGCGTCAACATTACCAAAGCTTACGAGCTCGCGTTGAAGAGGTACCATGGATGGCTGGTCCAAAATCTCTTCAAGGTAATGCGTGTTGTAGTTTGTAGTTTGTTCACAATGTCATGCTCGGGACCTGTGTCACAAATGAGAATTACTGAGTTGGCTAGATTAGCGTACTGAATGAAACCCATTCCTTTTATGCCTCATGAAATTGGGCCTCTTTTATGAAAAAAGAGAATGAGGTCTGAAGAATAATTGTCAGTGGAACATATGCATCTGCTGTCTCTTTCCTGCAGGCAGCGCTGTACGCGGCGCCCTATAGATCAGACTTTCTTAAGGCCCTGTCCAAAGGACGGGAGATCAAGGAGGAGGACTGTTTGGAGAAGGTCCGCCAGTTTCTGGTGAATTACACAGTCACGATCGATGCCATTTACGAGCTGTACTCAAAATTGAACGCCGAGCTGGACTACACTGTGTGACCGCTTCCTGTGGGCCCCTGCCTACACAGTCATGGGCCTTTTCCACAACGACCAGACCCTCCAACCCAACATCCTCCATCTTACTTTTGATTTCAGTTTTTGTGCTTCGGTTTCCCTTGCATTCTGTGCTAATGCACTTTTTTTTGGGGGGGGACAGTCCGTAACCCATTACTGTAGAGTAGACGGCGTGACATTCTACTTTCTATTGCTATTTCTCATGGAGTGCCTTGGCTTGAGACTTTCAAAGACGTTGGTGGGAGCTCTGGGCGTGCTGTTACTACACTGTCGCTCTGCTGTACGCTGGTCTTTAAGCACACGTTCGCTCTGTAGAGGCCTGGTGTAGTCTTGTGGTTTTCTGCAGTTTGACATGGTTGTATTTTTATTAACTGAAAGGGCTGAATGAAACTGTAATTATTAATGTTTTTTAAACACACATTGGTCTCCTTTGAGGCTGTTTTCAGGAAAACCAGTTCAAAAATGTTTAACATCAAAATAAAATGTAATGCCAGTGCTCTTGGTCCATGAGGTTTTCAAACAGATTTTCCATCAGCAATAATTTACCATTATTTATTTATTCCATTTTGTGAGATTTCATCAAATTCCTGTACTTTAACTGAAAACTACTTGAAACTATTCTGTACACTTTAACAAAGACTGTATTCAGACTACCTGGGCTTTGTGCAAAAAAATGTTGTGGGCTATTTCTGACCAATACCAATATGTCTCACTGAACTGCTACTCATCATACAAGGTTGGTTGGTTGGTTGGTTGGTTGATATCAATGGATAGAAAATTTCTACTGATTTGTGGATTCATGTTGACTCCTGTAATGTTTTTAGAGGGTGAATAATGCAAAAATATTGAAGTGGTACTCATGTATTTTATTTTCTGTTACCTACTGTCATGTGCTTATGTAAGCCACAGTGTCATGGGGCTTACTTCCATTCATTATAAAGACTAATTATGCACAGCGCAGCTTTTTGTTTTTAACCTGCCTACACAACTGATTTTAAGAGTTTTGAGGAAGTTTGGGATTTTCTGCGATGGAGGACTTTCCTAACTCAAATCAGCATTTCGAAATAATGTATGAATCCTCTCATACATTATGAGAATTGATCTTTTGTTGATATTTTTTTTCTTGAAATAATTTTGTTGCATGAAGTCTGAAGCCTAGATTCAAGTCTAGTGCAAGTGGGATCACACAATTTTGGGACAAAAAAAAAAAAAAAAAAGAAAAAAAAGATTTTAACTGGAATTTTATGTTTACTTCTCAAGATTCCTAGATTTCCTGTTCAAATCCGGCCTGAGGCCATTCCTTATGGAGTTGGCATGCTCTCCCTATGTTTGTGTTGGTTTCCTCTTGGTATCCTTGTTTCCTGCCACAGTCAAAAGACATGTACAGTATGTTGGGCTGATTTGAGTCTCTGAATGACCCAATCGGTATGATTGCGTGCGTGAATGGTTGTGTGATCCCTGTCATTGATTGGATAACTGACCAGGGGGCGTTCCTGCTTATCGCCTGTTGTGTACTGGGACAGCCTCCAGTCCACCGCTACCCTGACCGGGAATAAGTGAGTTGGTTGAATAGTGGATGGACGATTCCAAGACTTAAAATTACTCTCAAATGTTAAAATGGTCTCAGAAACCCGATAGGTCTTCAGGTGTTTTAATGTGAATGTAAATATTTGTTTCCGGATGATTCCTTGGTATCTTCAGCCTGTGAGACCAAAGTGCAGCTTAAAGCTGCTTTCACACCGGACGCGAAACGAATTTTTCGCACGACAGACGCGTGTATTCGCGTCTTTGCATTGACTTTGAATGTAATCCGTCGTGCGAAAAATTCGTTTCGCCTCCGGTGTAAAAGCAGCTTTATAACGTAATAGTGGAGTTTACACAGTCCTCACCTTCCGAGCAATTTAATAATAATAGAAAAAATAATGTGCTTCGTGTTGAATGTGACATTTTACCTCTTTTTCTGAAATACAATGGGGCTACTGCTTGTTCTGTGTATGTCCAGAATCAGTTTTTTTTTTCTCTTGACATTTAAAAGCATGTCTAACTGAAAATATTTCAGAAATGTATGGAATACCATCTGTGTAGCAGCAATGTGAAGGATGAAATGTATCACTGTGTGCCTTATCCACAACTGCAGGTGGAATACTGACTTGTGCTTTACATTTTCAGGGTACTTTATAAAAAAGATTCATGCTGCAGTCTGTGTGCACTTGCATGCATGTTTGCTCAGTCAGACTGACATTATATTTAATTGATTAATCCAATAGTTTAGCTTTCATTACTTTGATGCACTGAGGGTGACTGGTTTTTTGACTGAAATTTGATTCTCTCTCTCACCTCACCTTTCCTGATCTTGAATTTGTTGTCCTTTCCGATAAATCTTATGTAATTAAAAGTGTCTACTGTAATTTTTATTAATTTATTAATAGTCCACTTTCATTACGCATATGACCATGAAGTCATTGGGATTGATTTTGGTGAACATGAACTTGCTTATTCTAATGTTTTCACAATAAAACGAAAAATTCAACTCTGTTTTTATTGTTGTTGAACTCACAATTTATTGTTGATTAAGTCATTTAATTAAAAAGTATACTGAATGTATGATTGTGGCACAGTCCAGTATGATGAACCTGTACATTTTCTGATATGGATGCATTTTCAGTGCGAAAATATGGATGCAAGAGGAAATGGAAGGAGCCATCCACCTTTACTACTCGGAGTGTCACTTCAGTTTTCATTTATTTTGGTAGACGTCATTTTATTTCAAATGAAGGACAAGGATGTAATTGTCCGCTGCGGCATCGAAGCGCAGAGCGGAGGACATAGTATTCAGCTCCCGCCATCCGTCCATCCGTTCTGTTGGTCTTGGCTTAATATCTCAAGAGCCAGTGGACCGATTTTGCTCATATTTAGCACCAACATGTACTTTTGGGGGGGGGGGGTCGTCTGCGAAACTGGTCGATTTTGCTGACCTTAAGGTCATTTTGCAGTAACGCAGATTTTGCCTCTATAAACCCTGTGAATGCGATAGCATGTGGGACCCCAAGCCCCACAGTTGCTGGAGATAGAATTCTAATTTTGACAAATTTTTGATTATTTAAAATTTGTTATGGCCCATTGATTTTTTTTTCCCCGTTTTGCCAGCCTCGGTGCATCAGCCCATGACACAAGGGGTATGATTTTATATTTTCTCCCTGGTCTCTATAAGTAGTACTACTTGTGTAATTAAACTTAGACCTGTTCCACTTTTGGATTTCCCATAGTAGCCCCCTCAAAATGGCCCAGAAATAAGGATTTGCTCAGGAGCGCTGACCCCCCTCCTACTTAAAGGCCTGAAACTCGAGGACTATGGAATTTTGATTAAATATCTGGGGAGAGTACTTCAGATACATTGATAAATGATATATCAAAGTGGGAAGAAATTCTGAGATGGTCATCCGGGAAGGTTAGTCCAATTGACACGGAATCTGGCGTACAACAGTTTCGGCCGATGTGCCTTCGTCAGGCACAAAAAGGGGCAAATGAATCGGTGGAGATTCATATAAAACCTCGTGGTATGGAAGTGGGCAGGTACGTCAATTATTCTATTAACACGCAATTGGTCAAACAGACTCATAAAGGGATGAGTCTGTTTGACATATTCCGTGTTAATAGAATAATTATAGGATTGGATAAGATTTTTTTTTTTTGTTGTCAAAAGATCTTAGGCTACATGCGGCGGGGGATACAGTCACGTTACTGACAATTACCCTTTTTTTTTTTTTTTTTACACCGGAACATGAATATATCCGTATGTTCTGATAGATGCCATCAACAACATCTTTTATATGGATTCCTGCTTATCATGCTGTCGATTATTGTCTCAGAATAAGAATAGCCGTTTCAATGGTTTGAAAGATAGCAGTGGAAGGGAACTGGTGTTTTCATCATCAGAAGCGCTGTCCTCGAACAATTTAGTTGCAGTATGCTAGTTGACCAATAGAGGACGGTGTTGGCTAAAGGTTGGATTTTGCTCGGACCTTTGCGGTTAATCACGTCACGCAACCTCTTTTAAAGGCCTGCATGGTAATCGTTATGCCTAAAGACCGGCTTCCCCAATAAATAAATTAAATTATTGTGAATGACTCCAGTGCAGTTTAAATCCTTTATGCTCAACATTGAAACATTATCAGCAACAATTTGAATATCTTGCTATTCCTTCTTCACACTACAAAACAACTCTACGGCGTTCAAAAGTGCTTGGCGAGCTTGCAGGGTAGAATGGGGGTGGACGGCCGAAATGAGGGCAAAGTTCATTTACTGTAAAATTAGAAGATACCCGGATATGAATATCATGGATGCACTAGCAAATTATCAATAGGTATGAACATGAAAAACAATCAGTTTTGTCGTGATTGCAAAAAGAAATTGTTTGTGTTACGGACATACTTTCCTCACTGCCGAAGCACAATGCCTCCTGACTGGGACAAGGCCAATCAAGGCCATATTGGCCATATTGGCCTCCTGTCAATCAAGGCCATATTGGCCTCTGGAAACTGGGTAAACTTCTGACTAACTCTGTGTTTAGCTCTGGTGGTTGGAATTAGCACACTCTAGATTCAAATGATACACAGAATAACAAGGTGAAAATCCTTTACAATATATTTGGCTTGTTAACCCTTTCAAGGCTGTCTTTACCTTTTGAAACTTTGTGCATCTCGGAAATAAGCTGAAGTATTGTTGCAGTTAAATTAAATACAACATGTAGCCTGTATAAAGCCCCAAAATTATGTGCAGAAGAACTTATTTGACATCACATTAAGGTAAAAAACTCTTCAAATAAATGTGGCCTTGAAGGTTTAACAAGCTAAATCATGATCATTTTGATGGAATTCCACCTTGATATGATGAATAAGTTATTCCGTGAATTCCCCCCATAACCCCACTAATGATCTGGTGTCCCTCTGAGTTTCAGTAATGTCATCACATTTGATGAAGAAGTTGTCGAATAAACCTTCAAAAAATCTCAGTTACCTGGACCCTCCAATATCCCAAAAATCATTATCACATAAAATAAAATCCAGTTTTAAAGGGTAAATATTGTACACAATAGAAATAGTATCCTATTTGTAAACATTGGTTCCGGAAGAGGGGGCAATCAATGACCGCTTTTTCAATTTTTAGCCCTGTTGCTCATATAAAAGACAAGTTATGGGTCTCCAAATATAGTTACAAATTAAGTGCAAGAAAAAGGTGGGCGTGGCTCCAAAATTTCCCAGGGCCATAATGTCGAAATGACTAAAGGTATGAAACTGAAATTCGGGATTCCTTCATTTCGGGTCAAAAACTAACTTTTTTTTTTTTTTTCAGTCAAAGCTGAGCGATGTCACTGGCGAGAGTGTGTGAATTGACATGAAATGACCCGTAAGAAACTAGGGGGGAGGAGGGGCAGTCTTATCCCAGGGAGCGCGATGCCGATTTTATTCCATGGTGTCACTCTGAATTTGGTGAAACACTGGCACTCGCGCTGTTGCACTCAGTACCATTTGGAAGAGACAGTTTGTATCGCTGAATTTATATCTAATCATTTAAACATCAATCGAAAAGAGCATTAATCACGGCGGTCATGGGTGTCATTTAAAAAAAAAAAGACTCCACACGAGCTTATTAGACTAAAATTAGAGCCATGCGAAACTAGGGTATTGAATTGCAGCTTTTCGGGCGGTATGAGAGTTTTCTTAAGGTATCGTGACGCTGTTGGTCAATTACCGTTCAGTTTGCATCCCCACCCATTCCTTGACTGAAAGCACCGTTACGGGGGCGGTGAACAGAACTCTTAACATGAGTCTGGAAAAGTTTTCCCACCCCAGTCAGTCATACAAAGAGTGCACTTTACTTCCTTGTGACCGAACCTCTGTAAGGAAGACACCTCTGTACGCAAAACATTGACAAAGCTCACTTCAAACTTGTCAGGAAAGATAACGGAGAAAACGTTTTTCCTTGATTCAAGGAATTTACCACATGAAGCACGAAGAGATTGTATCTTAAATTCTCCATGTGGCTGAGAAGCTCAAGACTGACTGCGATAACTGAACTGGCTACTACACTAAAAATTCATTGACGGCCAAGGTAAGCGCAGGCAACTTCATTTTTGGTGGAGAACTGCTCAGTCGGTAGTAGTTTCTTCCTATTTGAAGCGCTTTTATTGTAACTCACAGTCTTAATTTTTTCATTCCGCTATTGAAGAGGTAAAGGGGATTTCAGACGGAAAATGATGCTATGGTCTGGTTAAGAATCTGATTCTCGTGAGTTATAGGATTATAGCTGAATGAAGTTCAAGTAGGCTAGTGAGTAGCTACGAAGATAAGCAATGGAATGGATTTCACCGTCAGGCAGGACTGAGCACGTGCTGCGTTTTATAGTGTGTAATAGAGTTCTCAGTAGATGTCTTGAATTTATGCGTTGTGAAAACTGTCATACACACACACGCGCGCGTGCGCGCGCGAGCAATTCGTGTAGCCATGTGCGGTTTTAAGAGATGATGGGAAATATAGTCAGTAATGTCAATATCAATAACAGGTTATGAATCGTGTTTTCTATTTTTTGAGATACCCTGTCTGATTGGTGCTCTGGAGTCATCACAACACTCTAGCCGCCCACTCTGTCTGTAGCTACAGAATACTGTGCTAATGTGCGTTAATATAATCCCACACATATGACGTGCGAAGGTAAAAGATCCAAATGTATAATAGAAGTGTTTATTATGAGCTGAAGGCCAACATTCCATTATTGCTGTTGGATTTTGGTAAAAAAAAAAAAAATTCACCCAAATAAAAAAGAAAGCTTTCCATCCATAAGACACGAGGACTCAAAAACAAGTGGCATAAGCCTGGTATGGCAACCTTGTGATGCTGAGCCATGAAAACTGTTCATTTCTTTCATTATGGGGTAATATCAATTAAATGGCGCTGTAAATGTAAGTAAATTTTTCTGTAGCATAAAATGACATTTTATGTAACATTTTGTTAACAGTGCAAGTGCCGCGTATCATGACATCATCGGACAGAAACAAAGAAATAGCAGGAAGGTCTAGATTATTGTTTTACTCTCGTATAACCATACATTGGGTGGCACAGTGC
Source organism: Gymnothorax javanicus (assembly GCA_029692085.1). Taxonomy (NCBI): domain Eukaryota; kingdom Metazoa; phylum Chordata; class Actinopteri; order Anguilliformes; family Muraenidae; genus Gymnothorax; species Gymnothorax javanicus. The sequence goes on along the minus strand of CM056194.1, from coordinate 79,976,604 downwards.
AGTGGGTTGCACGACTGCCTCGCAGAGGGTCGTGGGCTAGAATCCGGCCCGGGGCCTTTCTGTGAGGAGTTTGCATGTTTTACCTGTGTCTGGGTTACCTTTGGGTACTCCTGCTTCCTCCCACAGTCCAAAGATACGCACGTCAGGATAACTGGAGACTCTAAATTGCCCGTGGATATGAGTATGTGAGTGGGCCCTGCAGTGGATCGGTGAGTGATCCAGGGTGGGTCCCTGCCTTTCGCTCATAGTCAGCTGGGATTGGCTCAAGCTCCCCCAGCGACCATAGTGAGGCAGAAGCTGTATAAATAATGGATGGATGGATAGATGGATACCCATGAAATAAAATGGTTATGGTTAATGAAATAAAATACAAAAAATTATGTGGTGTAATTTCAATCTACTTCAGTTCATTCTTAAATTATCTGAGAGTGTAGACCCATGTTGAATTGGTGTGTGTCCAATTTATTCTCTCAATTGACATCATATAGGTCAAGCACTTGAATAGGTTTACAGTAATATCGTTTGATGTTTATCCTCAACTGAAAGTCCCAGGTCTCAGTAAATTTTTTTTAAATGGAGCTGCTTTAAACAGTTTCTGCTGTATTTCAGAAATGGCAGAGATGGGACTATGGATTTTTTTTTTAGATAATGAGGATTGATATGAGGTTTCTTCAGCATTGATTGCTAACAGCCATCTAAGGCCATGTGACATGTAATGTTCAGAGATGTGTCAATAAATTTTCAACTGTGACAGCATCACTCAGACAAAAGTTTTGCAACCATTTTTTTCAAGATGAGATTGACGAACAAGACTGTAGAAAAATATTGAAAATTTTCATTTTATGATTCAGATGGATTGTTATTTTTGAAGAACTGCACTGAAATGAATGAAATAATGCTTTTTGTCCATTTTGCGACAGAGTAGGGAAAAAAAGCGAAATACATTAGATTGTATAGTGGATAAAATTGAATGGCTGGAAGAGAAATTGCATTCATTCAAAAGTCAGGGTGATCTGGATAAAGTATATGCCACGTTTGACGAGATACATTTATGCAGTCAATATGAATATCAGACAAATGTCTTCATAATCGAGTAAAAGAAAATATTCCTTATTTGTGTATTTTTATTGAGATGGATGAACAATTGTGTTTATTGAACAATGATGGGGTGACTGCAGCAATACTTTGTTCAGTCTTACGATTGTGACCTGTTGCCATGTACACAACCTTATTTCCATTCACTGTACTATTTTAATTTTTCATGTTTGCTGTGATTGAGATTTTCATGTTAGACTTGTAGTGGGTGTGAAGTGGTGTCACTGAACTATATGAGCACTTTCTCATGAAGCTGACACAGCAAACTGGCTGGAAAGAAGGTCTAACACAGGCTGTAACTGCGCTGGGAGCTACTGTCAGAGATCTCTCTCAAACAGTGAAATTTACCAGGAAAACTTCCCATTTCCCATAGCCTATTGCCCCCATGGGCCACAAGATATTCTGTGTTATGTTAGGGAGGCAGTGATACAGACAGGATGTCTTGTGTGTGTGTGTGTGTGTGTGTGTGTGTGTGTTTGTGGCTGAGTGTGCATTTTCTTGTACTTGGTACATGGTGAGGACATGCACATGTTTTAACCAAAGTTTTTGGGAAATGGAGAAATTATGGCTTGTACTCACAACAACAAGGGCAAATTGTGACTTGTGACTTAGAGTGTGTGAGTGTGTGTGTGTGTGTGTGCGTGCACTTGCTTTTTTATGTGTGTGTTTGTGCGCTTGTGTGTGCGCGCGCGTGCGCGCGCGCGTGTGTGTGTGCGCGTGCACGTGAATGCATGTGTTTGCTGTTGAGTATATGTTTGCACTTGCTTGTGTGGGTTGGGTGCGATGTGTGTGTTGGGAGGGAGGAAAGCTCACACACACACACACACACTCCAACACACATTCTCTCTCTTTCCCGCTCATATCTTATCTAAAGCCCTCTTCGTCTGTCCGGCGGTTCAGTGTCAGAGACTTTGGGACGGGGAGTTGATTGACAGCAGTGATTGTTGTCTCTCTGTTCTCATGGCTGAGACCGACGGTTTGCTGCCTCAGTCTGCTGAACACACACAGTCTGCTCTTCCTGAAACCGCAGGGATGAGTCACGCGTCTGTTTTGATTGCTTAAGAAATTAAGCCCCTGGTTTTTGTTACTGTTGAGGTTTAAAAAAAAAAAAAACAGAATTAACTCACTCTCGAGAAGAGGGCCCATTTCTCCCCGGCTAGTGGCCCGATGGACTTTGCATCCCATTTTGGCTGACTCTGGTTCAGTCACCCCACTGATTTCCCCTCAAACCCACTCCCCCCACCCTTTGATAAACAGAACTGACGTGCGATGTCAGCGCCCAGGGCGTGTGCGCCTCTGTGTAGATGTGTGGAGCAGGGGGCCCCACAGGAAATGAGGGGGGGGGAGGGGATACGTCACCTCAGTGCTGCTCTGGTGGGCTCTGCTGCTGAATTACCGCTCAGTTCAGGTCTCCACACTGTGTATATAACGGGCGGGAGATTGCAGCGAGTGTTACAGCAAACCTATGTGGCTGCTTTTCCTGTCGCTGTCTTAGTTGTATCAAAGTGTTTGTGTTTGTGAGAATGCATGCCCATGTGTGTATGTAGGCATGTGAGTGTGTGTGTATGTGTCCGCGTATTGTGTTTGTGTGTGTGTGTGTATTATGTGTGTATGTGCGTGTGTGTGTTGTGTTTGTATGTGTGTGTGGTTGTGCTCACTGAATCGGATGAGGTCAGAGGTCACTCAGTCCCAAAATCTGCACAACCGTCTGACATGACACGTCATTTCCTCATGCCACCTTACTGTCATGCCGGAAAGCTGAAAAAAGACAGGATTTATCCTTTGTTTTTCCTGTGCCAGGATGGCACCGATTCTCTCTGGTCACCCATGCCAGTGCCACAGAGATTATGGTGATTAAATATGGGCCAGTTTTTCTGAGACAAGTAAAGCCTACTCCTCTGTTTTGAGATTGTCTTTGCATATACAACTCTAGAGTTAGTCCAGGACTAAAATACTGATTACGTTTACATGGACTTGAGTATCCCATTTTGATTGAGTTTTTAAGTAGCCTGTTTGTGTGTGTGTGCATGTAAACATCAAATCCCAATTTCAGAAACCGGAATAAGCCCTGGTTTTGATCAACTCGATTTAGCTACCTGGTGAACTCAGAAAGAAAACGGGATACTGTGGCATGTACATGCCTTACCCCAGTTTCTGGCACACTGTAAACCCTGAGAAATGTGGTGAACTCAAATGTTTTGTGGAAACCGATTACCTCAAAAAAATTGAGTATGCCAACTTAATGACCTTGTGCTCACAGCACCAAAAAATATGTAAAAAAAAAAAAATAATAATAACTTTTCCTTATTTTCTGTAAGTTCCTTCCTCACAATGCAAGTAAGTTGGCCGTCACAATTTTTTTGAGGTAATCGGTTTCCACAAAACATTTGAGTTCACCACACTATCAGGTATTACAGTGCATTGGCTGACAACCTGTGTGGGCGTGGCCTCAATCAGGTGACATATATCAGCAAAACACGGCTACTGTATGCAGTATTTTAAGAAGTAACGAATCAGTAACGGATCACTTGACTATTTTCACTAGCACATCATTAAAACTGCCATTTTAGGACTTAAATAAAGAGTTTGTTTACTGGTAACAAGCCTATAGGCCCACTAAATTTCATCCACTACAGCTTAAATGGCAGCTCGAAAGAAAACTATTTTCCATGCGAAAGATTGCTCTCTGTGGGTTTGGTATCTCTGCAAAGAGGAAGAGGAAGACCATTAAAACGATACAAATTCTGTCATTCAGTTCTCAATAGAATTCATGCAAATAGCACCCCATCAGGAAGTGATCCACTGCTTCGAAAGATACTGAATATAATGGTGCTCTGACACATTTCCCCCGTCTCCCCTTCACCCATTGCTCTCTTGTTTTGTGCGGCGGCAGTGACCGGCAGACACCAGTGAGAGCTGAGGACGTGTTAAATAATTTCTTCAGCTAACATAACATAACATAACATGAGTGGCGAGAACAGGCCATTCAGCCCAACTCGGCTCGCCAGTTTTTTTTTTTTTATTTCTATTGTGAATATATCACTTTAGAAACTCAAAGACTCAATGGTATCTAGCTTTAAGTCAAGGCAGTCAAGCCTTGACTTAAAGCCTGCTCTTGAAAATTCCCAAGGTTTCTGCCTCAACAGTATGGTCAGGCAAGCTATTCCACATCGAAATTACTCTTTGGGTGAAAAATTTTTCCTAATATCAGTGCTAAATTTACCCTCGGTCAACTTCCATTTGTGACCCCGAGTTCTACTAACAAAACTTGGCCGAAGGAATCCAACGTAATTCACTTTGTTAATCCCTTTAACATATTTAAAGACCTCAATCAGATCACCCCTAAGTCTACTTTTCCTAAGACTAAAAAGATTAAGGATCTTCAGCCTCTTCTCATAGCTTTCATCTTTTATACCTGGAATTAGCTTAGTGGCTCTTTTCTGAACTTTTTCTTGAGCCTCTATATCTTTCTTAAAGTGTGGACCCAGAACTGTACACAATACTCCAGATGTGGTCTGATGAATGTGTTGTACAAGAGAAGTATGACCTCCTTGGATTTGTACTCAATACTTTTAGCAATGTATCCCAGCGTCCGATTGGCTTTTTTAACTGCTACGGCACAATGGCTAGAACCTGTGAGGGTTTGGTCAACAATCACTACCAGATCTTTTTCATGTGGAGCACATTCCAGTTTTAAACCTCCCATAAAGTAATCCTGTCTAATGTTTTTATTACCTACATGTACAACTTTACATTTCGCTACATTAGATTTCAATTGCCACATTTCTGTCTAATTCTGGATTCTATCCAAATCATCCTGAATCACTTTAGTGGACTCTAAACTATTTGCCAAACCTCCTAATAAGCCAAACCTCCTACAAACAGCTGTGGTCATCCACCGAGGATTCTGCTTTTTCAGCTTACTTTTGGTCACCTTTGGAATTAATTTACATTGTGAATCAAGTAAAACCTCCTTAAATCTTTCCCACATCTCATTTACAGACTCACAGTCCAGGAGTGTCTACCATTTTATTTAGCTTAAATATGAGCGCATCCTGTGCTACCCTCAACATACGCTGACCCAGTGCAAAGGTACCCCTCTGGTTCAGGTGTAGCCCGTCTGGCTTGAACAGGTCATCCCTGTCCCAGAAGTAGTTCCAGTGCCCCATAAATCTGTACCCCTCTTTCCTACACCAGGTTCGTAGCCACATGTTAAACCTCCAGATAAAATTCTGCTTCCCTCTGCTTGCACGCAGTACTGGTAGAATCCCGGAGAAAACTACCGTGGAGGATCTGCTCCCAAGCTTTTCAGCTAATTCCACAAATTTGTCTTGCAGAACCTCAAACCTACCCTTACCTATGTCATTTGTCCCAACATGGACCATGACCACTGGATTCCTCCCCGCTCTGGCCAGGAGCTTGTCTGCATGCTCCAGGAGGTCTCCTACCTGGGCACCAGGCAGGCAACACACCGTACGAGACTCCTTGTCGTGCGAACAGACTAAGCTCTCCTCTCCCGTCGCTGGGAATAAGGTGGACGAACTATAATTGCGGCACAATGTTGGCATTTAACAGTGCTAAGCCCGCAATGAACCACAGTTGTCTCATTTTTCTCAGATCTCATGACTGCCGCGGCTTGAGATATAAAAAAATAAGCATCACTGGCGCCTTTGCAAATAAGACGCAGTAATAAGAAACCAGGATGCTATTATTTATTATGTAAACAGAGATATGAATAACCAGGTTTCTCTGTGTACATCCATCCATCCATCCATTCATTGTCTTCCGCTTATCCGGGGCCGGGTCGCAGGGGTAACACACTAAGCAGAGAAGCCCAGGTGCCCCCCTCCCCAGCCACTTCTTCCAACTCTACTTGGGGGATCCCAAGCCGTTCCCAGGCCAGCCAGGAGATATAATCCATCCAGCCTGTCCTGGGTCTGCCTCGGGGCCTCCTCCCAGTTGGACATGCCTGGAAAACCTCTGAAGGGAGGCGTCCAGGAGGCATCCGGACTAGATGCCCGAACCACCTCAACTGACTGCTCTCGACGCGGAGGAGCAGCGGTTCTACTCTGAGCCGCTCCCGGATGTCTGAGCTCCTCACCCTATCTCTAAGGGTCAGCCCAGCCACCGTGCGGAGAAAGCTCACTTCGGCCGCTGTATTCGTGATCTTATTCTTTCAGTCACTACTCAAAGCTTGTGACCATAGGTCAGGGTTGGAACGTAGATTGACCAGTAAATCGAGAGCTTTGCTTTTATGCTCAGCTCCTTCTTTACCACAACGGACTGGTACAGCGCCTGCTTCACTGCAGACGCTGCAGCGATCCATCTGTCAATCTCACGCTCTATCCTACCCTCACTCGTGAACAAGACCCCGAGATACTTGAACTCCTCCACTTGGGGTAATAATTGACCCCCCACTTGAAGGGGACAATCCACCTTTTTCTAGGAGAGAACCATAGCCTCAGATTTGTAGGTGCTGATCCTCATTCCGACCGCTTCACACTCAGCTGCGAACTGCTCCAGTGTGCATTGGAGGTTGCAGCGTGATGATGCCAACAGGACCACATCATCTGCAAACAGCAGTGATGAAATCCTGAGGCCACCAAATTGGACACCGTCCAAACCTTGGCTGCGCCTTGATATCCTGTCCATGAAAATCATGAACAGAATAGGTGACAAGGCACACCCTTGGCGGAGTCCAACACCAACTGGAAACGAGTCCAACTTAATGCCGAGAATGCGGACACAACTCAGGCTTTGGTTGTAAAGGGATCAAATGGCTCGAATTAACAGCCTTGGAGCCCCATACTCTCCCAGCACCCCCCACAGGATACCTCGTGGGACACAGTCATAAGCCTTCTCCAAGTCCACAAAACACATGTAGACTGGATGGGCAAACTCTCATACCCCTCCAGTATTCATGCAAGGGTAAAAAATTTGGTTCACTGTTCCACGGCCGGAACAGAACCCGCGTTGCTCCTCCTGAATCCGAGGTTCGACAATCGGGCGGAGCCTCCTTTCCAGCACCTGGCATAGACATTTCCTGGGAGGCTGAGCAGTGTGATCCCCCTATAGTTGGGGCACACCCTCCGGTCCCCTTTTTTAAAAATGGGAACCACCACCCCAGTCTGCCAGTCCATGGGTACTGTACCCGACATCCACACAATGTTGAACAGGTGAGTCGACCATGACAGCCGACCACCATCCATGGCCTTCAGCATCTCAGGGCGAATCTCGTCCATCCCTGGTGACTTGCCACTGCGGAGCTTTTCAACCACTTCATTGAGTTCCAGCAGGGAGATAGGCAACAACTCGCCCGAGTCCTCCGTCCCTGCCTCCGCAATGGAGGGCATGTCTGCTGGGTTCAGGAGTCCCTCAAAGTGCTCCTTCCACCGCCAGATGATATCCTCAGCCGAGGTCAGCAGTTCAACCCCTGCAGAAAACAGCTTGGGCGAAGCCCTGCCTCCCCTTCCTGAGTTGACTGACAGTTTGCCAGAACCTCTTTGAGGCCTCCCGAAAGTCCTTCTCCATAGCCTCCTCGAACTCCTCCCAAACTGAGTTTTTGCTTCAGCAACTACCGCGGCTGCAGTCCTTCTAGCCTGCCAGTACCGGTCTGCTGAGCCGGGGGTCCTCTGGGCCAGCCAAGCCCGAAAGGCCACATTCTTCAGCTTGACGGCCTCCCTAAACTGCTGGGTTGCACCAACGGGTTCTTGGGTTGCCGCCACGACCGGCATCAACAACTTTCAGGCCACAGCTCGCAGTAGCCGCTTCCACAACAGAGACTTTGAACAGGGTCCACTCGGACTCCATGTCCCCAGTCTCCCTCAGGATATGGGAAAAGCTCTTCTGGAGGTGTGAGTTGAAAATTGTCTGGACAGGGTCCTCTACCAAACGTTCCCAGTCCACCCTCACAACACGTTTGGCTTCCCAGGTCTGTTGGCAGTCTTCCCCACCATTTGATCCAACCCACCACCAGGTGGTGATCAGTTGGCAGCTCAGCCCCTCTCTTCACCCGAGTGTCCAAGACATGGGCAGCAGATCTGATGATACGATTACAAAATCGATCATCAACCTTTAGCTAAGGGGGCTCTGGTACTAAGTACACTTATGAACACCCTTATGCTCGAACATGGTGTTTGTTATGGATAGTCCATGACTAGCACAGAAATCCAATAGCAAAGCACCGCTCGGGTTCAGATCAGGGAGGCCGTTCCTCCCAATCACTCCCCTCCAAGTGTCTCCGTCGTTGCCCACATGAGAGTTGAAGTCTCCCAGTAGAACTATGGAATCCCCAGTTGGAGCTTTTTCCAGTACACCACCCAGGGACTCCAAGGAGGCTGGATACTCTGAACTGCTGTTTGGTGCGTAAGCACAAACAACAGTCAAAGCATTCCCCTCTGCAACCCGCAAGCAAATTACAGAGAACCTCTCGTTCACCGGGATGGACTCCAACATGACGGCATCTCTGTGTGCATGTTAATGCCATATTCCCAACATGATCGAAACCGGGATACTCAAGTCCATGTGAACGCAGTCACTTTGTTTGTGAAACCATCCCATAATATTCTCCAAAGAGAAAATTATTTCACTGACTTTTCTTGGGGAGCCCAGTCTAATCCCGACTCGTCATATAGCAATGCCACCAGACTAAGCGTCGATATAAGATGAAAAAGGAGGCTTTTGGCATCTGTATTTGACGAGCCGTACCCCCTAACCCATAACCATATCCTGAACCGTGATCGTCAAATTAGGATGCCAAAAGTCTCCTTTTGCGTGTACATTTTTATTTATTTATTTTTTATTTAACCCTTATTTAACCAGGGAAGTCCCATTGAGACTGAAATCTCTTTTTCAAGGGAGCCCTGGGGGTTGAGGTGGGGAGGGAGAGGGCAATTTGCACAACCATTTAGATCAGGGGATGACTAGGTGGCAGGTTAGAAAGACCCAGGTTAAGACTTTAGCTATGACTCCGGGGAACCCCCTACTCTTGTTGATAAGTGTCATAGATTCTTTAGTCACCACAGTGAGTCAGGACCTCGATGTAACTTCTCATCCCAAAGATGGCGACTTCTTCAGTACAGTGTCCCCATCACTGCACTGGGATATTGGGGATTATTCCACCAGAGGGAAGATCACAACCTACTGGCCCACCAATACCTCTTCCAGCAGCAACTTGGTTTTCCAGGTGGTCTCCCATCCAAGTGCTAACCAAGCCCACACCTGCTTAGCTTCAGCCATGTGGCTGGAGCAGATCGAATAGTGGTATGGCTGCTGGCATTGACGCTTGGTCAGGGATGAGGAAGTGTTGTCTTGGGCATTGATGTGCAGGTAGACTAATGATGCATTCGGCTTCACACATAGAATGAATGAAGGTAACCTCAAGAGGCACGGATAAATTCACTGTCTTTTATAACCAGGCTACTTTATTATAAGCAAGGCTGCTAGCCCAAGTTGTGTTAGAGTTATATGGCAATAAAATGAAGCCAGAGGCTGAAGAATTGTACTGCAGAATAAGCTTTCAAGGAATGTGAAACATGAACTGGGAGAAGGAGAGTGTATATCCCTGAGCGTGGGAGGGGAGGTGTTGTGTTCTGTTCTTTATGTGCTATTGTTGAAACCAAGAAAGCTGTGTACTTTTTGGTGGTTAAAGAAGCATGTGTATCGCTTGCATGTGTATGGGCGTGTGTTTATATGTGTGTGTGTGTGTGTGTGTGTGTGTGTGTGTGTGTGCTTATGCGTGTGTGTGTGTGTGTGTGTGTGTGTGCATATACAACCCCAATTCAGGAATAGTTGGGACAAAGTTTAAATTGTGAATAAAATCAAAATGCAATGACTTTCAAATCACACCAGCCAGTATTTTATTCACAATAGAACAGAGATAACATAGCAAATGTTGAAACAGAGAAATTTTCTAATTTTACCCACAAAATGAGCTCATTTCAAATTTGATGACTGCTACAGGTCTCAAAAAAGTTGGGACAGGGGCCTGTTTACCATGGTGTAGCATCCCCTCTTCTTTTTAATACAAAGTGGAGGCGTCTGGGCATTGAGGAGACAAGTTTCTTGAGTTTAGCCATTGGAATTTGATCCCACTCTTGTTTAATACAGGCTTCCAGCTGCTGGAGAGTTTTAGGTCTCCTTTGACGGACTTTTCGTTTAATTATGCGCCAAATGTTCTCAATCGGTGAAAGATCCGGACCGCAGGCAGGCCAGTTCAGCACACGGACTCTACTACTACAAAGCCATGGTGTTGTAATAGCTGCAGTATGTGGTTTTGCATTGTCCTGCTGAAATACACAAGGCCTTCCCTGGAATAGATGTCGTCTGGAGGGGAGCATATGTTGCTCTAAAACCTTTATATACCTTTCAGCATTCATGGTGCTTTTTAAAACATGCAAGTATCCCACACCATATGCACTAATGCATCCCCATACCATCAGAGATGCTGGTTTTTGAACTGAACGCTGATAACAGGAGGGGTGGTCTTTCTCCTCTTTAGTCCGGAGGACACAACGCCCATGATTTCCAGCAAGAATGTCAAATTTGGATTCGTCTGACCACAGGACACTTTGTTACACGTTGCTACAGTCCATTTTAAATGAGCCTTGGCCCACAGAACACGGCGGCGCTTAAGGATCATGTTCAACAATGGCTTCCTTTTTTGCATGACAGAGTTTTAAGTGGCATCTGTGGATGGCACGGTGGACTGTGTTTACAGACAGTAGTTTCTTGAAGTATTCCAGGGCCCATTTAGTAATGTCAATGACAGAATCATGCTGGTGAGTGATGCAGTGGCGTCTGAGGGCCCGAAGATCACGGGCATCCAGTAAAGGTCTTCGGCCTTGTCTCTTATGCACAGAGATTTTTCAGTTTCTCTGAATCTTTTGATGATGTTATGCACTGTTGATGATGAGACCTTCAAAGCCTTTGCAATTTGACATTGAGGAACATTGTTTTTAAAGTATTCCACAATATTTTTACGCAAACCTTTACAGGTTGGAGAGCCTCGGGCCATCCTTACCTCTGAGAGACTCAGCCTCTCTAAGACATCCCTTTTATAGCCAATCATGTTACACACCTGATGCCAGTTAACTTAATTACTTGCTGAATGTTCTTTCAGCTGATTCTCTTATACATTAATTGCTTTCTCAGCCCTTTTTTGCCTGTGTCCCAACTTTTTTGAGACCTGTTGCAGCCATAAAATTTGAAATAAGCTCATTTTGTGGATAAAAATGTAAAATGTCTCAGTTTCAACATTTGAAATGTTATCTATGTTCCATTGTAAGTAACCTATTGGCTCATGTCATCTGAAAGTCATTGCATTTTGATTTTATTCACAATTTACACTTCTTCCCAATTATTTCGGAATTGGGGTTGTATGTGCGTGTGTGTGTGTTTGTGTGTGTGTGTGTGTGTGTGTGTGTGTGTGCGTGAGTGTGCATGTGTGCATCTGTGTGTGTGTGTGTGTGTGTGTGTGTGGTGAAGGGTGGGTGGCTGCTGACAAAAAGAATGTTCTAGAGGAATAGTCTGTGGGACAAGATATTTATAGGGAACTGGGCTGGCTTACGACATCTCAATCATTATAGGAGCAACAGACATTGATGTAGGCCTCTTCATCGCAGGTTACTGTTCAGTCCTTCTAGCAAGTTAGCGCCTATCAAACCTGTGCCCACCACTGCTGTGTACCTGTCACCAATTTTGAAAATTGCCATTACAATGGTCCTACTGCTCATCAAATAATTCTTCCTTCTTCTAACAGCCAATCCTCATTGTAACTGACTTGCCTCTTCTGCTCATTAACCTGCTAGAGATCAGTGAATTATTTAAAAATTAACCATTTGAGTCCTAATGGCAACTGTAGTTGGCCAATGATGTAAGATATCAAAATCAGATGCTGTTGAAAACCTATTGTGCGGTAACTTGTTTAAAAGAGCTCCTTTAAAGAAGTTGTCACATGATAGGTTTTCGACAGCTAAGGATAATTACATTTTGAATTCCTTGAAAGTTTATTCAGCGCTCTAAGGGGTAATTTTCCCCGTTAACAGTGTCTTTTGCGCCCAAAGAGGTTAGCAGAAAAACACAATGAATTTTTGTGGACTGTCGAATTGACAGAAGTAAAGCTTGTGGGCTCCAGTGCCGGCTTGGTAGCTGCAATTGTTCTTTAATGATCTTTTGTACCGGGTTCTGTAGCAGCAATGGCCGACGGAGAGCCATGAAATGCACAGTCCAGTTTCCATGCGTACTGGCGGTGTAATTTATACAATGATAATATCAGCATTCCTGACAAACAAGCCACAGCTGACTTTGTTTCTATGGGAAGGACCCTGTTCTGTAAACCTGGGTTCCATTATCATTTCATTTAAATGAATGAGTACGCACAGGGTGAACTTCCCTGAAGTTGTAATGAGGGAAATTGGGTAACAATGGCGATAACAATCTTTGAAAATATGCACGAGGGGATCTAAAAGTAAGTAACGGAAACGGTTGGTTCCCTGCTTTCAATCTCCACTCTGACTATTGCTGTCCACTACCGAAATGACACAGAACAACATGCCCAGAGACAGCAAGACAAGCCGATACCTTTTTGTACAGACGCCTCAGTCATCTTGAAATTCCTGTTTTTGCTATTTTGGGGGAGGGATGCTAGATCTGGGGACTGATAAAGCTGTTTTAAGCCACAGAGTGTTGATATTTCCTGCTTTTCCTGGACATGAAATGATGCCTATTGTGTTCTGTTTTTTGGATCTGACATCACAATAGATACAACGGGCTGAGCCCTGTTGAAGCTTGAAGTTTCGGAAAGAAAAACAAATACCTTAGTGAGAAGGACTAGATATCATTCACATTTTTTATTGTTTGTCTGGCACAGCTGTCCTGAGAATAGAAACCCTTATTTCTTAAGCTGATACCTCAAAGCTGTAGAGATAGGACCCGGTAATTTTGCGTGAACAAATTGCCGCAGTAAAACACTGTAATGAGTTTTCGGCAGTAGCAGTGATCCAAATTTTACGTCCACAGAGTTGCTTTGCTTTAAATAACTGCGGTCACACGGTTCTGTATATGAATGGCACTTTGGAAAAGTTTTATATCTCATTTAAAAACATTACATTACACCTTCATTTGCAGTATATAGACATGCATAAGCACTTTCTGTCACAACAGAGAGGCATATTTTGCTGTGTTCACATACCATCGATGTAGGAAGTGCTAGTACCATTGTTTAGCAGCACAACAAAGAGCCATTTGTTTCACATATGATTGACACAAAAATTTATATCTGTCTATGTAGTGTTTATAAATATGTTGTGTGGCACTTATGAAGTTGCTTTGAATATCTTATAAATGACCATTAATTAAGAATGCACTCCATGCTGGGATGGTGAACTCACTAAAGGTGGTTTATTTAATAGATTTGGTTGTAACGTAATTAAAATTAAGCAGATATAGCCCTGCTGTGAATTAAACTGACTGAATGCCTGCTTGCTTATTGCAAGTACTTTTGTTTAACCAACAGTAGTAGGTTAAAGACAGAACAATGGAGAACCTGACTTGGTGTGTGCTGACTACCAGGGAACCATCCGTACATTATCTAATGTGTTTATTCCTCGTCAGGGTCACAGGGGGCTGGACCTTATCTGTACATTGAATAAGCAAGAGGCATGAATACTCCTTGGACAGTTCACCAGTCCATCACAGGGATCACACTTCATACACTGACTCACAGGCGTTGTGTGACTTATTTCTTCATACTGTCGTGATTTCTCGACAGTTTTTGGTAGGTATAGGCTTGAATTTGGTGAGGGGCAAGACCTTCTGATCAGTTGAACTTTAGCTTGGTGTGAATGGTACAGCACTTACATCAGGCTGAGCTCAGGTTCATCTACTCAGGAGGTGTTGCTGAGCATGTCTTTATAGGCTGGTATTTTAAGCAAAGCCCAGAGCGGCCATCTTGTTCAGACATGACCAATGTTTAATTAGCAGGAGCTGAGGGAACAGGTCAACAAGCTTGAGTACCTCTTACGTATCTGGTGAAATTTCCTCTTCCCCCTGATGCGGCCAAACACCTCTTCTTTTATTCATGCAAATTTGAGCTTAGTGTAAATTTTTGGTGCATTGGCACATTATTCTTTCATTATAGCATCTTAATGACTGATAAAGCAAGCAAGAGCCATATTGTTTTGTGCATGAAAAATTCATGAAAACATTCCAGCAATTAATGCTATCCACAATGTATGGACAGGAATAGACAAATGTGGAGATATGTACACTGCCCGGCCAAAAAAAAAGTCACCGTTTGGAAATTAATGAACAAATTCTATAATTGGATCATTATTGTGGTTATTAATATGTTTCAGCTGGCAATAATCATTTTTACCCTGACTGATGAAGCGCGTCGCTACTCATTGCTTAAAAAATCATGTCGGAAGACACATCCCTTGATGGTGGAAAAGATGTTACAGTATTTCAGAACGGGCAAGTTATCGGCCTGTATTTAGCAAAGAAAACCATGAATGACAAAAACAAGTATGAGGAATCATTTTCACAAACAAATTTGCCACCACAAAGTCCTGACCTTAAACACATTAAAAGTTATTGGGATGTGCTCAAGAAAGACCACCGAGTGGTTCAACCATTATGTCGAGAAGACAAGATCTCGGCCAAAAATTATGGCATTTCTGATCGAAAATAAATGTTCTGGCATTGCATATAGTTGTCAAAACAATGACAAGACAAATATGCACTGTAATCAAAGCTACAGGGGTTCCAACTAAATATTTGAGTGTGCGATTTTTTTTTTTTTTTTGGCCGGGCAGTGTATATCCGCTTGGGTGTAATTTAACATAGTGCCTTTCTATTTATAACTATGCAGATATATGTGCACAGGCTATTTTTAATGTATCCTCTGTTAATGCTGAAAACAGCTCTCAATGGGATTATGTGGTTCACAGGGCTTTCTGACCATCAGAGAACCAATTTGGTTCCCATTTGTGAACAAAGTTAGGGGCATTTTGACCAAAAATAAGTTGGATTGGAACCTAATACATTGATTCCCATTGAAAACCAGATATGATGACACGTGTCAGGAGTGGGCGTGTTCTAAACCCGTCAAAACAAACAACGTAAATACATTGGTCTGCCTCATGGCCTTTGGTTATGTGGCTCCCGAGCCAACACAGTCTCATCCTGACTTATCATACAGTGACGCTACCTGACCAAGCATCAATATACAATGAAAAAGGGGGCATTTGGCGTCCTTATTTGATGTTTAGGGTTAGGGTTCAAGTTAAGGGTTTGGGTTTAAGGGGTAGGGTTTTTTTTAAATGCCAAAAGCCTCCTTTTTCAGACAGACCGACAGACAGACATATGAACGCTTGGTCAGGGAGCGTCACTATATGACGGGTCGGGATGAGTCTGGGGTCCCCAAACAGAATTACAGCGCGAATGGGAACCACACCAGCCCTCTGTTGGTCGGAAAGCCCCAAGGGTAAATGACGCTGTAGATAAGATTGTAGAGGCATTGAGCAACTGTAGCTTGCATTGCTGTTGGCATTGACTCCATGTATATTTCAGTTCATGCAGTTCTTCCCACACTAGTTAAAAGACTCTGTCTCCTTGAGCAATCTAATGTTTTCGCACGGGAACCAAGCCTACAACCTCAGAGGCCTCCGTTCTTTACCTGATACACTGTATACCACTGTGCTGGCTATAAAACTGCCTTAGGATGTGCGCCATAATTATTTGGAGAGGAAAGAGGGGAAAACATTTTATTTTTCTCTGCCAGATTTACGGTAGCTTGGCGTGTATCAACACTGAAATGAATTCTGGGACATTTTCTTAGTCCCATATGAGGACAATGAAATAGTCTGTGAGAAATGGTCATTTCTATTGGAGCCATTTTAACTCTAAAAGAACATTACATACAGACACAGACACACACTGACCCTGACCTTTACCCTCAACAGAACATACCTAACCATAACCTTAACCTAACCCTAACCTTATCCCAACCCTAACCTTAACCCCTAACCCTAATATAGCTCAATTTTTTTTTTAGGGAGACGTGAAACTATCCCCAGAAGTACAAAGAAAACTGAAATTCCATGTTTTGTGGGGACATTTGGTCCCCTTAAGGGTAGGTAAACATGGTGCACAGGCACACACACATACACACTCATTTCAATGTTGATAACTTAGTGTTTAGTGTCTTAGTTGATGCCAGATCAAAACACGTACGATGAACACCTCGAAGATGAGAAGACATCTCTGTTTTTCACCTCCTTCTCTTGTGATCTTCTGTTATTATGCTTTGGGGAAGCAGGCTCACAAATAGCCTTGCTCCTAATTTTGGTATCATTACATTGAAGATGATCTAAAACAATGCCTATTTACGGCGGATAATAATATCCGGTTCATTTTTTTTATTCACCAATTTAAATCAATTTTCGACCGGAACGCGTTTCTTTCCTTAGTTAACGAAGTAAGATGAGATTGCTCGCGTCAGCAGGAGCGGACAGTATCCTCAGCGCTAAATTGGACTGTAAGGTTAATGAGTGGGATTTGTAACTGCGCTGATGCGGGGACACTCATGACTGAAGCTAGTCAGCTGTCAGCGACGGCTCTTAACAAACAACGCGGCCCAATGCGTATTACCTTCATTAGCGCTTTGTCTCGCAATATGCTGCTGTCTCTGTGGAAACCGCAGATGTTTTGTGTGTGTTAAGCGTGTCTGGATGCTGAGAGAACAACAGCATATGTTGGGATAAAGGTCTGTTTTCAATTTCAATTTCCAAATTTATTTTGGCAATCATAATGAAAAATGATAGTAATGATTTCCTGACTTGCAATGTGTGCGTACATTCGGAGGCGTTCCGTTTTAAATCAACATTGGCTCAGTCTGTTCGAAAGCACATTTTATCCCTGTTGGACTTATATGATCTCCGATTACTAGCAGTTTTTCTATCAGCGAGTGTAATGCTTGCCAACTCAAGGCGGAAAATAGAGGTGTTGGAGGACAAGGCAAACATGCATCAGTAGAATAGAATAGAATTTCTTCATGCTTTTGCGAAATTTCAAAGTTCTTTCTAGAGTCTAGCACATTTTGGGAAATTCCCGCCAAGGCTCGGTTAGGATTGGGCAATCTGACAGTCTGATGCTTACAACGGGAAATTTTGAACTTTGAGCCGTCAGATCTCTGGCTGGCTAATACACCATGTTCTACTCTCAGGGCAGGTGAACCATGACTCAGCCCAAAGGAGTGGTTGCGTTTGGGTCTGATCCAGGACTAAGAATCCCTTGGCCAGTTATTATTATGTCCAACATAGACGTGGTCTCTTTAATGAATAATTTCTACAGTAATTTCTGATTTTGTTCAAACTGCAATGCGTAAGTACCAGGACTGTGACACTGTGTATAATTCCCGCATGGTTCACCTGATATGGATTTAAATGTCAGCAGAGTTCGCAGAGAATGGATGTAAATGCCTGGAAATTAAAACTGGCAGTTACACACGGCACTGCGTTCAGGTCACTGAACTTAATTGGTCAGCTTCATCCATTATCTATACTGCTCACGGAAAGTTCATTCATATTTGCTCCCTGTGTGGCATATAACTCTCAGGTTTTAATCTCTTAAGCCACCCATCTTAACTAGGCCCGTAGGGGAGTTGGAGCCTATCCTAGCTGGCTATGGGCAAAAGGCAAGGACACAGCTTGGACTGCTGGCCAGACCGTCGCATGGTGCACACACACCATTCACTCACACCTATGGGAAACTTTGGAGTCTCTAATTAGCTTAGCATGCCTGTCTTTGGACTGTGGGAGGAAACTGGAGTATTCAGAGGGAACCCACGTGAACACAGGGAGAACATGCAAGCTGCACACAGAAAGACCGCAGGTCAGATTCAGAACCCCTTCTTGCTGTGAGACAGTGCTGCCCACTACTCCGCAGTATTGCCTTGGCCAGTTCTTTAAAGAGCTAAGGAACATACAATATTTCTGTCCAGATACTTATGAACTGCACTGTTGATGCTGTCAGGTCACTGATCTTAATTGATCAGTATTCGACTCTTGAGGAAGACGGTTTGCACTGCGTGTGTAATCTGGCAATCTGATTGGATGATTTCATCCCCCCCCTTTCCTGCAGGGTCTTTCCGCCGCCACCATCCTGGGAAGGTACCGCCTCCCCATGGCCGAGCCCGGGGGCAGTGGGGTGGTTGCCCCAGGAGACGGCGGCGAGGAAAACGACACCTCCTTCCCGCTATCCTCGCTCGCCAGCCTGTTTGAGGGTGAGGAGAGTCCTCCATCTGGCCACGAGCCCCCTAGGCCCGGGGACGGCCGACAGAACCTGCGCATGAAGTTCCAAGGGGCCTTCAAGAAGGGTATCTCCAACCCCATGGACCTCCTGGAAACCTCCATCTATGAGTCGGCCGTGGTGGTCGGCCCCAAGAAGGCGCCCATGGACTCACTCTTCGACTACGGCACCTACCACCAGCCCAACAACCAGAAGCGTCGCCGGAGAATGCTCCCAAGGGGGTGAGTTTGTGGTCAACAGCTTTTGGGGGAGGAGGTGTGTTTTGGACCCTTCGAAGAGCCGAGTTATCGATATGACTCCAAGCTGCAATCTTTTCCTTTCAGTTTTAAGTTGTGATCCTGATATTTGCAGAATATTCCGTCAGTAATACTGTTATGCCGTATTTACAATCATGTGCCATAAAGGGTTAAAAAAATACCCCAAAGGTATTTTGGAAATAATGGAAAAGGTTTAAAATCCTGAAAAGTGTCTGGTCTTTGTCAGTGGGGCGCACAGTATTGTATTGTGAAATTGAAGAGTGGTGCTGTAAGTACTTGTAAGAAAATGTCTATTTTGAGAAAAAGGGGTCTGAATATATGATAGATCCATAAAATATGCTAATTTAAGACTCCAGTGGTAAGAGTATTAATGTCACAAAATGTCCATTTTGAGAAAATGGGGAAAATTGACTTGGATAACCATAAAAAAAGTTTTCCCATCCTTACCGCATGGTGTACTTGAGTACTTTTAGCACTAGGCTCTCCAATTCTGCAATTTTTTTGTTTAAAAACTTTTGAAAGGAAGCTTGGGGGAAATGGTTATAAAAATGAGTAAAGCATGAATTGAGGATGGGGGATTTGGAGAAGAATGGGAGAGATAATCACTGGCATCTGGCAACCCTGGGGTGCGCTCGGAGATGGCGCTGAGAGGCTCACTGGAGCGGGAATGTGCATCTGGATTTCTCTGTGGGGGGAGTTCGTCTGAGTCTAATTAAACAGGCATGGATGTGCGCTGCTGTTCTTAAGTGTTTACTGCTTCTATTAATGCAATGTTTATTTTATTTACACTGGTTATAGGCTGTCAAGTAGCGGAGGTTTCCAGCCTAACCGCATTTTTGATTTGTGCTTGTGTGTACCTGCTCAGCTTTGTGCATCTAGGTGCGTGTGTGTGTTTGTGTGTTTATGTTTTTCTGTGTGTCTGTACCCGCTTGTCTATGTCTTAGTTATTGTATTTGAGTTTGTGTACGTCTCTGTGTATGCATATGCATGTGTATTTGTAAGTGTGTGCATGAATTTATGATTGTGTTCATGCATTTGTCTCTGTGTGTGTGTCTGAGTGTGTGTGTGTGTGTGTGTGTGTGCGTGTGTTTGTGTGTGTGTGTGTGTGTGTGCATGTGCATTGGTGCGCATTTCTTGAATATCCATGTCTGTGAGTGGATGTGTGTA